>CM076575.1:757684693-758258746 GCA_034641835.2 Pinus albicaulis | reverse complement strand
GGGGTTGAATTTTGATGTAAACTTGTGTTGTCAATTTGAGGCTAGAAGCTTATCATTTAAGGGAGGATTGGATATGTAGAAATCCCATGTAGATTCAACCTGATATTTTTAATATGATAAAACAAAATACTTGAATCCACTCTAAAAATTTCAGAAACTAATTAAGATCACATAATCACATGAAAAAGAAAGAGAACAAATTTCAATATCACCATACAAATATTTATTTCGGGGAAGACTCAGCTAAAAACCTCGCTATTTGTATATTAAGTAAGTCAGAAAATATGAGAACAATACAATTATTCTCTTAGGCTTGAGAGCTCTATCCACTCTCCCTGTTTATCTCACTGATTACTAGCCAAGCTTGGTTCAATACTTAACCAAATTATTAGCCTCAGGGATCCCTCTTTCCTTGCACACTTTTCTAGGGAATTACGCCCCTATTAACAAGGAAATTCCCCAATAATTATTTCAAAATAAATCAAGGCTCTTCCTCTGACTCCATGCACCACCTGTACTGTTGGATGATAATACAAATGATAGTACACTTCCCTTTAAATCCAATCTAAACTCGGTATTTCTCAGAACTGGCAAGAATAAGTTATTTTTGAGTGAATTATCAATTATCTGATTGATCATTTCATGTGAATTAAATCTGATTCTCATACTTTTACCTCTCTCTAGTTCCTCCATTAGTTAGAACATGTTAAATTTACTTTAACTTAGATAAACTGAGTTAATTAATTACAACTCAAAATAAACTCAAGCAAGGCTCCTGAAAAGTAGGAGACACTCTACATGCCTCTAGTTTGACCCTCAACTCAAATTAAATGAACCAACTAAGTCATACTAACTTATTTAACTTGTACAAGTTTTCATGTGACGTGGAATTAAATTTTTCTTCTAATTTAATTAAAGGGAAAATTAAATTAAAATCATTTTTGATGCCATTTTCAAGATGTCTTATTCCCATTTTCAACACTCCCTCTCGACAAGAAAGGAATTAAACTCTATCCTGATCTGGCACCTTTGGAATGTTTTGCATGAGATACATATCTCTATTTTTGTTGTTACTATAACTTTTGAAACTAAAAAGCATCCAAAATTAATAAAATTTGATCAGTATGATGCATATGTCACCCGATTCTCTAACTGCTACTAGCTATTGCATTGTTTACTAAAAACTCTATGTTGTTGTTGAATCTGCACTATGCGATCTAAATTTCTGAAAAATATTCATTGTGCTCCCTAGTATCTGATTACTACAAGTCTCTGCATTTTTCACTCTAACATCTGACTGCACCAACCGCCACTGGTCCATCCCCTATATCAAGCGTAATGATCCATGAGGAAAAAACCTCTCAATGGTACCTACCCAAATTTCTGCATGCTTTGGAATATTTCTTCACATGGCCTCACCTCTCACCTGGAGGTATGGCGGCATGTGTTCTGTCTGCCCACTTGTCTCGAAACTCCCTCATAATGGAGGTCTCTACTTGAGTGGATGTATCCACTCAGCCTCCCCTCTACTTCTCCAATTGTGGCTTCTCCACAACTTGTTGAGATTGATTCTTAAGATGCATGTTGAGAGTTAATTCATGCTCTCTCTCAACCACAAAGTCTTTGAAATTTTCCTTGCTCCTAAAATATTTTCATGTGTCCTCAATCTTGAGACCATACATGTTCTTGAATCGCACATTGATCTTCTTCACTTGTCCCGTGGTGATGTGTCTAAGGAAACAAGATTCTTCTTGTTTCTTCTTTAGTCCTGGAACAAAAAACACATCTGTGAGTCTGCGATTAGAGCCAAACTCCCTCTTAAAGGTAATAGTACCTATTTTGGTCACACTATCCCTCCCATCATCTCCAAACTATATTCCATGCTTGAGGTATTTCTCCTCCAGGTCACTAAATAGCTCTCTATTCCCTGTCATATGGAATAAGGCACCGCTATCGAGATACAACATGCATCCCATTATAGTGCTTGTGATGCGTGCAATCAAAGTGAAATAAATTTCAAGGTTTCAAGCTAGAGCTTCACCTGTTGCTACTAATGTAGGCTCCTTCTTGCTTGCCTTCTTCTATGGACATTTCGTGGCATAGCGCCTGAACTCATGACGGTGAAAAAACAAGATGTTGGAAAAGTCTTTATTCTTTCCCTCTTCACCTTGGGACTTAATTCCCTTGAATTTCTTTCCTTTATTGACTAATGTAAAGTCTTATTCTTTTGGAAAGGTCCCATCTCTGGTGTTTCTCCTAATCTCTTCCTACACCAAGTCGGACCACAATCCCACTCTGGTAGCTTCTCTCTCCAATTTACCAAACCTTGGTAGTTATGCCATCCCTTGGGAAGGCCTATAAGTGCTAGGATCACCAAATCATCCTCGAAAACTAGTATAACACCAACACTTCCAAGCTCATCCAGTCATTAGGTGAACTTGGTCAAGTACTTTGGTATTTTCTTGCACTCTTCCATCTTGATTTTTCTGATCTTGTCCTTCAGTGCCAGCTTCCTTTGGTCACTATTGTTTTGAAAAAAATATGTTAAGGCCATCAACATAAAATATGGAGTTTCATTTTCATGGAGGTTTGTTACAATATGATCTGTAACTCCTTCTAACAAAATCCTTCTTTCCTTCACTATGTTATTGTTCCATGATTCCACATTTTGAGCATATGCTGTCATGGTCTTAGGAATATCACCATCTATTAATTCCTTCAACATGTTTTCTTCCAACACTGCCTCCATCCTGTCTCTCCAAGCTATGTAATTTGAACTACCCTCAATGGAATATTTGAGTCTCAATCACCAATAATACATCTTGATCCTATTGTTGGTCCTGGAAAGTATATTTGCAAATTAAATTGAACTTCTCAAAAAAATCTCATATTATTCTCTTCTATAATGATTCCTGCATTAATACCATTTATAAAATCCACATAGATTCAAATTTATATTTGGAATATGCTCAAACAAAATATTTGAATCTACTCTACAAATTGGGAAACCAATTATGATCGCATAATCACATGAACAAGAAAGAGAAATAACTTGAATCTCATAACACAAATATCTATTAGGAAAATCCTCTACTAAAAACCTACTATCTGTATATTACATAAGTCGAAAAATATGAGAACAATACAATTCTTATCTGAGACTTGACAACTCTCTAAACTATCTATGTCTGTCTCACTAATTCCTAGGCAACCTTGGCTCAATACTTAACCAAATTGTTGGCCTCAAAGAACACTATTTCCTTGTACATCTTCCGATTAAATTAGGCCCCTATTAACAACAAAATTCCCCAATAATGATTTCACAATACATCAAGGCTCTTCCTTTGACTCCATGCACCACTTGTAAAATTGGATGATTATACAATTTATAGTACACTTCCCTTTACCTCCAATCTCAACTTGGTATTTCTCAGAATTGACATGCATGAGTTATTTTTGAGTGAATTATCAATTATATGATTGATCACTACCTGTGAGTTAAATATAATTTTCACACTTTGAACTCTCTCCAATTCCTCCATCACTTAGAACTAGTTAACGTGACCTTAACTCGGATAAATTAATTTAATTAATTACAACTAAAAATAAACTCAACCAGGGCTCCTAAGAAGTAGGAGACACTCTAAATGCCTCAAGTTTGACCCTCAACATGAATTAATTGAACCAACTAATTCATCCTAACTTATTTAACTCATACAAGCTGTCATGTGATGTGGAATTATAGTTTTCTTCTAATTTAATTAAAGGTAAATTTAAATTAAAATCATTCTTGATTTCACTTTTAAGATTTCTTGTTTCCATTTTCAGGAGAATGATATTGGAAGGAGATTTTCTAACATTAAGGCTAGACTGTATCTTTCCTTTTCATTCAATTATAATACAAAATAATATGTTTTTCTAGGTATATTTTCCATTGGATCTTATATATTGTATGCTTACTTTCATTTTCCATTGGTTATGATATTAGGTACTAGTATCCTTGAGCACCAATATAGGTTGTATTGGATCATTTATATGTCATATGCCTTTGAGCCTTTGTTTTATAGTGTGTTTTTAGGTCTATATTTTGAGCATTGAAAGGTTGTATCAAACCATAGCAAGGATCTTCAACATACATTTCAATTAATAGGTATGGATTCTATACTCCATTAATCTTATTTATGATTCAAAAAATATGAACCTAGAGAAATATTTACTAGTTTATTTTTTTGTTACTCGATTTAGTCATTGAGTCTAGGGAGGTATTGTCTTGTCGACAAGACAATATTTATCTACATACTCCCTATGAAAAAAGTAGGTGGACTCCTTTTCAAAAGGATGCATAATGATCTACATGCAACAATTCCTAGAAGAAAATTGTAATCATTTGGCATAATCATGTTTTTCAGCATATGTAGAAGAGGTTTGTAAAGACATAGAAAGTCTTAAAGAATGGAAACACAAAAGGTTACAATGGCTAAAAGAGTTTGAGTTGTATGTGACAAGCATGAGGAAGGCTCTCAGAATTTCTTCAAGTTTTTTCTTGAAAGGAACCGACTTTAAGTTTTTATTAGAATCATGGGAGAAATACAAGAGAGGTTGGTGAGCCCTGGTATTTCACCAATAGTGCTGCAACTCCCAAGGGCTACTGAAATTTACCTATAAACCCTGGGTTCGTACAAACTTAGAGGTGACACTGCTATATGCAAAACAGATGGACTCTACTCATGCCACCCACAACTATGTCTTCTGGTTAGTAGTACTTCTAGGCCATTCCTTATAATTTATTAAAGTTCAACTAGCTAATGTAATCCATGGAATTCATTCTAGTCTAAGGAAAATATAATGTATATCAAACTCCTACTTGCAATTCACACTTAAAGAAAAGAATAAACAATTAATCTAGCTGCAGAAAAAGGAAACTATGCTATGCAAATCATTCATCTATATATATAATTATTTGCAGTAAAGAAACTATTCTATCATCACACACTTCAAAAAATAATAAACCAAATCCTATCTATTGTTTCATTCAACTTGTACTTGCATGTGAAATTCAATCTTATTGTCAAATGAAATAAAACCTTAATGCATACTTTATTTTTGCAACAAGGAAAGAATGCACTTTGTAGTGGCCTATAGAGTATCTTCTAACTATGAGTTGTGAGCTCGTGGTCAAGTGCATCGTATTATAGTCTAAGAGGGAAAAAAGGAGCCAAACTGGAGTGAAAATATGACTTACAATGCTACTACAAGAATTTGTTACATTATGTACTTAAGTGCTACAGGAAATAGGACAAGAGGGTTTTACGAATGAAAAAGGTGAAAATTTTGTGTGTGGAAAGGTGAGAGAAGGTGGAATGAGGTGAGGGATAGGTGGCCAACACCTCCAGCCAAAATAAGAACACTTGAGAGGCCTGTTTTTCACTTGGAAAGATGCTCATGGTGGTGGTGAAGGTAGTTTTAGAAAACAAGGTTTTGGTGGCATATTTGGAGGTTGGAGAGAAGGAGGATGGATGAGATGGAGATGATACTTTGCTGTAGCTGTATACAACCCTGAAATTGCTACACACATTCATGCATTTATTATTGACAAATTAACATGTTAACAAGTGGAAAAGATGAGTTGAATGGAAAACCATACTTAATCTATGCTAAAATATAATCTAAAAAAAATCCAACTCCTAAGTTATAGTAAGCATATTATGAGCATGATAATAAAATTATCTACCTTTCCAAGAAATCCTATACAAACTAATTTTTATCTATGGGTGGAGATCCTTCTCCTCAAGCTCCCATGAGAAAGGTGAGGAAGAGAGGATACAAGAACAATTTTGATGACTTTTTTATGCTAGTGGAATGTAAATAGACTAAACAAGATGTTGAAACATAAAGAGAGAATAAAAATACACGAGAGGGACTTAGTGAATGGATTGGGCCCTAACCCAGAAGCATCAACCCTTTGAGAATAAATCAGTGATGGAACAAGAAATGTCTCATTATCATTGCATAAAAATGTCTAGTACATCATATCATAGTAAAAAATAACATTAAATCAAAGCTCAAGAGCTACCTATCTGAATACCAAGTTCGAATCCTAATGAGCTGTTTTTTATTCTTATTTATAAAAATGGATAGCTACCAACAAATCCCTAAAAATTAGGAATAGGTCCTCCTTGATCTCGAGAAAAATGGAGCTTGGCTCCTCATAACTGTCACATTTCTCGATTTCCTTTTCCTTCAAGTTGTTGGGAGAGATCTTGATGTGATATTTGATAATTTAGAGAGTTAAGGAGGTGGAAAAGCCTCATATAATCTCTCCTTCATGTCTACTTTGAGTGCTTAGGTGGAGAATATTTCAAAAACATCTTTATTTACTGCAATTAATTTATATTAGGCAACAATACATGACAAACATCATACACCATTCTAATTAAGCATAATATGACAAAAATGTAAATAAATTCATGAGAGAGGTAACTTAACAACTGAATTATGGAATTTTAACCCCTTAAAATATACCTAATGATGTGCCTCATCATCACCCCACTACTGAAATGGTTTCTCATCCTCTGTGCATCTTAGCCATCCTTATTGATCCCTTTCAAATACCTAGTGGTCTCTCCAACATTCCAAGGTAGCAAAGAAGGAGTGCCTTCTTGTGGGTAGAATGATGCATTCCTTTCTTCCTTTTCCCACTCCTTTTTTTCCTATGCTTGATCTCTCCCTTCATGCAGCCCCAACCACAAAGGTGGGATGATATTTACTATATCTTCATTCTATGCATAGCTTCTTTGTAGAAGGGTTCTCTTTCCAATGCATTTCTCATTCTATTAGGAGAATTATATTCCCTCAATTGTAGGACAAGTGGTAAGGTGTGCCATGTTATTTGGCATGCCTGCAAAATATCTTCCCCTAGAAACCTGGATATATCATCAATGTGAGCAATGGCATGAACTTATGTCTCAATGTATTTAGGTTCCGGTACACCATCATTTGAGATCAATTGATGGTTACTAAGGAGCCTCCTGGGGCTTATTAGTTATGATATTATCTGTAGAGGTTCTCTAATTCTCTTATGATGATTCTTTTAGCCTTTACTACTCTTTCTTATTCATGTGTTATCTAGGATGCTAGAACCATTAATTCCATATCACCCAATCTGGAATTTGGGTTCCAATTATTCATATCATCTAAAATTAGGTTGTGCATGTAGAATTTTCCATCCTATTCCTCTCTCCTACACTAGAATGTTTGCAGAAATCAACCAACTATCTATGGCTTTGAAATGGTAGGGAGTCATGTTGAGCTAAGTTTTTTATTTGAAAATTGTACCAATTTCTCTTTTAAGTAGATTGCATAGGAATTTGAAGGTTGTTTATACTACATGGCCTCCTTGAAAACATTGGCCATGGTGGAAATTTGACTATCCTTTTCCTGTAGATGCCCCTGTAGCCACATTTTTTCTTCTTGTGCTTCTTGCAGTTTCTCTTTCACCACAACTTCTCTGAGCCTTTCATCAACCATCTCTTTTCCCATTTCTAGGACCTTTTCTTCCATTAATCCCATATCCCAAACATCGTCTAATTTGGATATTGCATCCACGTATGGGTGCACCCTCTTTCTCTCTCCAACTCATGTAGGAGGAGGGTTGTGAATCTCTTAGGTATCAACCTTCCTCCCTCAATGAACTTATAATAATATCCTAAATTAGGTTGTGGGGTGGGTTAATGAAATAAAGTGATTTCTTTTTCAACTATTTGTGAGGAGGCTATTGTCTTATGGAGTTAGTTCTTAGCTTGTATCCCCTCCTACATCTCTTGTCCTTCCATTTATATACTCTTCCCTTTAATATGTGCCCTCTACTCTTCATGTTATCCATCCTTATCTTCATGGAGCATGTTCTGAGTTACTTGTAGCATGATCTATTTTTCCTATAGTGGGCTCTATTTTTCCTGTAGAATTATCTTTTCCTCTTTTTGGATGTAAGTGGGTGCTTCTGCTTGCTTGAAGGGTGATTTTCTGGTGGTGTACGTCCTTGCATATACTATCGGAGCCTTACATTTTTAATTGGGAGAGGTTACCTCCTCAATCTTGGCCTCATCTGACCCTACCTCCTCTTTTTTACTTGGGGACCCTTCAATGGTAATTGGCACTTATGTGGGAGTTTGGGGTATGCCATACCTTATTCTAGTGCTTTTTATTGTTTAAAAGTAGAGAGGGGTTTGTCTGAGCCTTTTCTTCTTGGACTTCACAGGAGTGCCCAAGGTTACTAAAGTGGTAGCCACCTCATCTTCAGTGTTCCCTGGTGACATATTTTTTTTCTCGGAGGGATATCTTAGTTTCCATTGGTACAATGGTTTGTATAGGACTTAGGGCCTCCTCTTCTAAATTCCCTTCCTTTTCTCCCTTATCATCTATTTCCATTTATGCTCATACCACTTCTTATTTTTATTCCTCTATTTCCATTATTGTTGTCTTCTTTGCCTCTTCTTCTTCCTCTGATATGGTGTCTCTACCCCCAATTCTAGATACAGGGGTTTTCCCAACTGTAATTCTATAAATTCCTATGAGTGTCTCCCTATCCATATCTTTGAATTTAGACCATGGAAAAATAGATCCTAAGTGGGTTAGGGAATCTTACACTATAACCTTAAGAAGGCCATGATGGGCTTAGTGTTGATGTTTCCCTTCCTTGCCTTTTTGGGTCACGTCTCTGATGGAATGGAGGAGGAAGTAAGGTACATTCAATCTCTGGTCAAGAGGAAAATTTTCTTGGTATCTGAGTTCATGCAATAGACTAAAATGATAGCCATAGAATACACCTATTCTACCTTCACAAGAGATTTATCTTAATATATTAAAGGCTACCTCATCCCATGGGTAAGGAAAACATTCTCTCCTAACCCCATTTTTATCTTCCACGAGCCTCTCCCTGGACCTAAAGAAACTATTCTTTGTACTGGCACTACTGACTTTATCTTTCCTTTTTCATTTGATTCCTAGGGGAAGTGTGGTTACTTAGCTGATCACTTTAGGATTTATGGTAATGGCTAACCCTCCGATTACAGCTGTGGCACTGACATCTGATAGGGAATTCAAAGCCATAACAAAATTAAAAGCAAATTCATCTTCATATCCTTTTAATAATTTAAATAATCGTAACCAATGACATCTCCTGAAAATGTCTGCTATAAGAGGGTGAAAATGAATCATTTTGGTGTTTTTTGGTTCTTTCCTGTTGAACCCACCCTCCATCTTCTCTTGTTGCCTTTGACTAGGTGTACGGGAGGTGTTTTATATGGCCTCAATTGTTGAATTAAATGGAGGTAAAGGGCCACAAAAACTTATTATCACTCTAACTATATAAATTGATCCTCTATTTCCCTTGCACAGACCCCCAGATTTCACAATTTTATGACCACATACTGCAAATTTTTAAGATAAATTATGTGAAATTATGATGGATAGGTGAGATAATGGAAACTTGTTTCCTAAACTGATGCTTTGATATGAATAATGGGACTTTACTGAACCAATTGGGTCTTTATTTTCACACATATACCTCCTCTATATTTCTATTGAACCCGTCGGCTCTTCCTGTAGGAGTCATGACTTTCCCATAGCAACTACAAGACTTCCTATAAAAATTTTAGGATTTACTCTAGCACTGTTCTACAACAACATAGGTTTGATGGTTCAAAGCTGCTTGGTGGATTGCAAAAATTTTCCTCTCTCAAATATATCTTGGAATGGCCAAATGTGTGAGGGGGAGCATGCTCAAGTACTTTTTATGCTATTTCGAGTTGGCTTGGAGTGTTGTGCTGACCTATCCCTTGCATGAGTTTTCCTCATTTAGATCGTTTGTCCCATAGAGAGATATAATTATCTTCTCCCTCATAATCAACACCCACTCCTTATGATCATACTATAACTGATTTGTTAGCTACAAGTTGCATGAGGACTCCACCATTGAATTTTTTTTTAACTAGTTGCGGGTTGCCAAGTTAACTGACCACCTTTAGCTTATTAAATTTCCCCCTCTTCGACATTCATTCATTTAGTCACTTATGCATAAATAGAGGCTGAGAGAGTTCAATACCTAAGCCTTACCTCCTTGTCTAGCTGTTTCAGGATGACGCAAGCTGGAGCTGGAGATGGAATTGCATGACCGTGTTTGTATTGCTGCTAGATCATTTGTTGTTTCTTCTTTCCTTTTGAGGTGTTTTAAATTGATTTGTTTGTTGTGTGTGTGCAGGTACCTTGATGATTCCTCAAGTTATGTTTTGTAGTGTAGGATCCTCCTTGTAGTCCCATTGATGGCTTCAAATTCATCTCGTAAGTCTTCTTAGTCTCCATGATTGGTCAAAACCATCTTTAAGGCTTTCCTGGTGCTTATAGAGGGATTTCTACAAGAATTCGATTTTCCTATAACATCCTCTTTCTCTGCTTGTGTTACGCTTATAGCTCTGCATGAGTGATGAGGGAGAGTGTGAGGTGGTCTTAGGGTGATGTTAGGATTATTATAGATTGGTGAGGAAGGGGTGTGGCCTTGGAAAATGGAGTGGAGGAACTATGTGTCTTCCAAAAATTTGCAGAGGTCATAAAAGGTATGGTTTGAAAGAAAAATCTTGTGCTCAAGATGGAGGAGTGATGAGAAGGTGGTAGGAAATTATGGGAAGACTCTCCTCATTTATTTTTGACACCTCGAGGTCCTTGGTGGTTATTTTTTTTCCTCAACCCACCTTCATGTAGCTCACTGTAACTTCATGTAGCAGTTATAGGACTTCCTGTAGCAGCACAGGAATTTCCTGTAGCACCTTAGAGAAGGTGGAAAAAACTTTATTTTTGAGCTGAAGGGTGGTGTGGATGGATGGATAGGTGAGTGATGGTGCTAAAGAGAGAGAGGATGGATGGAGGTGTGAAGAGAAATGAGAGAATTCCTTTTCTTGATGACCATGACATGCCACTATTCATAACTGTGTAAGACAAAAAAAATGGTCACGAGTCATGGTGTCATCCTTGTTCTTTTATTATGTTTTTTCTTCCTTTTTTTTTCCAAGACCAGTGGGTTGCCTCAGAAGATTTTTTCAGTTCACTATCATACCCTGGGGACCTCAAAGAGTTTTTCAATCAGGGGTCTTTTATTTTCGTTTTCTTTCTCTTTTTTCTTTAAGACTAGCTCAAAGAGGTTTTCAATCTTGGGGTTGGCCTTAGATGCCTCATTGAGTTTTTCAATGAGGCCTCTTTATTTCATTTTTTTCCTGGGAGCGATGTGAACTAGAATTTGTGAGGCTCTCAGTGACATTTACTTCCCTGCTGATTGTGTTGATGAACTCTACCTTGGACATGTGATTTTTGTAGACCTTGAGAATATAACCATTGACAAGCAGGGGAATCTCCTGCTCATCATTGGTTCCAATATAAACAACCCCATTGGCATGGAATTATTCTATCAGGTATGTCCCTAACCATATTTTCATGAACTTCCCTTTAAAGTCTGTAAACATGGAGAAATATAGCAAAGAGAAATCTCCTTCCTCTAATAGTTTCTCCTTGATGTGCCTATCATGCCAAACCTTCCTCTTCAATTGTATGACTTTAGTGTGGAGGAGGTCCTGCATTATGAATTCATATAAACCATTGAGTTTAAACCATATTTCTTTATATATCCTTGTGATATCTAAATCCAATTGAGGTACCATTCTAAGAGTGTTATATTCAAATTCAATAGAGAGTGAAGTTTTCTTCCCATAAACTAGATCATATGGAGTAAACCTAGTAGTTCTCTTCCAGGTGGTGTTATAGGCCCAAATTTCCTCCACTAGTACGTTTGCCAAATATTTCGTCTTATTTCCTCACTACCTTGGTGAGAATACTTTCCAATTCTCTATTAGTAACATCTTCTTGTCCATTTTCTTGAGAGTGATAGGTAGTATATTTTTTGTGCCATATTTTATGCTATGTTATGAGGTCCTCAATCAATTGTGATGTGAATTGATTTCCTTTATTAGTGACTATCCCCCTTGGATACCAAAATTTATAGAACACATTTTCTCTTAAGAATTCAACCACCTTTTCTTCTGTTGTTTCCTTGACAACCTTTGTCTCAGCCCGCTTTTCCAAATAATCATTGCATACTATGTTGTATTTCTTTTTCACATATTGTGGATAAATTGGCCCAATGAAGTCCATGCCCCACTTGTCAAATGGATCCAAGGATACCTAAGGTTGTAGAGGAATTTCATCCTTGGGTGTAGGTTTTCCCATCCTCTGACACTGATCACATCTCTTGGTATACCTTCTAGCATTGTGATGGATAGTAGGCCAATAGTATCCCACTTTCAAGGCCTTGAAATTTGTCCTCTTAGTTGCAAAATGACCCCCATAGAGCCCACCGTGACATGTTGAAAGGATTTCAAAGATAGAATCCTCACTGACACATCTCCTTAGAATTTTATATGGTCCCAGTTTGAAAAATTTTCCACCGAACTAAGTGAAAGGGGTGCTCTTTCTCACAATTCTACTCTTCTCCCTAGATGACATATTTGGAGGAAATATCCCATCAACCTAGTATCTGGCTATGTCAGAAAACCATGGAGAGGTTACTGAGATAGAAAATAAGTTCTCATATGGAAGTTGGTCATCAATCATCTCTTCATTATCTACACGCAAAGGGAGTCTAGACAAAAAATATGCAGCTACGTTTTCTTTCCTAGGATTATCAATGATAGTTAAGTCAAATTGTTGCAACAATATTAACCACCTAATAATTATAACATTCACATTAGGTTTTTTCATCAAGTATTTAATTGGTGCATGGTCAGTATGCACAAAATTCTGGTACCCGGTAATATAATTTCTGAATTTATTCGAGGAATGGACAATAGCTAAAATCTCTTTCTCAATCAAAATGTAGTTTAATTCAACGTTAGGGAGATTTTTGTTGATGAAATAAATGGAATAGGGTATCGTATCGTCCATTTGTCCCAAATATTCCCCCAAAACTTTATTTGATGCATCAATATGGATATGGAAGGGTAGAGCCATGTTGTGACCTCGAAGTATAAGGGCGTTGGTCAAATTTTCCTTTATGATTTAAAAGGAGTGTTGACAAAGACTTGACTAAGAGAATTCAGAGTCCTTGGCGAAAAATCCAAACAGTGGTGAATCCACCTTGCTAAAATCCTTGATGAAACTTCTATAGTAACCAACTAAGCCCAAGAAACTCTTAACATCTATTTTCTTTTGAGGAATATGCACCCTTTTTATGATGGAAATTTTGTTTGGGTCTACTTGTATCCCTATCTGAGATATGAAGTGGCCAAGGATAATCACTTTTTTCCTCAATAATTCACGCTTCTGAAGACTCAAAGAGAGATGAATTTCAATTCATCTCCTCAGGAATTTACATAGATTAGAGAGGGCCTCTTGCAAATCATACACAGAGGGAGTGAAATCATCCATGTATATTTCCACAACATCATGGACAAGCTCAACAAAAATGCTCAGGACTTCTCTCTGAAAAGTGGCAAGGGCATTGCATAGACCAAATTGAATAAATATATAAGAAAAGGTGCCCCAAGGACATGTAAATGTAGTCTTTTCTTTGTATTTAGGGATGATATGGACCTGATTGTAACCACTGGATCCATGAAAGAAAGAGAAGAGATTTTTCCTTGCAAGAACACCCAAGAATTGGTCCATGAAAGGCAAATGGAAATGGTATTTCTTTATGTATTTTTTAAAATCTCTATACTCAACACAGATCCTCCACTTCCCATTCTTGTTTGGGATTAAGACTAGAGGAGACACCCATTCACTCTCTAAGATGGGGTATATGAAACTTGCATCCAACAAATTTTGTAATTCATCCTTTACTATGTGTTTCAAGGTTGGGTTCACTCTCCTTTGGGGCTTATGCACATGCTTTCATCCCATTATTTGCGGTGTGTGCAGACTGAGGTATGCACCCCTTTCAGTTCTTTGTAATCCCAAGAAAAGGCATCTAAGTTCTCTATCTGTAGTTGGCACAATTTTTCTTCCTCTTTGGCCAAGAAATAAGGGTTGATCATTAGGGTTATAGATGGGTTAAATTATGCAATATTGGTTGGTTCAGGGACTGAATCAAATGAGCATAGCTCATTCCAGGTGTTTCTTTCATATTCTCTCACCAATTCATCAAGTGGAATTGTAGTGGGGGGTTGGTTTTGAATGATATGATCAATGAGGTCATCTTCATCATGTCGCCCCCTTCTGGTAACAACATCTAAGTTACAAAAATGGTATCGTGTTTCATGGTACACTTAATCTTGTTCTTCATCCTCCAGCCACAAAGGTAGATCATGTTGAATAGAAGGCTGGGAAGGAGGATATAATACCAATTTTGTTTGACAAGGGAACATTCTTGATAGTCATGTTTCTAGCCCTATAGATGATATCAGCATTGACACTGGCCAACCAAGGTCTTCCTAGGATAAGAAGACAAACATTAAAATTTGTTTTGGGTTGAAGTACTAGAAAATCAGTGGGATACTCCTAGGATTCAATGGATATCTTAACATCCTCAACAACTCGCTTAGAATCTCCTATGGATCTATCTTCAAGTTGCAGAACTTTAGTGGCATTTCTCAAACCTCCTTGGAGGTTTATCTTCAACATGGTTTCTTTGGTCATCATATTGGTGGCAACCCCAAGATAAATAAAATTATGAGGGGAAAAGTTACCGTCATTGTGCACATCCACTAATGGACTGTCGGGGTCTAGGTTGTTGGACAGAACTGTGAATTATGGATAGAACATGCTTCCCTAGAAAGGTCATAATCTAGAACAACAGGTTAAAGACTGTATGACTACTGAGTGGATAAACAAAACAAATCAGAGGCTAAAACAGCTATAACTAAGAGAAATTCTCCCCAGCAGAGTCGCTAATTTGTTGGACAGAATTGTGAATTACGAATAAAACATGCTTCCCTAGACAAGTGATAATATATATCAATAGTTTAAAGACTATACGACTACTTTTCCTAACTCAGAGCAAACACACAGCAAGGATTATATGCTTACTTGTAATCCAAGCACTTCTAAATGGATCCTTCTGTTGCTTCTATTGTAGCTTCAAATTCAAGCGGTTTTTGGGAAAAATACTTCCTGCAAGGAAGAACACTAAAAAAATAGAAGATAGCAATAATACAGATGTATATACAATTTAGTTAGCTAAATCAGTAAAGCGTAAACCATATACATCAACTAAGATCTTACAATATGGAAAATCAAATCCAATACAGATTCATATAGGGAAACGTAAGTTGTATTCTTTATTACTGATAGAAGGAGAGGTTACAACCTAGTGACTAATTTGAAGTGACCATTCCAGCAAAATTCCTAGCCTCATCACAGGTATAAATCTCTCCAGAAGTTGTTACACAAATCTAACTCTAAATTGAAAATCCACCAGCATTTCTCTACTCAAATTCTTCCTTATCAAACACTCAGATCTATGCTCAATTTATAGAGAGGCTGAGGTAGTTTTACAATCAATGACTTTCCAATAATAGGAAAGACATGTTCCCAATATTTTAGATGTCAAATGGACACTTGGATTCGAATATTGACACATGTGAACTCTTCTAGAAGGCACTGTCCAAGTGGAGATTCCGAAACAATGAGAATTTTGCTCCCAATGTGACCAACGCACCCATAGATGTCGGGAAGTGCTTTGCAGAGCATCCTTTCATGGGGCTACCTACATATGCAACACACTTAGTCCCCTTAGAGGTAGCGTTGGTGAGCTTTCATATGCGATATAATAAACTTCAAACCTTGGAAACCTTTGCTTGATGAAAGTCATGCTTGATTTGTCTTGTTCTTATCTTATGGTATGTAGCAACTTGAAATGATAGGGGATGATAGACCCTTAGTCATTGGTCTTGGATATGATTCCCAGTTAACCAGGACATTGGGAATGATGCCCAAATTGACCTATAACATGGGTACTTTGGGAAAATAATTGTCCCTAGCATCAAATAAGATGATTGATCTACAAATTTAATGGTGAGGGTATCTCTCTTCTTTATCACTGAATTTTCGAATAATTTTTATTTGATAATCTTAGTGTAGATGGAAAAATCCTTAATATCTTGGACAATGGGTATCTTTACACACAAATTATTCAATTCTCCCATAAGTTCAATCTCTTCTCTGGAAATATGCTTCAGATTGATCAATATCTTAGGAAAAGGAGGTGGATTTACTTGAGGGGGAATCTCTTCCTTTTCCTCTTCAATCTCTTCAGGTGGAGATGGTGGGTGGTTATCTGGAAGCACTCTCCCAGACCTAAGTTTAATCTCATGGATCTGCACAACATAGGCATGGTAATATGTCTCTCCATTATAGACCTGTTTTTCCTATTTTTTATTTAGGTTCAGATTAGGTTGAGCGGGCATATGAGGTTGCTTAGGTTAAGTAGACATCTTAGCCACACCTTGAACATGTGAAGCGGGTACCTCATGTGAAGCAAGTTCCTCTTCTTCCCGAATAGTTTCCTAAAAGTTTCAGGTTGCTCACCTAGAGGGTATTCTAACTCATAGTCACTGAAGAAGAGTTAAGGTTGACTGTGTGGGGATGTGGGGGTTTTTGGTAAACAAATTCCTTGGTTTTCTATACTCCTACGAGGCATGAAAGATTTCTTTTTTGTTTCTTTTTCGATTTTTTAAAATGTATGAAAAAAAATCAGAAAACAATGCTTACGCTGAAAAACAAAACATTTAATTAGACACCTCCCCATCAACGACGAAAAAAATTGGTGAGCCCTGGTATTGCACCAAGAGTGCTGCCACTCCCAAGGGCTACTCATCTTCACTTATCAAGTCGGGGTTCATACAAACACAGAGGTGACAATTCTCTATGCAAAACAAATGGAATCTACTCATGCCACCATCAACTAGGTCTTTTGGTGAGTAGTACTTCTAGGCCATTCCTTTTACTTGATTAAAGTAAATCTATCTAACATAATTCATGTAATTGATTCTAGTCTAAGACAAAGAGAATGTATATCAAACTCCTACTTGCAATTGAAAGTGAAATAAAATCATAAACAATTAATTTGGTTGCATACAAAGTAAACTATGTTATGGAAATCATTCATCTAGCTATATAATTATTTTCAGTAAATAAAATATTCTATCATCATAGACTTCATGAAAGAATAAACCAAATCCTATATACGGTTTCATTAGACTTGTACTTGCATGTGAAATTCAATTTAATTCTAAAATGAGATAAACCCCTAATGACTACTATGTTTTTGTAGCAAGGAAGGAAGGAGATTTAGAGTGGCCTAAGAATCTCTTCTAATTCATATTTGGGGTTCAAGTGCATCCTATTCTAGGATAATAATGAAAAAAGGAGCTAAACTGCAATGAAGAGGTAACATACAACACTACTATAGGAAGTTTCTACAGGATCTAAAGTGCTATAGGAAATGGGACGAGAGGGTTTTAAGGATGAAAAAGGTGAAAAGAAGGCATGGAAAGGTGAGACAAGGTATACTAATGTGAGTGAAAGGTTGAAAATACCTCCATACACACTTAGAACCCTTGGTAACCATGTTTTCACTTGGAAGACTACTCACGGTGTTGGTGAAGGTAGTTTCACAAAACAAGGTTTTGGTGGAAGATTTGGAGGTTGGAGAGAAGAAGGATGGATGAGATGGAGAGTATCCTTTCCCTTCATCTATAGACAACCTTGAAATAACTACACACATTCATGCATTGCTTATTAACAAACTAACATGTTATGAAGTGGAAAATATGAGTTGAATGGAAAAACCCTACTCAATGTATGCTAAAGTATAATCTAACACAAATACAACTCCTTACTTATAGTAAGAATATTATGAGCATGATAATCACACTATCTCCCTTTCTAGAAGTCATAAAAAAACTACTTTTGATTTGTGGTTAGAGATCCTTCTCCTCGCGCTCCCATGAGAGAGATGGGGAAGAGAGGTTACACACATAATTTTGATGGATTTTTTATGTTCCTAGAAAGTAAATAGACTAAAAAAAATGCCGAAACATAAAAAAAAAAAGAATAAAAATAGACAAGAGGGACTTAACCAATGGATTGCGACCTCACCCAAAAGCA
The DNA here is from genome assembly GCA_034641835.2 of Pinus albicaulis. Lineage (NCBI taxonomy): Eukaryota > Viridiplantae > Streptophyta > Pinopsida > Pinales > Pinaceae > Pinus > Pinus albicaulis. Next base: position 758,240,599 of record CM076575.1, on the reverse strand, counting down.
TCAACCCTTTGATACAAAATCAGTGATGGAGAAAAAAAAAATTCATTATCATTGCATAAAAATGTCTAGTACATTATCTAAAAGTAGAAAATAACACTAAATCAGAGATAAATAGCTACCTAGATAAATACCAAGTTCCAATCCTAATGAGAGCTTGCATATGATTTTTTATACAAATGGGTAGCTACCAAAAACTCCCTGAAAAGTAGGAATAAGTCCTCCTTGATCTCAATAAAAGTGGAGCTTGGCTCCTCATAACTGTCACTTTGCTTGGCTGAATTTTCCTTTGAGTTATGGGGAGAGAATGCATGCCACAGACAAGTGTCCCTCCTTACATGGACTTAAACTTTTATATCAAGGTGGGGAAGTAGGACCAGAGCAACTCGGTTTCATCAACCAGAGAAGGCATCAAGGCCCTAGGTCATATCAGCAAGGTATGAAAGGTGCACCTTACTTTTAATATCACAATAATCATAATGCACCTATGGAACCTTGGTACACCCCCACTCCTCCATCATGTCTTACACCTCCTACTCGTCTTTAAAATCCTCCATATCATCCTCAGCATGTGAACTAACCATTTTAGCAGTATGTTCCTCAACAACCTTAGTGGAACAATCAATTCCAAGGGTGGATGGCTCAACATAATCATTCACCTACTTTGTGCCTCTATCCCAACCTCAACCTAAACTTACTCATTTCTCCACCCAAGTTGCCTCAAATTCGTGCACAACCAAATACGAACCTGAACAAAAAACAGGCACAGCAAGTTTATAGTGGAGAGAAATCGTATCCAGATTATTCTATGTAGATATAAGAGATTAATATCAGGTAGGGAAGAGTACTCCCATACAACCACCCTCCATCTCCACCTGTAGAGGTTTAGGAGGAAAAGGATAACACTCAGATCCAAAAACCTCCTTTTCCCAAGTGCTTGATCCATTCTAGTCAGCACACCCCATAGGATATTAAGCTTCTGGGAGAATTGAAAAACTTATGTGTAGACATACCACTTCTCCAGGCCATTAAGGATGCCTCTATTTACAATAGGATCATCAAGGAAAAGTTCTTAAAGAAACTTGGGAGAAAGAAGAAATATACCCCCACCATCAATGTAGTAGGATAATTGTCTGACTTAGTGCTGGGAAGGATTGTCTTTCCAAAGTAACTGGAGCATGGCAATCTATTTGTAGATGTGCACATAGATGGTCTCATAGTCCCCAATAATCTAATTGATCTTGGGGTTGCCATCAATGTCATGAAAAAGTAAACGATGATGAAACTCAAAGTCCAAGGGACTTTGAGGAAAACCACAATAGTTTTGCAACTTGCAGATTGGCCCACAGTAACTCTGGAAGGAATTTTTAGGGATGTTATTGTTTCAATTGACTCTTGAAAGTATCCTACATATTTTCTGGTTCTGCAACCAAAAACCAAGTTCAATGGATATCCTCCAATCTTAGGGAGACATTGGTTTTCCACTGCAGATGCTTATATCAGTTGTCGGGCTAGAAACATGACTATTAAAAATGGGCCCTTGTCTAAAGAATTGGTATTATATCCTCCAACCCAGCCTTCCATTAATCATGATCTATGTATATGGTTAGAGGATGAAGAAGATGAGGTATATAAAACTACCCTCATTTGCACCATAGATGTTCTTCTTAGAGTTGGATAACTTTATGAAGACAAAGTCATCGACCATGCCATTTAAAACCAGACCCCCACTAAAAGTCCACTTGAAAACCTAGTCAAAGAATCTGAAAGCCAGCCTTCAATGGAATTGCGCTCAGTTGATTCAACCTCTAAAAAAACCAAGGCTGTTGATTTTTCCCCATCCAGATCTCTAAAAATGAACTCAAACCTCTTAGATGAGGAAGAAAAGAAGTTATGCCAACATTTAAAAGAAAACCTAGATGCATTTTCTTTGGATTACAAGGGCATGAAAGGGGTGCGTCCTTCCATTGGCAGACATCATATTTATATCAAAGAAGGATGCAAGCCATTGCGACAACCCCAAATAAGGATGAACCCAACTCCAAAGGACATAGTCAATGAAGAGCTGCAGAAACTGTTGGATGCAGGTTTCATTTATACCATATCAGACAGTGAGTGGGTATTTCCTCTTGTCCTAGTCCCGAAGAAGAACGGAAAATGGAAACTTTGTGTTGATTATTGGGAACTTAAAAAATCCACCAAGAAGGACCATTTCCCTTTTCCCTTTATATACCAAGTCTTGGATGGCCTTGTAGGAAATAAGTTATTTTCCTTCTTAGATGGATTGAGTGCGTATAACCAGATCCAAATCAACCCTAAAGACTAGGATAAGACTACTTTCGTTAGGGGAATTTTGAGGTCTAAAATGGGCCTCCTAAGGAAATAATAAAATAATAATGGAAATAATAAAATAATATTCGATGACATCATCAAATTTTAGAGGGAAAAAAGAAAAAAACTACTTTTTCAACTCGTATTTTCAACTTATCTCCCAAATGTTTTACTGAAATTTCAAGCGGGAGTACTCTTTGAATGAAAAATTTAATTCATCATTCAAGGATTACCCATGTTGCATACTTTCGATGGACCATGCTACACAAAAAATGAGAAATTCATAAAAAACGTGCTTGCAATCATGTTTTTTCATGTATTTCTCATTCTTCGCATAACAGGGTCGATCGAAAGTATGCAACATGGGTACTTCCTGGATGAGGAATTAAATTTTGCATCTAACAAGTACTCTCGCTCGAAATTTGAGTAAATAATTTGGGAGATAAGTTGAAAAAGTAGTTTTATTCTTTTATTATTTTTTAATATTTTATCCTTTTACTTAAAAAATGGTGAATCATCCCCCATGTTTGACATCGTCATATTGAATCCTACTGGTTATTATTAAGTTTATTTTCATTGCACATTTTTCTTAGGAGGCTGATTTTAGACCTCAAAATTCCCCTAATGCACCTGCCTTTGGGGTACCTTCGCTTATAGAGTCCAACCCTTTGGGTTGTGCAATGCCCCATTTACTTCCAAAGAGCTATTATGAGCATTTTATCTGAGCTATTCCATGAATCTGTTGAAATATACACGGATGATTTCATGCCCTATGGGGATGACTTGTAGGAAGCTCTCTCCAATTTGGGAAAAGTGTTGAGAAGGTGCAATGAGATTTATCTCTCCCTGAGCCCAGAAAAGTGTGAATTCCTGAAAAGATCAGGAGTTGTATTAGGACACTCAATCTCCCAAGTAGGAATACAGGTGGACCCGAGCAAAATCACTATTATCAAAAGTGTACCTGCTGAAAAGAAGAGAAATGTCAAGAGTTTCTTAGGGTTAGTTGGCTATTATAGAAGATTCATCAAAGATTTCAGTAAGATGGCTTCGCCACTATTTGGTTTACTGGCCAAGGATTCTGAGTCTACTTGGTCGAATCCTTGTCAAGAATATTTTGAGCTCTTTAAGGGAAAGTTAACTACTTCCCCCATTCTCTGAGGTCCAAATTGGATTCTTCCTTTCCACATCCACACATATGCATCCGACAAAGATGTGGGGGCAACATTAGGGTAGTTAGAAGAGAAATTACCTGATGAAATCTATTTCATTAGTAAGAATGTGTCTAAGGGAAAACTCAATTATATTGTCCCATAGAAGGATATGTTATCCATTTTCCATGCTTTAAACCAATTTAGACATTATGTCACTGGGTATCAGGCATTTGTGCACATTGACCATGCAACTATAAAATATTTAATGAAAAAAATAGATTTTAATGCTAGGATAATTATATGGTTTTTACTTTTATAATAGTTTGACCTAACCATTGTTGATAAACCTGGAAAGGAGACTGGTGTTGCAGATTTTTTATCTAGGTTAGCTCTATCTATAGATGAAGAAGTAATGGTGGATGACCAGCTTCCAGATGAACACCTCTTTGATATATCAAGACTCTCACCATGGTTTTTTGACATAGCTAACTAATTGATTTCTATAAAGTTCCCTCCTAATATCTCATTCAAGGAGAAAATAAAGATCATCAAAAAAATTTCCCCTTTCACATGGATTAGGGGAAATATCTTCAAGCTAGGCCCTAATAAAATTATCAGAAGATGTGTGAGGGAAGAAGAAGTTTTTGATATCCTCTCTGCATGTCACGATAGCCCTTTTGGAGGCCACTTTTTTGCAAAAAGGACTACCTTCAAATTTTTCCAGGCAAGATACTATTGGCCTACCCTTCACCAGGATTCCAAAAGATACACTAGCACGTGCAACCAGTGCCAAAGGATGGGGAAACCTACACAAAGGGATGAGATTCCTTTGCACCCTCAAGTGGATCTTGAGCCATTTTAAAAATGAGGCATGGACTTCATTGGACCTACTGATCCACCATATGGACATAAAAAGTATATCATAGTCTGCACTAACTACCTAACAAAGTGGGCTAAGACCAAAGATGTGAAGGCAGAAACCAAGGAGAAAGTAGTAGAATTTGTGAGGGAGGATTTTTTTTAAAATTTTGGATACCCCAGAGAAGTAGTCATTGTTCAGGGGGCACAATTCACTTTTCATCTCATTGAGAATCTTCTGAGGATGCACAAGATAAAACATAAGACTTATACTGCCTACTAGCCTCAGGAAATGGCCAAGTGGAAGTGACTAACAGAGCCTTGGAAAGCATCCTCAACAAGGTTGTGAGAAACATCAGGAAAGATTGGGCGGATAGATTGGTAAAAGCTACTTGGGCCTACAACACTACTTGGAAAACAACAACAAGATTCACTCATTATGACCTAGTCTATGGAAAGAAGGCTCTGATTTCAATTGAATTTGAATTCAACACCTTAAGGATTGCAGTTGAATTAGACCTAGATATATCAAATGCCCAAAAAGAGAGGTTGATGTAATTAAATGTATTGGATGAGTTTAGGATGCAAGCACGCCTTCACATAGAGGTAATTCAGCTACAAAGGAAGGTCTGGCATGAAAATAACATTAAGGAAAAGACCTTTCAAGAAGGATATTAGAGGTTGTTGTATGAATCAAGGTTTAATTATTTCAAAGAAAATCCAATGACAAGATGGTTGGGACCCTACAATGACATAGATGATGCAGTTCAAGTCAGGACCATATATGAGGAAGGAATTCCCTTACTTGTCAATGCTTACATGCTCAAGGTTTACAAGAAGCCCATGTCTAAGGCAGAATTTATAAATTTTATAAACAAGGAGGTGTATGTCATGGGAAACATCATAGTTTCGAGTGCCTACTAGAGAAAAAAATATTAAAAAAAAAAAAAAGAGAAAAAAAATAGGCAGGGGTGAAAACCTCTCTAAGACGCCCTAGGCCAACTCCAGGGTTGAAAACGTCCATGAGGCAGTCCTGGAGTAAGAAAAAAGAAAAAAGAAAGATCAGATAATAAAATATCCTTGGGTGAAAATATCTCTGAGGCACCCAAGGCAAGAATATGGGTTGAAAAACTCTGTGGAGGGAGCCCATTTTCCTTCAAAAAGAGAGAGGGAGAGAAAGGAAGAAAAGGGAAAATTAAAAAATACCTATGCACTTATGTGTTTTTCTGTTTTGCAGGTTATTGATTAAAGATGGTTTTTGGGGTCCAAAGGATCAATTTCTCTTAATTCTCTCTTATTCTCTACTTACACAATCCATAAGCCACTCCATCATACATCCCTTCATCCATTTCACCCATCAGATAGGCAAAAATTTCATTTTTTCCCCTAAACTCTAATTGCTACAAGGAAATTAGCAATTACATGATTCCTCTATCACTACAGGAATCTCCTGTAAATGTTACATGAAACTCATTTATGAATAAAATAGGTTTCCTAAGGGTCTCTAAACTTTAGGAAGGGTATGATAATTCATATTTTTCCTATACCTATCATTCTCAAACCCCTATTTTGCTCTATCTGCAAGGTTTCTCTATGTAAACCCTATGTTGCACCTTTGGCAGCTAAACCATTAGAAACTTGGCATAGGAACCCTTTCACTTGCCTATCCTCCACTCCATTCATTCCATGACTTACTCAATATCCTCCATGAACCATATTCCTCCATTTATGAGAAAACTCAAGCAAGAAGAGGTAAGAAACAGACTGCTACATGTATCAGAAATTTTCTTGTAGCAAATCTATGTGTGGCACAACAAGGCCAAAAGATGAAGGAAATTTGATGTATATGACTCCAAAGGGCCAAAAAAAGACTCCAGAAGGACAAGCATACCACCTATGGCACTTAAAGCCCTCCATGTAGTACCTGCAAAAGAAAAAAACAAGAAAAGGGTAAGAAGCTCAGTTAGAAAAGACAAGCAACTAACTCAGAAAAAGTTACTTAGTCGGAAAACAAATAAAAAAATGAAGAGACAAAAAATAAAATACTAATACTGCCACCACCATCTCCAGCTCCTTCAGCACCTCACCAACACCAGTTAAGATCAAGTATAGCCTCTCACCTCTCGTTGTGTTTCCATAATGGCCAAAATATTTGAATGTCGAGTTTTATAAATTTAAAAGGAAAAAAGGTGGCCAGTTAACTTGGCCACCTTCATAAAGTAAAACTGGAGGAAAAGTGAAAGTGCATGCCACCTTTTCAAGTCAACTAAGAGTGGATGGGTATGAAGGGAAATGATCAGGAGGTCAGCAATGATTAACTAAAGTGGGGGCCAACTGTATCAAAGAGGAAACTCATGTTAAGTACAAGACACCCCAATGCTCCAAATTTAGTTAAAAATTCAATAAAGGTAATCTTTGTCTCGTTTTCACCATTGCATTGAGAATTTAGAAAATAACCAAGCGTGGGAGAGTAGTGGGAGCCATAAGAAGAGAAGCATCGAGGTTTGTGCTTGCATGCACCATCGTGCTACAAGAAACTGATTTTTTCTACAAGCAACTTCAGAAGGAGACCAACAATGGCTTAGAGGGAAACACAAAGTCACCTATGGGTGAATTGACTTCCTAAATCCTCCATATCTCAAACCAAAATAGAAAAGGACCAAGGTAACTGTATTTTTATCCAGCAACACTGAAATATCTCCATATAATTCAAACTCAACAAAATTAATTTTGACAGTTAAATGGTAAAAGAATTTTCTTGCATTTTGTTTCAAGACCTCCATCTCCAAAACATACCTCTCAAACCTCTCGCCACCTTCATAAAACAAGATTAAAATGGGAGGAGGGTTTAACAAAAAGGATCCTACTGAAATTAAGAGAATTAGGCATCACTCTCAGGTTATGTAAATATTCTGAAATCACCAGTGGCTAGGGTTCTTTGAGCTATTGAAAGGTTCTGATGATGAGATAACTAAAGAATTTGCAGTGGCTCTACAATCACATTCAGAAGAGAGAGCCACCACTCTGATTAGAGGACTATCCATCACACTATATCCTCAACTCATAAGAAGAGTTACAACCTTTCCCTTACGATTCAAATGGGTTAAGGAAATAATGCCTAGCACTGCAGCCAAAAATAATTTCTTTCTACCAGGAGAGGAGTATATTGAAGACAAAAATGGAGTGAGGAGAAAAAGCCTTCCATACCCCTGGGATGAATTTTCCTTCCACATCATGAAGTTTATTTCTTGTGAAGGAAGATTGACTGTGGTCTATGGGTATCATTTCATATTGTTAAATGAACTTAGGTTTCAAGGAGAGCTCCCACTGAAACATAGATTAAGTGTCCATCACTTCCTCCTAAACTCCATCATTGACATGAGCCATAAATTGAGGAAAACAAAATATCAACACTTGGCCCATCATGGCCTAATAAAACTAATTGTAAATAATTCTTTGAGATGGTTGAACCTACCTATATCTTGGTCCACTTTCATAGACATGGGTAGGGAAGCATTTATAGCTACCCAAATAGGGAAAACCTCTGCTTCTAGCCTTAGAAAAAGAGAAGAAGAAGAACAAGAGGAGGTAGAAGAGGAGGTAGAAGAAGAAGAAGAAGAGCTAGAAAACAAAGAAGAAAAAGAAGAGATGGAAATTGAGACAGAAAACATAGACACGATAGAAATAGAGCAAGAAGAAGTCAAGGAAAAGGAGGAAGAAAATACTGAGGAAAAATAAGATGCCTACCCTATCTTAGGCAATGAAACCTCCCCTCAAGACATACTCATGTCACCTAACATCATAGATCAAGAGGTAGCTACCACCCTGACTACTTTGAGTACACATGTCAAAACAAAAAGAAATAGGTAGACACCTATGTACTTTAGAACTGGGACCGAGTCAGAGGGTGAGAGAGGGAAAACCAAAAACTCCCACCAAGAGTCCTATCACCATTGAAGAATCATTAAAGGAGGAAGAAATCAGATTAGAGGAAGGAAGGGTTCAAGAATTCAGTTAACCTATAAGGACCCGTATAACATGTATCAAAATACATTCATCTAGATTGGCAGCTCATACACCTCATGCAATCTCCACAGACGCTCCAAGGAGTGAAAAGAGTGAATGAAAACCAAAAGAGGGTCTTCAGCAAGAAAAACAAAGTTTTCTACAGGAAATTTTTTCTTTGCTACATGCAACTCCAACAAGCATAGATTTGGAGAAAAAGGCCTTGGTTGAAGAGGAAAAGGCAACCACAGAGGGGCAAGAGGTCAAGGAAGCTGAGGGAAAGACACAAGAGGAAAAACATGATGAAAAATGGGAGGAAAAGATGATAAAGATGAGGCCACCTCACCAAAATAAATCCCCAAAGATGTTGCAATAGTGCTAAGCCCTAGCCCTCAACCCATTCTTAGCTCTTACTACACATACTTTGATGGGGGTGCATTAATTCCTCAAAAGTTCACAATTATTTTGTTTTATTAGTTGGAGGAAGAGAGGGTACGCACTCATCATTAAATGAAGTGTCCCACATTTAAAGGTGTGTATGAAATAAGAGTCATGGAAGGAAAAGTATCTAAGTTGGTGAAGGATTTATCTGATGTGAGGCTCAAAGAGTCAGTTTTGAAGTAGTAGCTTCAGAAGGCATGGGCAGAGAATGTAGAACTACAAGAGGAGCTTCAGCAAAAGGGTAAACAAGTGGCCACCATGGAAAATTTGTGCACGGAGTTCATTCAACGTAGATATCCTTCAGAATCATAAGAAATTTACCTCAAGAAGTATTGGCTCCTCTTTCAAATTAAAACTTAAGCCTCCCATGGATCATCACCTTTCAAAAAATGTATACAGTTCATTGATTTCTATAATCAAGCAAGCATGGCTGACAAAGTGAAAATGGCATAGTTTTAAATGCATAACCTTGTGTTATAAAATTTAAATATTTGGGACCTCAATCCTAGGGTGGGGGATATCCAATTGATGCCTTTGGTATCATGGATGGTTAACGAGGAGAAAAGAGCACAAGAGATGAGAATGGTTATGAGAATAGAAAACAGAGAACCCTTAAACATCATGGCATAACTGTTTAACCCTAGAGGAGTCATCAATAACCATCTAAATATTTAAAAGGATCCTGAACTTGTTGAAAGAACATCCATACACAAGCTCAAGAAATGACCCACTTTGATGGTGTTTCTAGGTTGTTGGGAGATGAGTACATAATGGCTAGCCAAAGAAGATGGAACAACCTCCCTCATAGCCTTAGAAACATAGAGTAGCACACTCCAGAAATATTGAGGGGTGCCTTGGAGAGAGAAACAATGTACAATAGGGCCATCTAGGCCAAAAAGATTCAGTGGCTTGGCTTGAAGCTCAGTACACCTTTGCTATTGGGGCTGAGGGATGGAAACTACCAGGATGAGTAGAAAAACGAATGGGCAAAAGAAGAAAATAATGGTGGGTTTTAGCCTCCTAAAGGGACTCCCAAAATTCTTCCTTGCGAAGTCAGAGGGTCCATCAAAGCCTTAAAGTAAATGCAGAAGGAGGATTAGCTACTCAGAGGATGAGAAATCATTTAGTAGGGGGGTGATGATGAGCTCCATCATTAGGTACATTTGGAGGGGTTAATTGTCACCTTTTTTTCTTATTAAGTCTCTTTTTCTTTCATGTTAATTATATTATGGTATTATGATGCTAGTGTGGGTGGTGATTTATACTTATCATACATCAAGTACCTAACATGAGTTAAATGCAGGAAAATCATGAAGATATTGCATTTTGTGGAATTTTTTCATTAAGACTTGGATTAGACAACAAGGAGATATTCTAGGGTGTTTTCCACCCTACTTAGCTCCTAAAGGCAGCCAAGGGATCCTCGATATTCCCTCCAACAACTCCAAATTGAAGGCATCTGCAAAAACTCAAGATCAAGTGCAATAAAGCCATACTTCACTTGCAGTCAAGTGGACTCATCGCCTATTTTCTACAGAGATGTTGGTAGCTACCCTTTAGGTTAAATAGAGCTAAGAAAGAGCTCATTAGGATTATAAATTTGGAGAAATCCATTAGGCTCTTTGCTCTTGTAATCGGTTTGCAAGACTTTTATGTTGATGTAATGAGACTATCTTTTCAAATGAAATGAGTATTCAGAATTTTCATTACTGATCTAGTTTTAGAGAGCTAGGCTTGTGGGTTAGGGCCCAATCCATGTGCCTCAACCTCTCTTGTGTAATAATTCTTTACTTTCATGTCATTTAGATAGTTTTTCTTATGAATATTTAGCTATTTTTTTTTGTATTTTAATTTTCTGTTTTTAGTTTTCTTCCATTTGTATTTTGTTGTAGATTTAGCTTGCTTCCATTTTGGCAGAATACGTTATAACTTCAGAAAGTTGTGAGTAAAGCCTCCTCCTCTCATCTCTGCCAATAGAGATTGAGGAGGGTAGACCTTCCCCATAGAACAAAAAATATTTTTATTGTATTATTTCTTAGAATGGATAAGATTATTTGATGTTATTCCATGGATATGTTTAGAATGTTGTGTTAGATATCTGTTAGTATATTAGAGTAGATTTTCTTTACAATTTCAAGTCATCTTTTCGATTGTATTTTTCATGAATTTGTGCATTTCTATTGCATGAATAGGTAGTTTAATTGCAGGTACAGGTAGCACAGCCAAGGATAACTTCACAAAAACCTTCAACTTCATATCGCACCCTTGATTAGCCCTTTTTTCGTCAAAATCACCATTAGCCCTGTTTTCGGATTTTTCATCCCTACATGGTGAGAAAACCCTAGGGGTGCAATAAATGCCTCTCAAGAGGTTTTGAAATTGACCAAGGGGTGGAACACCTTCCAATCATCCTAATCCACCTTCACTCCACCTTCCCTACCCTTTTTCCACCTATTTTTTTCCTCGGATTTCCCTCGGACTGTTTCTTGTATCAATTCAGGACTTTCGTGTAGCACTAAATCAAACCTGTAGCAACACCTGAAATAGCACCAGTGAGCCCCTCCATAAGCCCAGAACCCACCATCGACATCCTCTAAACCTAAAAAAACCACTCATACACCGTCGGCCTTGCCCCCATGTGTTCAAGTCTTCCATAAGCCAACTTAGCACTTTCTTTGGGCCTAGCTACAAAAAAACCCAATTACAATCATAATTAGGTCATGAGTAGCTGCATGGTTCAAATCATGATATATAGAGAATATATTAAGTAGAGTTTTTTTAGCCATTCAGGCCGGAAGAATTGTGATTATAGTAGTTTCCTTTAGGCCATTTCAATTCAACAATTTACTTCATGCAATATGCCTAGGTTTCTTTCATTTCTTATCATAGTTTAATGAGTAGATTTATTTCATTATGGAACAATTATATGTACTTGTTTTTTGTAGTGTATTTCTATACTTTTTGATAGCGCCATGGATTTGAATCATTTGTAGCCCTAGGCCTAATTTCAGAAGTGTGATAGACTTCATCTAGAAACCCTAGAAGTAACACCCCTTCGTAAAGCTCAAAAGAGGATGACATGAGTATAATGCATATGCTGTGTATATAGCACTGTCACCTCCAAGTTTGTACGAACCCCGGGTTGATAAAGTAAAGTAGGGCAACCTCTAGGAGTTGCAACATTCATGGTGAAATACCAGGGCTCACCAAGGAGGACGCCAATAAAATAGAGAAAAGGGAAGGGAAAGCTATCTGATATCCTAGAGGCCATTGAGATTAAAGAAAGTCCAAAATTACAGCTTGTACAAGTGGCAAAGATAGAAACTCAAAAGAAGAGAAAGAGGGAAACAAAATTGGATTTCACTCAAGAGGAAACAGGTTTTGTTTTAAAACCTAGGAAACCTATTACAAGATCAATGAAACCAACTAAAAAAATGTTTGAGGTGCCTTAAAAAAAACAGGGCTAAAAAAGAAAAGAAAAGGAAAAGAGCCTTTGTAAGAAAAAAATGAGATAGAGGTTTTGCAAGAAGAATTAATATAATATAGGTAGGAGGTGATAGAATCTAAACTATTGTTTAAGGAGTTAGAAGAAGAAATATCGAAGCAGTTATATTTCTATGAAAAGGTTGGAGAAGAATGGAGAAAAATGGTGATGAGGACTCTACCTTTGCATAGAATGACGAAACCATTTTACAGAAGGAAAATTCGGTTACAAGCAGATAGGAAAAATTTGCAGGGACAAGTCAGAGCATTAGAAACTCAAATTGAAATTATCAAAGTAGAACTTGCAAAGAGAAATCTCAAGATAATTGCTAAAGTAGATGACACTCCTTGAATATGGTAAAATCTTTAATTTTTTCCTATTCTATGTTTAACCAATAATATTAGTAGTATATAGGTTTGTAAATATATTAGGAGTGATAAGGAGGCATAGGAAACCATGAAAAATAAAAAAAAATCAGAAAATTTACAGTTTCGTAGCAATTCCCCATAGTTAAAATGAATATTTGCTATGAAATTGTTGTAGCTTTTCATGGATGAAAAAGCAAGTTAAAACCTCAGTTAAGGGAGTGCTAATGGCATGTGTTTATCTAAAAAGCATCAATGAAGACTTCAAAGCTTCCAGATAGGTCAAATAGATAGCAAAAAGGTGTTTTTTGAATTTTGCTACCAAATTTTACTACGGAATTGTCCAACCCTATTTTCTCTATGTGTTATAAAGATTTAGTTAGTTTTGATTGGGCATCCTAAAACAGGGGATTGGATGGGCTACAGGTCATAGGAGTTTCCACATCATCAGCTAATGGACTCCTACTTTTCAGGAAGTTAGGTAAACAAGTCAACCAGGTCAGCATCCACGTGGAAAAAGCACAACACTCCAGCACACATGCACTCCAACACATTCAGCAGGTGGTTTGATTCGTTGAGGTTCACCAAAATAATTTTTTGAGCCCATAGATCATAGGAGACTCATATTTGTATTCAAATTCCATTAAAACAACAAATATTCCCATAAAGGTTCAATGCTTTGTAAGTCAATTAGAATTAGATCTCTTAGTTGTGCATTGAATATAGCCCAGGTGGAAGATTTTTTAATGGAGATATATCTCTAGAAAGGTGTATTTTTTTGACTTGGAAGGGGTTGATGGATGATGTGACAATGCCACTTTTTATAAATATTTTTCTCTAGTTAATATACTTTTGCAGCAAACTCTGTTTTTCACTTGAGATTCTGTTTTGGCTTATATGTTATATCTTCATGTTTTATATGTTGTTATCAGTTTCATAGAATATTGATTACATGGAATCATGTCAAATGCTGAAAATTTCTTCATTTGTTGTGTTTTACTATAAATGTTTATGTCACACCAGTTTAAAGCCAAAATTTCCCCAGCTTCCATAAAGAAGTGCTGTTGTAATTGAAAATTTTCTTTAACTGACTCCATGCCCAATGGCGGCAACCATCACACTCTCTTTCACCTACAAAATCACATGAATTAGAAATAGATGTTGGGTATGTGCTATATTCTTTCCACGACTAAGCACGAGCGGGGGGGGGGGGGGTAAGAGGGGGGTCGATAGCCCCCCCTTTGCACTAGGCGCAATGGGGAGGTCACAGGGGGGGTGGTAGCCCCCCCTGTCTGGGTCTGGGGTAGCACCCCAACGAAAATTTTTGGTCCTTAATTTCCTATGGGTGGTCCGCGCCCATGGTTTTGTGCATGGTTTTGCACATGGTTTTTGGGTACGATGGTTTTCGACCCCTGGTATTTTTGTAGATCTGGTCAAGGGAACTACGGTTATGTTCTAATCCAGGGTTAATGGATTAGGGTTTATGTATTCTTTGGCATGTATATATATGTTTTGTAACACTAAAAGGAACATAATGAAATATCAAGCTGGTCATCTCGATTTGGGATCCAGGGGAAAATGTTGTGTAACCAGCTCCAAAAATAGAAGAAAAGAGATATCAACGCCTTAGAAATAAGCCACTTCGAGGGGGCAACCTCCAATACATTACATAAAATAAAAATTCTTGGATGATACAATTTACAAAACCTCCTTTATACATATAGGAGTCCATGTGGCCATAATGTAATCCTAGTGGGCCACAATGTAATCCTAGCCGACCTAACAATAATAATTTAAGGGCACAATAATAACAAAATGGGGGTTACAAGGGTAAAATAATAACAATAAGGGGGTTACACTAATAACAATAAGGGACTATACTAGTAGTGTAGGGACTTAACATGCCCCTCTCCTTCAAAAAAGTGTTGTCCTCAACGCTTGAGTAGTTCTTGGTGCTTCTGTATAAACTTCTCATCCTCCCATGTAGAATCTTTAATGGGTAAGTTCTTCCACTTTATGAGATACTCTGAAATTGATCGATTCCGTAGCTGTCGAGTTCTTGTTTCCGTGACTGCTTCAGGTTCCAATATGATTTTTCTTTCCTCATCAAGTTCTGGAAATATTGTTTGAATTGGAATATTTTCACCTTTAACCTTCTTTAAGCATGAAAAATGGAAAACTGGATGCACTTGCGAAGAAGCAGGAAGCTCCAATTTGTATGCCATATTACCAATATTTTGCAACACCTTGTAAGGACCATAGTACTTTGGCGATAATTTATTATCCTTCTTAGCTTGCTTGAGGGACATTTTTGTGTATGGTTGTAGCCGTAAAAATACCCAATCTCCTAGATCAAAAATTCTCTCACTGCGATGTTGATCTGCCTGTTATTTCATTCAATTTTGTGCCAAATTCAGGTTATCCTTTAAGAGTTGGAGAACTTCTTGTTGATGCTCGATGTGATCTTCCACTGCTTGAACCTTCGATTTTTCCCTTAAATATGATGCGATGGATGGTGGACGATATCCATAAAGTTCCATAAATGGGGTCTTTTTTGTTGCAGTATGGAAGGAAGTGTTATACCACCATTCAGCAAGAGGTAACCACTTGAACCATTGTGTTTGTTTATCAAATAGAAAACAATGAAGATATCCTTCCAAAAATTTATTTACTATCTCAGTTTGACCATCAGATTGAGGATGATAATATGAGCTATGAGCTAATTGTGTACCCAAACAAGAAAATAACTCCATCCAAAAATTTCTAGTAAAAACAGGATCTCTGTTACTCACAATAACCCTTGGGCTTCCATGTAGCTTTTGAATTATGTTTGTTGAGGAGGTAAATCCCCTCTGCGGACAGAGGCGATCCCTACTAGCCTAGCAGGGGTCTAGCAACAATCAAACAATGTTACGACGCAAGTTCCTAGTTACGAATGAAAAGACTAGGGATAGAAGCCTACCTGGATTCCAATGCTATGATCTTGAAGAAGAAGCGTTCCCGTTCCTCTGCCTTGGCAAATCACAATCCCTCCACGATCTCCGCGGATGAACACCTGCACATGGAAGAAACGAACAGATACAAGCATAAAATCCGGCATACGTAACTAAACATCAGTCAGAAAGGATGTTACTCACATTAACATGATGGAAAACAGAGTGGAACCATAATCATAATCATCTATTAAATAACAAACAAAGAGAGATTACAACCAAGTTCTGACGTCGCGGTCTCCTTCGGATGGGTCTCCAGTCGTCCACGTCTCGCAAAGCTCGCCAAGGAAAGGGAAAACCTCTCCAGAGTCTCTCGACGATGGTCTCCTTACTTGAGTCGGCCTTAAGGAAAAAGAGGGCTCTTTACAGCACAAAGGCTCTTGGGAATATGGAGATTCAAAGCTTAGGCACTTCAAGACTAGCTTGCCATGGGATTGAGCAGGCTTTTATAGATGGGGAAGGAGGGAGTTGGGATCCCTATTATTATGGGATTGGCCCTATCAACAAGGAAGGTTCCATGGGAGGTGGCAAAACCACTTCCCTTTCATAGAACTCTCGCAGCCAAACCTCCCAACTCAAGATAGGAAATGGTTTCTGAGTTTGTTGGAACTCAACTTCCGCCATCTTTATTTAAAAAACAGTCCCTAAATGGGGTGGCGCGACTACTGCTCTGGGACAGAGCGCCAGTTGGCGCGACCTCTTTGCAGGATTTTCCCCATTGGCGCGAGTACTGAACTGCCTGCCCGCGCCAATGAAAAAATGGATGTTTTTCATGGTTTTTTCAAGGAGATGTCTCAAGGGAAAATGAAGCTCATGCTTAGAGGAATGCATTGATGATGTTTTCAAGGCATGACGATGTTCACAGGTCACAAAATGGGTCCTCCATTGTGCGGGACGGGGAATGGTATGGACGGTGACAAATTACTGTGTAACAGATGCCCCCTAAAGTATGAGGCCCGAGAGAGAGAGGGGTGAAATGCTTTACGAGAACATGTTCAACTGAAGGCCCGCCGTCGGAAAACATGCGCAGAAAGATACAACTGATATCTCAAGTACATGATGTATATGTGGTATGGACGCAGCCATCCGAAACAGAGTATGCTATAATCCGGATCCGGGGTATGGGCGCAGCCATCCAACTAAGATCAAACAAATAGACTCAGGTATGGTCGCAGCCATCCAATCAGTGAGTCATGTACATAATGATAATAATCCACAATCGCAGCCTGGATTACAACAGACACAATCCGGGGTCTTGCGCTCCATCTCGACCCAAACAAAGTACAAGTTCGAGCATGTGAATATGTGAGCTGAAGTCGAACATGCAAGAACATCGTCTGATTACCAGCCAATGATGAAAGCTGTTAACAGACGCGAGAGGAACCACCAATAATGACAATGGCCCTCAAGGTACTACAGGTACAATATACGGCGTGCGAATAAATGAGTTGACGTCGAACACCCGCAGAATCACTCGATCGGAGGTCAATGATGTAAACCTCACGTTGAATGCGACGAACCTGCCATTGAGGCATGCAGGCTCCAAGGTACCATAAGGAGTCTCTAGACCAACTTCCTGGATAATGAACTGAAGTTGACAGGAAGTGACCATGATTGAAGGTGGGCCATAATGTTTCCCACATCATCGACACGAGACAGAGGAACATGATGTTTTGTTGTGAATCAGGATCATACGAGAATCAGAGGAAGGTTGATATTTGCAGAGGCCAACTTCTCTTGAACATATAAATGGCACAACGGTGGACTTGGCAGTATTTGACATCAACGGATCAGAGGTCATGGTGACGAGGCAGTGAACAGATGAGAGGTCAAAAGGGATTACCCAAACCCACGGAGGCAAAGTGAAGCAACGAGATGAGATGTCCCCAACCCGACACGAATGCAGACAAGTGCCATGTTCGAGAGCGACATACTGCCGACGACAACGACGATGGTTCCATTTTTCCCCCACCATTTCTGGCAAGTACCCCAATTATTTTTAATAACAAGCTTGAAGGGGATAGCATATGCTTGCAATATAAGTCCGCCCTTCGGGCGAATCCATCCTAGTGCATTTAACGAGTCCTAGGAAGGAGGAACTCAGAGAACGTCATTTCGACTGGATCCGATGTCATCAGGGTTTAACGAGTCTGACAAAGGAAAAACTCGGCGTCTTTTCATGTTTAGAGAGTTTGAAAAGACAGCGGAAAAGTAAACTCCACAGGTCCCTTTTCGTGAATAGTTCCTCAGATCCGAAAAGGTAGAAAACAATATCCGAGAAAACCTCCTAGTCGTGATAGGCTAGGGTATTCCTTTTTCATAATCAATCCATCCCAGCCCGAAAAAGGGTTAAACGTATACTGGGTAGATGTCGATTCGTGTCCAATTTAACGAGATCGAAATGACAAGGGCCTCGGCAATCTTTTCATGTTTAGAGAGTCAGAAAAGAGCTGAAAGATGACTCCAAAGTGACTTTTTTGTGTATTTACCGAGTCCGAAAAAGTATAAAATACAACTCGTTTCCATCGTTTAAGTCGCAAAAACCTGCTGCTGCACATACCAAGCAAGCGTAAAATCCATTTTCGACATAACATATGCAAATATTTGATAAAAATAACTTTTAAAACTCATTTAACGTCGAAAAAGTTATAAATATGTCAAATTGGTAAAAATAAAATTACTTTTACTATTTACCTTGGTGGAAAACAACAGTGGTCCATTTGGAGTAGAAACTTCTGACGGTGATTGCGACAAATCCAGTTGACCATTCAGCTTCTCGTCTGTCACAGGTAAGAGGCGTTCCCTTGCTCTTCATTTTCATTCATTTTTTAATAAATTTCCCCTGAAAATCAGTTCTACGTGGCCATTTTTAAAATTTTAGGGCTGCGCCCATTGGCGCAGGTATCGGGCACGGACCCACGCCAATGAGCTCTTTTATATAAAGGGCTCGCGCCACGTGGCGCGACTGTTCATAAAACAGCCGCGCCAGCGGCCGAACCTAAAAATTCGCCCAAAATTTCGACATTTAGACCAAATTATATGGAATTTGAGGCTCATCAGAGATTTAACTAAGGGTTCTTGACCATGTGAATGCAGGTAATCACTCAAAATAGAAATTGAATGGAAAGAATGAGAGCACGGAGAAGAGGACGAACAAGCCATGCAAAGTCAAGCTTGCATGAATGCACTTAGAAACTGTGGATTGAAAAATTTCTTCCTCACACCATGTTTACGAGCTCAGCCCGAGCTCCTCCAGTATTTAATCAGTATCTGGGACGAACATGAATAGGTGTTCAAGTTATGAGACCAGGTATTAGAACTAGAGGTCACCGATGTTTATTTCATCACTGGATTGTCCCGCAGAGGTCCAATCCCTGTATTGACTGGAAGCAGACCATCTGGGGAGAAGATGGAAGAAGTGATGGCATGGGTGTGCCGAGGGGCACAAACAGGATCAGAAAGCAAGAAGGTGGATATCCACACTATCCCTGATCTGGCATTGAGAGTGGTTCTCCATACCATCACGTGGGCTGCTGGGTCGCAGGCTCCGCACGAGGCCACGAAGGACCAACTCTTGCTGGCCTCAGAATGCATGGGTCCCTTACTGTTTAACTGGGCAGAAGCAGTAACAATCAACATGAAAAGGCAGCTCAAAAAGTGCAAACAGGGGAAACTGAAACAGTTCGGTTATGGTTCCATCTTGGTATCGTTCATTCTAGAACGCTTACCAATCTTCCAGGGCCAAGGGGCCGCAGTGGCGGATCCGATACCACGAGAGCTAAGAATGGCTCGCTGGGCAGCATTGATGCCCAGATCTGGAGGTGGCCAACAGATGTCCTGGAAGCCAGAGTTTTTTAGGTGGTTACGGCACCAGCTGATTGTCGTGGAAGACTGGCCCTATGCAGGAACTGACTTTACCGGGGACCCAGATCTCCCACTGCCACAGGGAGACGACTGGGACGAGGAGTTGGGTAAGACCTCATGTTTTTGATTTTATATTTATATGTTTTTTTTTTTGTCAATACACATTCGTCCTAACACAATCATATATGCATGCAGATGTGGGACCTGAGAGACCAGCTAGGATGTCTCCAATCTCTCAGAGGACACAACTTGCCCCTGAGATTCAGGGAGAAGGCACCGGAGGAGAGGAGCTGATCCAGAACCTCGAGGGGATTGCCCACGGGATTCCAGACTATGCCCGGCTAGCAGACGTACCGATGGCATACCAGCGCCACACGGTGGGAGTTCCGAGTCGGATCCACCGAATCCTGAGGCGCTTAGTGCGTGCAGTCACGTGCTATCATGAGCACCATGCGGATTAGTCCTTAGGATTTATACCACACCTATTTTTTGAGAGACATACCGTCTCCGGATGTACTAAGACGATTATGTATATTTTTGAGTTTTATGTGACACACTCTTATGTAAACATTTCGATATCTATATATATATACATATCTATTTCTGGATGAGTCTTTCTTTACATGTGATGATGATTTATAAATTGCGCAAATGTCTGTCTAATACCAAATTTGCTACTGCATCTGTTAATGTATTCAAATGTCTGGGTATATGATGATATGTTATGTAGTCAAAATTCCTTTCCAGTAATCGAATACGCAAATACAGACGTAAGATAGACGGGTTCCTTACCGAATAGTGTTCGTTCAGTTGTAACACTACAAGTTGTGAATCTAGATACATGAGCAATTCACGGATACCAAGGTTTACTGCCTCAGTTAATAATTCCAACACGAAACTATATTCCGCGATGTTGTTCGTGGTACGTCCTAGACACACTCCCTGCAGGTCAATCAACTCACCAGCAGGATCGTAGATTACCCAGGCTGCTGAAGACAGATTCCTGGTACTGCGGGAGGCACCATCCGCGAAACCAACAAATGGATGAAAGGACATCTGCACAACCAGGAAGACCCGATCAGCAGAAAGATGTTTACAAAGCACACCACACAATACATGCACACAAATGACAATCACACACCTATGTACACACACCACACCAAGAAATCACTTCAGGCATAGTACTTTTTAAGGTACAGCCCATTTCTGGGCTGCGCCAGTGGAACTCCTTCGTAATCTATAAGCTCGTAGGCCCCATTTTTCAAAACGCGTTTTACTATATAGGGCCCGTGCCACATAGGCTGGAGCTTACCGGCTCCAAGCTTATCATGTGCCTGATCGTACAAGAGGACGAGGTCTCCTTCGATGAAAGAACGGGGAGAAACAGATTGATCAAAATGAGTTTTAACCCTCTTCTTTTGTGCTTCGATGATCAAATCCGCTAGACTACGGGTTTCATCCAACCGTTCGAGATACAGAAGACGTTCTTCCTCAGGAGAAGTATCCGGTAAGAGCTCCACAGCTAATTTAAGCGAAGGAATTTCACATTCAACCGGCAGAGTAGCTTCCGGACCGTACACCAATTGGAATGGTGTGAATCCGGTTGCACTCTTAGCAGATCTTCGGTACGCCCAGAGAGCTGAGAACAGTTGGAGATGCCAATTGGATTTATGAATCCCAACTGTTCGCTGAAGCATAGTGACCAAAACCTTGTTCACCGCTTCAACCTGACCATTCGCTTGAGGGTAGTATGGTGTTGAGCTATCGTGACGCAAGCCCAACGTTGAAGTCAGCTCCGCCATCATGTAATCGCGGAAATGAGTACCGTGATCAGTGACGATGGCTTGAGGAACCCCGAACCGTGCAATAACATGGTTGAATATAAATTGAGCAGCCGTTTTCCCGTCAGCAGCTAGTGTAGGCATCGCCTCGGCCCACTTAGTGAAGTAGTCGACGGCGACAATGATATACGCATGCCCCCCAGCCGAATGAGGGTTACACGTCATAAAATCCACGCCCCATTTCGCAAAAGGGCCGACGGTAATAACGGGATGCAATGGCAACGGCGGCGCGCGCATCTTGCGCTGAAAAATCTGGCATGGATGACATTTACGGACTGCAGTGATACAATCCTTGAATATGGAAGGCCAGAAATAACCTGCCCGTAGAATCTTTTGGGCAGAAGCATATCCGGACATATGTCCGCCACAGGCGCCACTGTGGCAGTCATTTAAGACTTTCTCAGCCTCCTCCAAGGTAAGGCATCGTCGGAGCACCGAATCTACTCCAATGCGATATAAGGTATCTCCTACTATACGGTAGGGTTGGGACTGGTGCCGAATCCGACGGCGGGCAGTTTTATCCAACTCAGACCGAAATTTCGCGGTCTGAAGATACACTATTATGTCACCGTACCAAGGATCACGAGTACTGATAAGAAAAAGAGTTTCGTCCGGTATATGATCTTCAGAGTGTGAGGGAACAGAGTCTGTAGGGAGAGAACATATCAAATCCGCGAAGACCAGTGATTTAGTTGACTTGGCAGTGGTAAACTCCAAGTCAAACTCTTGCAGGATCACAATCCATTTGGAGTACTTGCCCCCTAGTAATTGTCTAGAAATAATATACGTCATAGGGTTGCAGTCTGAAACCACTGTTATCGTGCGCAAAAGGATGTAATGGCGAAAGCGTTGTACGGCGTGTACTGCTGCTAAGGCCAACTTCTCGACATGTGCATAACGCGTTTCCGGGTCGAGAAGGTTCCGTGACAGGTAATAAACGACATGTTCATCACCGTCATCGTCATCCTGCACCAAGACCATGGCGATGGTGCTAAATGCGGCGGCTAGATACAAAGTGAAGTCGCGGTGGTAGTCCGGAGGATGAAGCAACGGAGCATTGACTAGCAATGTCTTTAGCTTCTCAAAGGATTCCTGAGCAATTTCGTCCCAGTGAAAGGGAACGTTCTGCTTTAACAAACGAGTGAATCCTTTGGCCACCTCGGCATAATTCGGGATAAAGCGCCTAAGAAAATTCGCTTTCCTTTGCAGACTATGTAACTGATATAGGGAGGAGGGTGATGGGAGATTTACGATGGCCTCGACCTTTACAGGGTCAAGGCGAATTCTGTCTTTCGAGACTATAAAGCCTAAAAGACGGCCAGAATCAACGCAGAAGACGCACTTATGAGGATTGAGCCTGATATTGTAGCGTCTGCAACGAAGAAATATCTGGCGGATATGCTCAGGATGGTCCTCTCGCTTACCCGAATGGGCTGGCAAGTCGTCCAGATAAGGCTGAACGATATGGCGAATGTCATGAAAAGCGTAGGACATCGCACGCTGAAACGTGGCACCAGCGTTCTTTAAGCCGAACGAGAGTTTTTTGTAAGCGAAAGTGCCCCACGGACAGATGAATGTGGTCTTATGTTGATCCTCAGGTGCAATATTGATTTGGTTATAACCTGAGAAACCGTCCATTAAGGAATAGATTTCACTCCCGGCACATTCGTCGATGATCTGGTCGATAAATGGAGTGGGATAATTATCCTTTGGATATGCGCGATTGATATCGCGATAATCCACACAGACTCGAATTATACCCTGCTTTTTATCGACAGGGACAATGTTGGACACCCATTCTGTAAGGGGGATGGGATAAATAAAACCCGCGTTCAGAAGTTTTTCAACTTCTGCCTTGATAGCGGCGTATTTCCGAGGATGCATGGGACGTAAGCGTTGGTGCACGGGTTTCGCACCTGGATAGGTTGGAATCTCGTGCACGACAATACTAGGATCAATTTCTGGCATTTCCTCGTAATACCATGCGAAAACATCTCTGAATTCTTTGAAAAGCTCAATATAGACTTGAATCTCCTCGGGAGAACAAGTCACACCCACATGAATATTCTCAACAATCCCCAGTTTAACGGAGATGTTGATTGGAACAGTTTGAGTAATGTTACTCAGATTACCCTCTGAAAAGACCTCGTGCATTAAGATCGGTGTTTGAAGAGGAGGGGAAGGAACCTGAGTAGCATAACGCTCCAGACAATCAGTCATTTCCCCCAAGCTGGGCATAAACGAGGAGCGATGATGTCCATTGCCCCAGGGCAGCTCCTCAAGAGACATAGTTTCAATGATAGCCTCATCTGAAGGAAAAGTCTCTCTGAGAGGATCAGGTGAATCAGCCTGACCAAGCCAGGGGGATTGGGAGTAGACGTCGAGAGCCATGCTCATCGGAGCATGCTGAGGAGGTGGAGGATCCGATGCGGCAACAATCTCACAGTAGTTGATCTCTACTGGCGTTAAAGGCATGGATTCTCCAAACTCATATACCTGCTCAGGTGTAGGAATAAGCCAGGGGTCATCAGTCCTGGACAACATGTTGACTTGAGCGGTATTCGGTGGCGGTGCGGGGAATATACCCATGAGGACTGGGTCTTTGGAAAGACCAGGTCCTACACTGTCTGGGGGATTCAGAATTTGATCCACGTATGGCACGTTGTTCTCATAGCTAGAGGTGAAAAATGACAACTGATCTACCGTGACAATCTTGCCCTCGTGAGGGAACTTAATGAATCGAAAGACGGTAGATGGCACGCAGAGCATGGCATGGGTCCAGCTGCGGCCAAGAAGTATATTGTAGTTGAGTTTAGTGTCAACCACCTCTACTTCTACGTTGACAGTTTTTCCCTGTAATGTGATCGCAAGACTCTCGAGAACGCCCATGGGTTTAGATTCCCGACCATCAAATGCCTCAAGGGCATTGGGAGATGACGACAAGGCTGGAGAGCCGATGGCCTTCCAGCAAGCGGAGGACATAACGCAGGTAGATGCACCCTCATCTACGACGGCCCTATGAATGTTCAGACCGTTAATCCCGACTTGAATGACCAAAGCGATTTGATGTGGAAGCCGGGGAGTAAAATTCTCCGGATCGAAGGTGAGAAGGCTCGAGTCGGCGGGATCGATGCCACCGATTGCAGACAGTAAAGCCTTCCGTTTTGAAGGACAACTTTGAAGAACCTCAAGTGCAGACATAGCACATAGCGCCTGTGCCAGATCCTCAACGATACTGTAATGTTGAGCGGCACGAGCATTTGGATTATAAAAGGATCTTCGAAGAACACCCTTGGGAGGTGGTTTCACAACGGGTTCGGGAGTCGGCTTCTCGATTTCCAATGGACCGGAGGCAGGTGGGGGAGGCGGCCCATCCGCAACTGCCTTCCCGGGTGCCTGCCGCGATTCATTGTAATCCTTCGACCGCGTAGTGATAGTGATAGGTGCATTAGTCTTCATCATGAAAACCTGAGACCCAAACGGTGCAGATGGTGACGCCTGTTCGACCATCTGGGTCTGCTGAGATGGAAATGGCTCTTTTAAAACAGCCGGAGTCCCTTTAGAGCCTTTAAGAAGTTGACTAACCTCGGACCATCGTGGACAATCCTTAGTGTAATGGTCACCTTCACAGATGAGGCAAGGGAATTTCGGCTTACGTTGGGAGCCATCCTCAGTTCGAGATTTAGATTCCGGTTTTGGGGCATCAGATTTTGATTTTCCTTTGCCCTTCTTCTTCCCCTTGGAGGATTTGTCCACAGGATTAGCCTGGACGGCATTCACCTCCGCGGTTTTACCAGAATCGGATGAGGCGGGATTAGCGGTATTGTTGAAGGGTGTATGCAACTAAATTCGAAGACACCTTCGAATTCTTCGAATTCTGAGAACGGAACCAATGACACCATCCACCGCAGGGGTAGGCGGAGCCTTAGAGGTTTCGGGCCGTGGAGCATCAGTCAAGATGTCATAAAGCGTGCCAGACTGCGAATAGACAAGATCCAGGTACTGGGCACACGCGATAGCTTGTTCCTCTGTCACACACGCTACCATCGCGATATCCTGAGCGATTTTGTTCACAAAGGAGGTGGTGAACCAGTGGGTCAAAATATGATCAGGTATGTGAAACTTGATCAGTCGATGATGGCGCCGCCACTCATGAATGTGATCTGAGATGTGAGTGGCCTTGTCCTGCTTCAAAGAAGTCAAGAGGTGCGTCCCGGCCTCATACCGGACCGGTAACTGGAAGTGTGTGAGGAAAGCCATGGCTAACGAGTTGAAATCCTGAAAAATACCACGGGATAGCTCTGTAATGTTTAGCCGGCTCACATTGGGGTACGGCTGAAGAAGACGCGAACGGATCGAATCGTCGACCCCGGGGACAGGCAGACACCGAGTCGTCGTCATCACATGCGCACAGGGGTCTTCGCCAACTTTTTCCCTCAAACTTGGGACAATCACAGTATCTTGGTGGGAACCGGAGACGATATGGATTGTGTAAATCGGATCATTGGTCGACTTTAAACGTCCGGCCAGTTCCAAGGTAGCCCAGGAACGACGATGGAGGGTTAACTACCGCATATCGAGCCCGGAGATGATCGGGTATATGCTGTGATGGTTGTGAATCTCCACACTTGCAATTACACATCCTACGAGTTCGGCCAGTAGGGGGCATAGTTCGTGTAACAGGGCCGGTTGAATCTTCACAGTAACCATAGTGCGAGGCTTGATAACCGAATGGGCATTATTAAGTGTCGGCCAAATATGCTTAGAGCGTTTGGATTTGGCTGCTGAGTATAGGTAAAACCAGGTGGAGGAGGATAATACTGAGAGCCTCTGGGGTGGTTATAATTCGGTTGAGATTGACCATGAGGATAATAACCACCTTGAGGATGAGTAGGCTGCTGAAAAGTGGAACCTTGCGGAGCCTGATAAGTAGGGCGCAGCTGTTGATTTGGCCGCGGAATGGAATGAGTCGGCTGCTGAGAAGGGTTAATGGAATGAGCGGGCTGCCCTGAGTGAGCAGGTTGACCCGATTGAGAGGGCTGACCTGAGTGAACAGGTTGACCCGGGTGAGAGGGCTGACCTGGATGACCAGGTTGACCCGGATAGACAGGTGGTGCCGGTTGGGCAGGTTGACCTGGTTGTAAGTGAGCCCCAGGTTGTACCGGATGGGCCGGTTGGCCTGGAGGCGGGACACCGGGTTGTATCGGATGAGCTGGTTGGCCTGGTGGTGGAACAGGACCAGGTGCTTGCTGGAAACCGGTTTGACCTGAAGCAGAACCATAGGATGGTCCCGGCTGATATGCAACGTTAGAAACAACAGGATACTGCGGTTGCATCGGTAAAGAAGGCTGGATTTGCCCCCCAGGACCATAGACCGGTCCCGGTTGATACCCCGGCTGAGGCTGAGCAGGTTGACCAGAAGGGCTATAATACGGTCCTTGCGGATTGTACAATGGCCCTTGCTGGCCCGCAGGGTAGCCCTGGATGGGCTACCCCTGTGGGTCATACAGATAGCCAGGTTGGCCCGCAGGTTGGCCTTGGAAGGGCTGTCCCTGCGGGTTATAAGCCTGGTTGTACGGTAAGCCTTGAGCATATAAATAAGCCTCAGGAGCGGGAAGGCGAAAAACCTCCCCGTGCTCGTCATACTGACCTGGGAAAGCATACACGGGAGTACCATCCTATGCATAGTGCGAAAAGAAAGATCGGTAAGGATCTTGGGGAAACGGTCCAGCTTCGGCGTTCGGCTGTTGTAAAGACAACCGATACTCCTCTGGAGAGATATTCTCCGGTATAGAAGTAGCTAGATAAACATCTTCAGGAGTTGGCCCAGCCCTGGTAGCAGATGCTGAGACAACAGGAGAAGAGGCGGCCACACAAACAGTGGGCCGAACGGGAACAGAAGTGACGGGCGTCGAAGGGGACACCCCGGGTGTAGTGACAGCTGGCCTCGAAGCAGGAGATGATATTCCCATAGAGGATGCAGCTGAAATGATCTGACCCAGAGATCTGTATCCCTGTGGTAAAGAAGGACTGGCTGTCGACATGGTAGCCAGCTCAGAGTTGTCTCCCTCAAACAATCTACGCGGGAGGCGCTGATAGTCATCACCAGACGTCGGAATTTCCTCACCAGAATCACTCATGGTTGATCCTGCCGTTAAATCACGCAAAAGACGGCGAGGACTAGGAGGAAAAACAGCAGCAACAAACGGTGAACCCGATGTAAGAGAAAGGAAATCAGCTCCTAATCTCAGTTCAGACACAGGGTCCGAAAAGGGCCAATTGAAATCAACTGGTCCTCCAAAGGGTTGCTCGGCGGCTTGGGTCCCCGTCGGGGAAACTCGGGAAACAACGGTGCTTTGTGGTTCCATGAGAGGGCGAGAAGCTTAAGAAGAATCGTACGGTGTAAGGACTGCCCGATGGAATGAAACCCGGAGGTTCGCCCTTGTGGCAAAAGACCCAGCCGAGAGAAAAAGGGACAAGCACACACACGAGTGAAAACGAGTTGAACCCCGATCAAACGGTCAACAAACAATATCTAAGCAGGTGTGTAATCGTGGGTGATTAATTTTACCACATTGGAAAGTAAGAAATTCTACCGTTTCATATTTTAAGAGTCGAGAAACGATAAAAAGGTGACTCTATCTCTTTCAGAGTTGACACAAGCGTGAAAGGACAAGTGCTTGACGGTCTTTTCAAGTTTAGGGAGTCAGAAAAGACCAAATGACTGCTCAGGAAAAACTAGGCACAAAGGGTGTACCAAATATCCGTGAACTGCAATATACACCTTGGTTTCAAAAATGAAACAGAAATCGACCAAGGACTTTCCGTACGTGCAGGTAGTCTCCCCGAATGCTGTGTTCGGTGTATCACGGGTATGGGGCGGCAGACTCGGCTTCCTGTGGATAAAGGATTGAAAACCTAGAGGGGTCTCTCTTTATATACGCGACGGTACGGGGAGCACAAGTCCGTACTAGCGCTGTCTAAAGCCAACAGGCGAACGACAGCTGCTAGGTTTAACGACGCCGGAACACGTCTCTAGCCTAGACCTTCTAAAAATGTTTCGTTAAGTTCCAATGCTGCCTTAGGTTAATTGAATAAATTTTACAGTTGATCTTCAATTAAATTTCAATTTTCAGGCCCTATCGTATGTAGTGTCTTAAAAGACTCCTAAATGCAAAACTATATGCCACAGTCCAACATTTCGTTCGATGAAAACTAGTTAGAGAAGAGTTGAGAGCTTTTACACAAACGAAATGAACGGAAGACAAACAATGAGATCTCTAATGCAACTAATGAAATTGAAAACTTTTCATTCAAAACACTAATCACTAGCAAGATGGAAAAGATCACAATTTGCACTAATCAGCAAAAGCAAAAGATATTTTTTTTTTTTGATTTTCAATGTTTAATAGCTAATATGCACTAAACAAACTTGAAAAAAAATGGAACAACTTGAGAAACGATATTCGAGAGAGCGAAACAAACAAATTTCACTCACCAACACAAGCAATCAGGTCCCCAAATCGACCAAAGTCTCTCAAAACAAAGAAAAGACTCAAAAGCTTCCAATGGACCTTGTGATCTAGGTCCAAGGCAAGACCAAATGAATTTCGAATGAAGGAATGAACAATCACCCAAAAATCGCAACAAAACAATAAACAACTACTTAGAGGGTGTGGAGAATCAATCAGACAGTTGACAGGACAATCAAAACACCAAAACTCCCAAGGAGGGCTCGATGCACTAAGCCACTAGATGCCCTAGGGCTTAAAACGTGAAATCGATAGATAAAAGCAAACAACCAAGGGACAGAGGTGAATTCCCAATCAAACAGGACTCCAACACACTCAGGCAGTCAGGAAATCAAGAAGAAAAACACTGACCAAACCTAGAGAGCTCAAAAATGAGGAAACTCAAAAACCTTACAGGAGTGGCGCGACTGTAAGGATGAAACTGGCGCCAGAAAGCAATTGGCGCGGGCTAAAAAAAAGCAACATGCACCAATTGGCGCGACTGTCGGGTTAAAAACCGCGCCAGTCGAGTTTCTCAGCCAAAATTAAAAAAAGCTACTCCAGAAGCAGATCAATGCGAGCTAAGCAAACCAAGAAGCAAAAACAGTGAAAGAACCCAACCCAGAAGGTTCATCAAGCAAGGAAAAACATAAAATAATCAAAGTGAGACAACACAAACGAGACAGTGAAATCTGGACGATCCCCAGCGGAGTCGCCAAATTGTTGAGGAGGTAAATCCCCTCTGCGGACAGAGGCGATCCCTACTAGCCCAGCAGGGGTCTAGCAACAATCAAACAATGTTACGATGCAAGTTCCTAGTTACGAATGAAAATACTAGAGATAGAAGCCTACCTGGATTCCAACGCTATGATCTGAAGAAGAAGCGTCCCCGTTCCTCAGCCTCGGCAGATCACAATCCCTCCACGATCTCCGCGGATGAACACCTGCACATGCAAGAAACAAACAGATACAAGCATAAAACCCAGCATACGTAACTAAATATCAGTCAGAAAGGATATTACTCATATTAACATGATGGAAAACAGAGTGGAACCATAATCGTAATCATCTATTAAATAAAAAACGAAGAGAGATTACAACCAAGTTCTGACGTCGCGGTCTCCTTCGGATGGGTCTCCAGTCGTCCACGTCTCGCAAAGATCGCCAGGGAAAGGGCAAACCTCTCCAGAGTCTCTC
This sequence comes from Pinus albicaulis, assembly GCA_034641835.2. NCBI lineage: Eukaryota > Viridiplantae > Streptophyta > Pinopsida > Pinales > Pinaceae > Pinus > Pinus albicaulis. Next base: position 758,210,561 of record CM076575.1, on the reverse strand, counting down.
GACAATAGTCTCCTTACTTGAGTCGGCCTTAAGGGAAAAAGAGGGCTCTTTACAGCACAAAGGCTCTTGGGAATATGGAGATTCAAAGCTTAGGCACTTCAAGACTAGCTTGCCATGGAATTGAGTAGGCTTTTATAGATGGGGAAGGAGGGAGTTGGGATCCCTATTATTATGGGATTGGCCCTATCAACAAGGAAGGTTCCATGGGAGGTGGCAAAACCACTTCCCTTCCATAGAACTCCCGCAGCCAAACCTCCCAACTCAAGATAGGAAATGGTTTCTAAGTTTGTTGGAACTCAACTTCCGCCATCTTTATTTAAAAAACAGTCCTCAAATTGTACAACTACCAGCTCGTGACAGAGCGCCGCCTGGCACGACCTTCTTTATAAAAAGATTTTTTTCCAATTGGCGCGAGTGCCGAACCGTATGCCCGCGCCTAAATGCAAAAAGGGATGTTTTTCATGATTTTTGCAAGGAGATGTCTCAAGGGTGAATGAAACCTGCGTTTGTGAGAATGCATTGATGATAAGCCACAACATGACAATGTTCACGGTGTCACAAAATGGGTCCTCCATTATGCGGGACTCGGGAATGGTAGGGATCATGGAAAAAATTACCGTGTAACAAAGCTGATATGTAAGAATGCACCAGAGGTGACGAGGAAGTGGATACTTAGATTTGCAATCATTGCAAATTTTCTTGATGAAGTTGAACTTGATGTTGTTCTGCTTGATATTTATGGTATTGTTTTGGGTAGCCCATATCTTTATGATAGGAGAGAAATATTTCGTCGCCATCAGAATAAGTGTCACTTGTTCAATAATGGGATTGAGTTCATTGTTCGAGCGCATAGTAAGAACATGAATCCATTTCATATGCATGTTGGAAAAATGAAGATAATTGTGAATGCTAGTCAAAAAATTTCTTTGTTAATGTTCAAGCATCAACATGTTGTGAATAAGGCCTTTCAAGGTTATGCATCAGATGAAAATTTTTATTTAATTGATGTTTTTAATCATTTTGATAATATGTTTTAGGATTCTAACATGCTTCCTTCAATAAGAGGCCAACAAGTTGAGGTGAAATTGTAGCAGCATGCTTCATTGTTGAGCAATGATGTGAACAAGATGCCAATGCAAGAGAGTGAAAAGTTCAAAGAGAAAGCATCAAAGAAATTTGACAAAGAGGGAATTGGGTTTCAAAGTTTATTCTTGTGGGTTTCACAATGTATTTTCTTTGAAATGGGTTGTTGCATGGAAATGGCAGTCACATTTGATAAAGATTCAAGTCAAGCATAAGGCGAGATGTGCTAAACATCGTCGTGTCAATAGTGTTCAAGGTGAGAAGAAATTGAAGTTGTTTAAGATTTATTTAAATAAAGACCGAGGAGGGAATGTGTTTTTTCCTTCAAGGATAGGTTTTTTTCTACATATTCTGGGAAATTGTAGCAAAATGGTATCTACAACAGCAAGTCAATGTCTCCAAATTCGGAGAAAATGATCAGTTTTCAAGAAAGGCTCAAAGTGTCGCATTCGAGTAATTTTCAGTGGAAGAAGACTAGAAGGGTGAGGGAGTTGAGCCCTAATATATTTACTAATAGATAAAGAGATTTTGGAGGTCCAAAAGCTTCCAGTGGGAGCAATGATCCAGTGGATCAAAAATATGATCAAAGTTCAAATTTCTCGAATGGAAAGAAACCTCCATACGCTTGTGTAGATCCCGTTGTTCGAATTTGGCACAATTCATTTCACGCAAAACCGAAACTCAAGGCTCTAGAAACAAGTTCTAATTGACTTGTCAACAGATTAATTTGGAAAAAAAGGACTATTGATCGGGGTATTTTGGGCCGCGATGGCTAGGCTGCCACGTGGCCTCTCCCCGATTGGCTAAAAATTTCAATTTTTGGCCTACCACAAATTTCCTGACACTTGGTAGGAATTTGTTGGTGCCGACTAGGTGGATTTTTATTTGTTTGTGGTGTTGGTGATGTGGACTGCTAGAAACCAAATCCAAAAATAGAAGAAAAGAGATATCAACACCTTAGAAATAAGCCACTTCGAGGGGGCAACCTCCAATACATTACATTAATGACAAATTCTTGGATGATACAAATTACAAAACCTCCTTTCTACATATAGGAGTCCATGGGGCCATAATATAATCCTAGTGGGGCCACAATGTAATCCTAGCCGACCTAACAATAATAATTTAAGGGCACAATAATAACAATATGGGGGTTACAGGGGTATAATAATAATAATAAGGGGGGATACACTAACATAATAAGGGACTACACTATTAATATAGGGGCTTAACATGCCCCTCTCCTTCAAACAAGTGTTGTCCTCAACGCTTGATTATTTCTTGATGCTTCTGTATAAAATTCTCATCCTCCCATGTGAAATATTCGACAGGAAAGTTCTTCCACTTTCTGAGATACTTTGAAATTGATCGTACTTGTTGATTTCTTGTTTTTGTGACTGCTTCAGAACTTCTTTCGATGTGATGTTGATCTTCGTGTTGTTTCATTAGATTCTACACCAAAGTTAGGTTATCCTTTGAGAGTTGGATAACTTGTTGTTGATGCTCGATGTGATCTTCCACTAATTTATCATCCATATTAGCTATTATGCCCACTTCCATGCCATCCATCTTAGCCTCCAAACCATTCATCTTAGCTTCCACGCCTTTCTTCAAACCATCCATCTTAGTTTCCATGCCTTTCTTCAAAACTTCCATTTCATTTTTTGTTGTTCTTTGCGAGAGCGAAATTTGTTGCCCTTGCTCTTGTAATTTTGATATGTCATGTTGCCATTCTTCGTCTTCATGAGTCATAGTAGAGCCTTCTAAAGGCTTAATGGGTGTTGAATTATTTTTAGGGGCCATTTTAGAATCCAATAATGATATCTATGTCAAACTGTGAGGTAACTCCACAACCGAATGTGTATGAGATGAAGAATGTACATGTATTTATACATGGAGGTGAGGCTATTGGGATTCATCTCCCAATGACTCTTGGCCTTCCTTATTTCCTAATATTATTTAATATACAAAATTGAATATCCTCACCCAACCCTTAGGATTAGGTGTCAACATTCCCCCCTTTAATCCGAAGGGATGTTGGTGAGCCCAAGCATCGATCTGAAATTTTCAAACTTTTCTCTTCCAAGTGCTTTGGTGAAGATATCAGCAGTTTGCTCATTTGTGGAACAATGATGTAGATGGATGGTTTTGGCCTAAACATGATGTCGAATTAGATGGTACTTTGTATTGATGTGCTTTGTTCGATCATGGAACTTTGGGTTCTTGGCCAACTTTATTGCAGAAGTGTTGTTGATCATGAGTGGTGTGGAGTACATTTGTTTCATCTGCAAATCTTCCAGGATTTTCTGGAGCCACACAATTTCCTTTGTTGCTTCAGCTGCTGCCACATATTCTGCCTCGGTCGTGGAATCTGCTGGAACTGACTGTTTGTGTGATCTCCATGAGACAGCTCCTGATCCAAGACTCATGGTGTAACCTGTAGTAGACACCCCTATTTCTTTGTCCCCATCAAAGTCTGAATCAGAGTATCCGATCAAGCTGAAGTCGCCTACCTGTGTATATTTGAGTCCAAAGTCTTGAGTCCCCTTCAAGTACCTTAACACTCTTTTTGCAACAGACCAATGTCCTTCACAAGGTTTTTGCATAAACCTTGAGAGGATTCCAACAGCAAATGAAATTTCAAGTCTGGTGGTGGTCAGGTAGATAAGACTTCCTATAAGCTGTCTATACTTAGTTGCATCCTCGAATTCCTTCCCTTCAATGGATGTGAGCTTCAAGTTTTGTTCCATTGGAGTGGTTAAGGGATTGCATTCATCCATGCCAAACTTGTTCAAAACATCTCTAATGTACTTCTTTTGAGAAATAAATATATATTTAGGATATTGAATTACTTCAATACCTAGATAGTAATGAACATGACCCAAATCAGTCATTTCAAAACCTTTCTTCAATTCTTTCTTCATGGATGCAATATAGCTCTCATTGTTCCATGTTATCAAAAGATCATCTACATACACCACAAGATATACAACTGTTTTTCCAACTTTCTTAACAAACAAAGTTGCATCATCAAGATCAAAATGTTTGAAGTCAAGTTTGAGAAGATGCTCGGTTAATTTCTCATACCAGGCTCGTGGTGCTTGCTTGAGGCCATACAAGGATTTTATAAGCTTGCAAACTTTGTGTTCTTGACCCTTTACCACAAATCCTTCTGGCTGGGACATATTAAATTTCTCCTTTAGATCTCCATTCAAGAAGGTTGTTTTTACATCCATCTGATGGGCTTTCCATCCATTCTGAGCTGCTAAGGAAAAGAGAGTCTGGATGGTAGTCCATTTTGCTGTGGGAGCAAAAGTTTCTTCATAATCGATTCCTTCTTTTTGTGCAAAACCTTTTGCCACAAGCCTGGCCTTGTGCTTGTCAAGTGAGCCATCTACTTTATACTTGTTCTTGTAGACCCACTTACAGCCAATTGGTTTTGTTCCCAAAGGCGGATCAACCAGCTTCCAAGTGCCATTCTTTATCAAGGCATCATACTCCTTTTGCATCGCTTCTTTCCATTCATCATGAGAAGCGGCTTATTTGAAGGAAGTTGGTTCATGATCTGTAGACAAACTCAATTCACAGTTATAAGCAATATCCATATCAACAGGAGAATCAAAATTATCTACATCACCTTTGATTTGTTGAGTGGAACTTCTTGTTCCTGTTTTTCCAACCTCATCAGGATGAACATTCTCGAGTGTCTTTGTCAGCCATTTGGGAGGACCTTTCTGAGATGGCCCAGGCTGGTCATTTGACTGAGTTGGGATTGATTCAAGATTCAATCTCCCAATTCTGTCAATCACATCATCCAATGTGTCATCCGTGGTTTTTTCTTCATGTGGGGGAGAGAGTGCTTCAGGACATGATTCCACAGTTTGATTCAATATAGGAATCCCCCCTTCAAGATGTGGAATCTCATTATCAAATTCTTGGAAAGACTTTGCATGTGTGAATCTATCCAGGCGATCAAGTTGCCGCTCAACAACCTTGTCACTCTTGGAATATTCAAGGAATATGACATCTCTTGCTATTACAAACTTCTTATTTGCTTCATCATAGAGACGATATCCTTTGGAGGTATTGGAGTACCCCAAGAAGATACATTTTCAACTTCTAGCACCAAGTTTGTTCCTTTGACCCTTGGGTATCAAGGCATAACAGGTGGACCCAAAGACCCTAAAATGCTTTACCGAAGGAATGTGGCCATGCCACATTTCAAAAGGAGTTTTGTTTCTAATTGAACTTGAAGGACACCTATTCTTTATGTAAACAACACATAGAACTGCATCATCCCAAAACATCAATTTTACATTCTTGAAAAATAACATGGAGCGGACCATATTTAAAATAGTTCTATTCATTCTTTCAGCTACACCGTTCTGTTGTGGATTATATGGCACAGTGGTTTGATGTTTGATTCCATGTTGACGAAGATAATTTTCAAATTCGTTTGAAGTGTATTCTTTTCCATTATCAGTACGTAGAGAGCCAATATGTGTTTGTGCATCATTTTCGATCCATGCATGAAAATTCTTGAAAGTTTGAAAAGCATCAGACTTATTCTTCAGTAAGTAAATCCAACACATTCTAGTGTAGTCATCAATAAATGTCATCATGTATTTGTTTCCATTTGCAGAAGCAATAGGCATAGGGCCACATAAATCTGAATGAACAAGTTCAAGTTTCCTATGTGCTCTTTAGTGTGAATCATGAAATGGCTGTTTGCTATGCTTTCCTAGAATACAAGCATCACATTCCTTAGGTTTTCTAGGAATTGTAGGCAGTCCATCAACACCATTTTTCTTTAACAAACGAAGGCTGTCATAATTTAAGTGTCCAAATCTAGCATGCCATAAAAGACTTGATGGAAATGTACCTTCATCATGATATGAACTGAATGCAAAGTTTTGAGCATGAGCAGATGAACCTTTCAACTTCAAGAGTCTCCCTTCTTCTATTCCCTCCATGACAAGTGAGTGATCTGATGCTTTTCTGACCTCTGCCTTGCCATCAAACAAGTGAATGGAGTGTCCTTGCTGGCGGATTTGGACCAAGGACAACAAGTTTCTCCTCAACTCAGGGAGGTATAGAACCTCATGTAGAATATGATCTAGAAGACCAGGCAACTTAAGCCTGACTGTGCCAAGCCCTGATGGCTTGAGTTTGGATTTATCTGCGAAATATACTGCTCCATCAACTTTGTCAGTAAATTCTTCAAAAAAATCTTTTCTAAATGTCATGTGACATGTTGCTCCTGAATCTAGCAACCAATCATCTCTCCATGAAGTAAATGAAACATTAAACAAGTCTTTAGTTACTCCATTGTTGCAATGTTCTAGAACATAATGAGCGGATTCAGGTGCTTTACCTTTTTCTTTGTCATTAGTTTTACCTTTGTCTTGATTTCTTTGCTGCTCAATTTTCTCCCAAGGTGTTCTGCATTTGGATGCATCATGTCCATCTTTATTGCAACGTGTGCAATGAAGATTGGATTTGTCAGATTGTCTGCCCCCCCTTTCTGTGAAGTTTCTTCTTCCTCTTCCTCTTCTGCCACCTCTTCCTCTGGAAGAATCTGGAGCATGACTCTTTTCTCTATGTGCCAAGTATGCAGCCTCTTCAGAAGACGAAGGGATTGTCATCTTCCCGAAAGCTTTCTCTCTTTCTGCAAACTTTTTCTCAAGGGTATCAAAGGTGATATGCTCAAGGTTTCCACTTGCTTGCAATGACTCAAGATAATGTGAGTAAGTCGGATATAATGCCTTAACATATGCTATGAGAGATATGTAAATTATTACACCACAACTCATTAAAAATAAGAGTGTGCTTGATTTTCCGAGACCATTCAAGATAGTTCTCTTTGCTGGAGAGAACCACCCCTACAATAGATATGAGAGAATGCATTCTTTTGAAGGGAAAAAATAATTAGTTTGCTGGAAAAAATTCTTTTGAGGGAGAGAAAACTAAAAAATCTTTGGTAAAAAATATACTCAATTGAAGGGGACAAAAACACTTTGCCAAAAATACTAAATTCTGAACCAAAAAAAAATATATATTTTTTTGTGTTTGAAGAATGAAAATTTATATGGGTATTGTTTTATATATGATGGGGCAGTATTGAATATATGAATGGGGCGGTAGTATTATATATGAGTGAATGGTATTACAAATAAAGGGGCGGTATAGAATGGGACAGACTTGATGAATGGTATGAGGGGCGTTATTATGAAGTGGTGGGGGGTCGATATAACATGTGGTGGGGAAACGATTTAAATATGTTGGGAGAGCGATGTATAACAGAGGAGGGGAATTATTGAATAATGGACAGAGGGCGGTATTGAATAATCGATCGACAGAACTTATGGAAGGGCGGGAACGGTATTAAATAAAATAGATAGCGTTGTAAGGGGCGGTATTGTTTTATAGTGGGAGGAATATATTATGTGCGTTGTAAGGCCACGGGGATAGCGACAGACAGCATAGCAGGGAGGGCCGAAAAGCCACGGAGAGGGCTGAGGGCGCAAGTCTTTGTAGGGAGGAGGGACGTGGGATGTGGGAGGCTGTAGACTAGGAGTCGAGGGGCATTAGATGGTCTACGGGTGTAGTGAGTAGCGTGGGTAATGGGTAATGCAGGTAGCAGGGAGGCGGGGTATGGGTAGGTGAATGCAGGGGTGGAGGAGTGTGCAGTGCGTGGGTAGGATGGAGCGGGGGTTGGGTAGTGGAGCGGCGTGTGGGTGCTGTAGCAACGTAGGGAGCGGTGAACGTATGAGGGAGTGTAGTGAGGGCGAGGGGAGGGCCGTGAGGCCTGAAGAGGTAACAACGAATTAGTGAGGGGGTTATGGGGTATCGAACGGGGAGGAGGGTGAGTGCGATGAATGTAAGAGCGATGGGGAGGCCGAGAGGCCGTTAAAAATTCTAGAATTGTAGATGCAGATTTTGCAGGTGCTGGATTGCAGGAACTACAAAAATTGCAAGAGCTGCAAAAAAAATCAGATATTGCAGGAGCTAAACCTACAGAAATCAGAGACTATAGAATTTGCAGAGATAGATTAAAAAAAAATGCAGAATTGCAGTATATGGCATCAATCTAATGGAGCAACAAAACTAGACATAAAAACTGACTGAGCAAAGGAATGAGGGAGTTACACCACAGGAAAAAATTCTAATAGTGGGACTGGCTCTGATACCATGTCAAACCAGGAGGTAACTCTGCAAATCAAAATGTGTATTAGATGAAGAATGTGCATGTATTTATACATGGAGGTGAGGCTATTGGGATTCATCTCCCAATGACTCTTGGCCTTCCTGATTTCCTAATATTATTTAATATACAAAATTGAAGATCCTCACCCAACCCTTAGGATTAGGTGTCAACAATCTATTCTACAATATGCCCTTGGAATCAATTCAACTTGATTCTTCAAACAAGACTTATGCAATTCGGAAAAAAAAACACACATTTTACTTGGATTTTGAGGAGCTCGATATTGAAATTGACTTATTCTATACTTTCAGATCCTCAATATCTGAAATTTGACCCTATATTAGTTCTTCAAGCTTCTTTCAAATGCCAAAAGTCTCGACTTTGATTTGGATTCTTCAAGACAAAGTTATGTCCAATCTCCCACAATGACCTAATTTGGACCGGTTCAGTAGAGAAAACTTGTACGACTTTCCACGTGTCACTGTTTACTCCTTTGGCTCTAAAATTTATAGACAGGAAACTACATTTTGTGTAATTCTAGTCACATTTTGCAGAATTCCAATCCGATGCTCAAAGAGAATTTTATGAATATTTTCCCACCATCACCTCTTTGAGATGAAATTCGGGAGTCTGAAAAAGACCTAACTTCCACAGATCATATCTCCAAAAATATTGCGAACCACGATCTGAAATGTTGTGAAGATATTCCTCAGTATTTCGGCTTCACGCTCTAATAATTTCAGCTTCTTAAAATTCGTAGAAAAATATTTATAGTGCAAATTCTGTGATGACCTTTTTAAGTGAAATTGAGGAGCCTACAAAAAGCCCTAACTTCCATAGATCATATCTCCGAAAATATTGTGAACCAAGCTCTGAAATTTTGTAACGATGTTTCTTAGGAGTTCGGCTTCGCACTCTAAAAAATTAAACTTTTGAACCTTCGTAGAAAAAAAATTATAGTGAAAATTCCACGATGACCTGTTTGGAGCAGCGAAACCCTAGAATCCAAAGCTCTGATACCAAATATTGTGAAACCAGCTCCAAAAACCAGCTCCAAAAATAGAAGAAAAGAGGTATCAACGTCTTAGAAATAAGCCACTTCGATGGGGAAACCTCCAATACATTACATGAATGAAAAATTCTTGGATGATACAAATGAAGAAACCTCCTTTCTATATATAGGAGTCCATGGGGCCACAATGTAATCTTAGTGGGGCTACAATGTAACCCTAACCGACCTAACAATAATAATGTAAGGGCACAATAATAAAATATGGGGGTTTTAGGGGTACAACAATAATAATAAGGGGGGCTACACTAACATAATAAGGGACTACACTCTTAATATAGGGACTTCACATGGACCAACCAGAGTCTGTCGTGTGGCCTAGCCAGAGGCTACCATGTGGCACCTCGGTGGCCACTAAAATTTTGTTATAGGCAGATGGCACTCCGGTGGGTTTGAACACACAACCTTCAAACCACAAGACCAACTCATTACCAATGTGCATATACCATAAGACTTAACATATATTGTTTCAAATTTTTATGTAAATGTTAAGCGACGTATGGTTTGGGGATGGGGGAAGGGCTTAGTCCCTAGCCCCCGATCATATTACATATCACATGACCACTAGCCAGGGCAGACCTGGCTATCATATTTTTTTATTTAAAATATTCAGCCAACAAAAAAAAAAAAAAATCGAATTTTATGCCGCATTATCCAAATTAACGGTCCCACAAATTGCGTCAGCGGTTGGGGAAAACATTGCCTCGTTAGCGTTTTTTGGGGGAAAATTTTTGGGGCGATTTTCAGGAAGGGTGAAATTGTAGGACGAATTTTTAGAAAACATGTGGAGATCATAACTTCTTTATCTTTTATCCTTTTTGGGAGCAGAAATAGGCTAGAAAAGTGTTTATGGGTGCTCTGAAGCCATTGGATCTATCATTATAGCCATTTGAGCACTGTAATTGTATTAAAACACCATTTTTTGAGCATAATGAAAGAGGCCCAACCATTGGAAGCTGGACCCAAAGATGTAGCCCAGGAGGGGTGAAATCCTTCATCAATTGCTACTATGTGTTTACTGTTATGGTGATATTGTCTTATACTTTTTTGAAAAAACTCAGTTTAAATTTCATGTTTATGTGTTTAATAATTTGACAAAAGAGGCTTAATACCCTAATTGAAACACTTGCAAAATTTCACAAACCTCAAGCACATACATATACATATTAGTTGTTAACTCACGAGTCTCTTAGTTAACTAGTCAATCAGCCAAAAATAGCCTAGTCATGCATGAAATTTGAATTGCCGAGTTGAGTGGATGTAAAAGGCATATTGTAATTATCAATTGTATACTAGTTGAGTGTACAAGATTGAAAATTAAGTACATGATCAATTATTTGATATTTTCGCAATGAAATGGGGAATTTCCCTATTATTTAGGATCTCAATTTCTCCTGAATTTTGTAAGGAAATAGGAGGAAGCTAGGGCCTTGAATTGGATAAGTGTTGGCTAGAGTAGGACAGTCAGCAGGAGAACAAGTTTACAATGTAGGGTGTGCTTCAAAGTTGAATCAAGACATTGTAATATTTTCTCATTCTCATCTTATTAATGAAAAGCAGTTGAGAGATTTTTCTCGGTTGTATTCTTGTGTAAATCATTGTGTTCTTGTGGTTTTGATGGTTGCATGTCATTGGACGTTTTTTTAAATTGTGATTTCCATTCGGCAGTATTGCAGAGGAAATTTGTAATATCTCATTTTTAGTTTGAATTCATTAGTATTATAAAATTTCTATTAATTTATACATGGTACCAAATCTCAAAATCAAAACAAAAACTAGTTAATAGATAGTATTCTTCATAAATTTTGATTTACAAATTTAGTGAAGTAAGTTTTATTTCGTGCAGGAAAATGTCTTGCAATGAATTGAGATTGGAGTATACCCTAGAGGGAATCTCGAATTTCATAGCTTGGAAGGACAGGATGGAAGTTTTGCTTAATGATAATGGAGTGTCAAAGTACACCAAAAATGACATTCCAAAACCAGCAGTATAATATGCATAGAATTTAGCCCAGTAGAAGAAGGATATCACAAAAGCTAGGATGATCATCCGGGAGGGTCTAAGAAACCACATAGTCTTGAAATTACATGGAAAAGAAACTCCATTTGATATTTTGAATACCCTCACTAAGCTATTTGAAAATAGCAGTGATACCATGAAATTGGTATTGGAGGACAAGGTCAGGAACATCTAATTGCAGAAAAATGAAACCATTCCATATTACCTCTTAAGATTCACTCAGTGTCAAGATGAGCTTGGAGGAGTTGGAGAAAATACACCATCTTCGAAGATAGTGATCCTATCTCTCCTAGGACTTCCAAAATCTTGGTACAAATACCAAGAATTTGTAAATGGAATGGAAAATTTACCATATTGGTAGAGACTTTAATCTGATTTGGTGCAGGAAGAAATTTGAATGAACACTAGAGATGGAGTAACATCCAAAGCTAAGGAGGAAGATAATTTTTCCCTGGTTTGGAAGGGAAAGAAATTTAAGGGAAAGAAGGTTGAAAGCAAGCCATAGTACAACCAGAAAAATGGAAAGAAGAAGGAATTAAGCAAGATAAAATGTTTTCATTTCCATGAATATGGGCATTATGAAACAAATAAGGTTGAAAGCAAGCCATAGTACAACCAGAAAAATGGAAAGAAGAAGGAATTAAGAAATATAAAATATTTTCATTGCCATGAATATGGGCATTATGAAACAAAGTGTCCACACAACAAGTATAACAAGAAGCCTTCAGGAGGAGTAGGAGGTGAAGCACTTGATTCACAATTTGATTTATATTTCACTCTCTTTGCTTACATTGCAAGCACAATAATAGGGAGTGAGTGATACCTAGATTCTAGTGCCTTATATCATGTGACAGGGAACAAGGAATTATTTAGTAGCCTAGAGGAGAAGGATCTCAAATTTCACATACGATTTGGAGATGATCGGAGGTAGAGTGCCAAAGGAATTGATACTTCCACCTTTAAGAGGGAGCGAGGATCCCATCTTCATCTAAAATATTTTATGTGTGTGCTTGAGATGAAGAATTTTTTTTTTCTATAGTTGTACTCGAGGAGAAAGGTTATGATGTTTTGTTCAGTAAGGGAAAATATTTTATGAAGCATGTTGCTATTAGACAAGTAAAACAAATTTTTTTTCTAGTTAAAAATATCTACAAGCTAGAGTTAATTTTTTCCATGCATGCAGCCATATCTCCAGGAGTGAGGTGGGGTGATGTAGAGCCTTTGTCCCAGAGTTACAAATATTTTGGCAGATTCCATAAGGAGCAGAAAAAGTTGCAGTATACTCTTCTCATGGATCATTACCCTTCCTACAGGGTCCCATAATATTCATTAGTAGAAGGATCAGTGTCAGTTGGTACAATTCGATCTTGGGTGATATTTGCAGGCTATTATAAGTCATAGACTCAGGAGAAAGTTGCATCTAAGAGACACAGTTGGTTAAATATTTTGGATGCTTCTCAGTTGCATTTGTTAGGGTAACAAAAAAAACATTGAGAGGGAGTTGTGTTATAGTACATTCTATAGGAGTAGGATTTCGATTTTTCAGAACCCTTTTCTTGCTAAGATGGAATGTTGAAATTGTAGAAAGAAAAGTCTTCATTTCACTAATGCCTTATTCAAAAGGAGAAAATTTGATTTTCCACATTAGCAGGATGATTGGAATACATTTAACTAGACTGAGATGGCCGTGTCTACTAGTTAAGTTAGTAAATTTGAGTTTGTAGGCTAGAAGTAGATTTGTGCATGATTTGATAGCTAAGATCTAGCAATCTAGTTGAGTTATTGTTAGTTGAACTTAGTTAACTGAGCTCTAGTCATTATTTGAGTTAGTTGAAGGTAGTTTTAGTAGTTATGGCTATTGTTAACTCACTGATCTCTCATTTAACTAGTCAATCAACCAAAAATAGTCTATTCATGCATGGAATTCAAATTTCCTAGTGGAGTGGATGGAAAAGCCACATTGTAATTATCAATTGTATACTAGTTGAGTATACCAGATTAACAATTAAGTAGGTGATCAATTCCTTGGGATTTGTGAAAGGAAATAGGTAATTTCCCTATTATTTAAGAGCTTAATTTCTCTTGAATTGCACAAGTAAATAGGAGGAATTTGGGGCCTTGAATTGGCTAAGTGTTGGCCAGAGTAGGACAATCAACACGAGAACAAGTTTACAGTGCAGGGTGTGCTTCAGAGTTGAAGCAAGTCATTATAAGAGTTTCTCATTCTCATCTAATTAATGAAAAGTAGTGGAGGGGTTTTCCCAGTTGGGTTCCCCTATAAATAATTGTGTTCCTATGGTTTTGATGGTTTCATGTCATTATATGTGTTTCTAAATTGTGATTTCCATTATGCAATATTTTACAGGAAATTTGTAATGTATTTTTTTGAGTTAAAATTCATCAATAGTAGCAAATTTCTATTAATTTATGCATTACAATCATTATTTGATAGTGAGGACAACACCTTGATCACGTCACTTGTAAATTGCATGGTACCCCTAAAATTGGACCAAGCCAAAAACACATTATAGATATTGAAACGTGTCATGCCACAAGAAACCTCATCCCTCCATGGATAGATGATATAATATCATTCCCATCATTGATTAATGTGTAGCTCCTTTTGTAAGTTGAAACATCCATTATTGTAGGGTTTCATGGGCTGGGAAGCTAATTTAAGCTGTCAAACTATTGTCCAAGGGATTGGATTCTATTAGTTCTCATTGTTAATAATGAAATGAAGGGGTTGTTGATTTTACAACAAAATATATTAGAGAAAATATTCTTTCCCATCCTCCAATTTATCTATGATTCGGGATGTAAGATCATGTGTACTATGAGATTAATAATTATGATAAATGAAGTTGAATCAAAAGATACTGCTTGGTTCCATTGATCATTTATTGGGGGATTTGAAATCTAATTCAAAATAAGATTGAACTATTAACACTTTTTATTAGAGTGTGAGGTCATATTATATGTATTACACCACTTATTAGTATGTTTTCTCTTTTATCAATGGTGATGACTCATGTGACCTTATTTTGTATGGGAATAATTTTCTTAAGACTAAATAATATCATTTTTTTTGTTCATGCCACTATTTTTAGCATTGTGTTATTGATTGCACCAATCACTTAAAGAGATATCATGATTATTAAGTTTATGCTTATGCTTAACATTTTTATGCTAGGCTTTGTGTTCATCCCTAAGTGTGCTAAATAGAATAAACTCAAGTTTAGTAAATGAATATATTTATTCTACCACACACAACACTTTTGTAGGGATGGAATACCACTAGAACACACACACACCATTGAGAGGGGGAAAGAGGAGAGTGGAATCATCACTTAGTCTTAGGGGTAAATTAAGAAATCCTAGAGTAATACATGAGATGATCAATAGAGAAGTGGAAACTACTAGACTAATTAGGATATTATTATCTCTAATCTTAACCTAGGTATATAAATGATTAGATAACTCCACTAAGGTTTTAGATCATGTTTTACGAAAACAATTAGTTAATGAAAGTGATACAACTAATTATGTTTAATTCTACAAATATTTTAATGAGCTAAAAACCATAATGTTAGAAAAGAAAATTTAAAATGAAGTATATATATATATATATATATATATATATATATAAAGCACTAGTACTATAGATATAAATCAATGAAAATGTATCACAGAGAGAATCTAGCACTCTAATGAGGGATTATACCTTTTTTTATCTAGATGTGATGTATCGTCTCATGAGTATTTTAAGTTGAAACATCCAAGAGATGATTAGAATTAAGACAATGAATATGCCATAGGATCAATCAATCCAACTTGCAAGGTTTGGCCCAAGATAGCCTCAAGATATCCAATGGAGGTGTTGAACATGAAATATACAAGTATCCTTAGGGAATGAGAGATATATAAGGATATCAACAGTTGTCCTAAGTGTGCACCTAAAAATTGGCGATTTTATAAATGTAAAATATTCCAAATGATGATAAGAGGCCCTAAAAATAGGAATTAAACATTATAAATATGTAAGGAAGTGACCTAAAGGTATAATTGAATTTTAGGTTAGCCATTATAGGGTTTGAGTCATATGGAAAAATCATAAAATCCTTATTAAATAAGTGTCATGGGTTTTGTAGGGAAATGCTTTGGGTTTTATGGCTATAATGACTCTCATTATGAATACTATGTATTCATAGTTGTGGCATTGCAAGGAAATTTTTAGTGTGCTTCCAATCAATATATATGTAATGTTAATGAGTTTTGAATCAGTTTGAATCTACAAGTAGAAAGATAAAAATGAATTTGGACTATTTTGGTCCCAAAAAGAGGCATAATAAGTGTTGATGGAACCAACCAAGCGATTGGCACTCCCAAATAGATCCATGAATTTAGGAAAATCCATAATAGTTGGAGTGAATGACAATAGTGACTAAATGCCTAATATATAGGAAGAGAAGGCACATAGGGACCCCACCTAACTATTAGAAAACTTAGAGAGGCCATACATGTAGGATAAGCTGATGATGCCTCTAAGAAGGTGACCCACCTCACTAGAGTAATTCTTGAAATATTTTATATTGATATTGGGTGGGTTGGATATGAATGTGGCATATGAATGGGTATTATTATACACCTCTCATTTGGTAGGTACATGTGAGTACCTGAGTGTGAATTTCATATTCTACATTTTCTACCCTTTTGAACTCGTTTTCTATAATATTGGAACAATGGAAATTTATAAGGAAGGAGGTAAGAAATCATATTCAAGGGAGTGGTATAGGTTTATTTTTATTGTGAGCTAATTATTCAATGCCATGAGAAAATACTCCATTAATCAAGGTTTGATATCCTAGAGTACATGTGAAGGCATGCATGCCCCAATCATTGATGTAATGTGGAGATACAAGGGTCTCCCATATAATTTTATGATGTTAAAAAAGAAAAAGATAAAAGGGAATGAAAAATAGCAAGTGATAGATGCACAAACAAGAAAGAATGTCAATATTGGAGAGTGGGAAATATTGCATACTAATTAGGAAAGATAGGAATTAAACTATGAAAAATAAATGAAGAGTTTAAACCATTGTAGTACACCTAACTATCATGCAAGTGATATATTAACTAAATTATGATATTCATAAATAGGAAAATTGTAATTACTAATTTAGCGAAATATAAACTAGAATATGTAATGAATAATGAATTAGTCTCATGTGAAATATTAATAATAAGAGAGAGATACATAAACTCATCTATAGGAAATATTTGATAGTGTAGGTGCAAGCTAGCATAAAATAGGTACTTAAATCACAAAATTCAACATTTGTTTTCAACCAATGAAGGGATACTGACACCAAATCTTAGTGAAACAAAAAGGGAAATTTGAATGGAAAGGGAGGTGGAAATGCAAGAGTAGACCTATATAAAACAAGCAAGCAGAGGTTGTCAAGCTAGACTGAACTTGGAGAAGATAAGAAAGATAAGAGAGGAGATATAACGATTATAGGGAACGCATAGCGAAGGTAGTAGAAGACAATAAAATATGCTAGGTGTTAGAAAATAGGAAAGGCGGAAATATTTTCTTATGTTGATAATTACTTGTGATTTTATTATGTTCTTGTTAACTTCTTTATGTTTTTCCTTTATCTTCTTCTCATCAAGAAATTATCTAGAAAAAAACGTGAAGATTATGGACACCAGATGTAGGCACTCAACAAGGGCTAAAACCAATATATAGGGGAAAACCCAGTAAAAAACTCTTCCTTTAGCAGATTCAAAATGAGATAGATTAATACCTTAGAGAAACAGACCTTCATACTCCACCAAGTCATCCTTCAAAGATGATACAAAAACTTTCAATATTCTTCTTTTTTTCAGCAGTTATAGCCCAGCCACAACCCAAAAATTTTGGCCCCAAATTCTTCATAATTTTGGACCTTCTTGCACTTCTAAAAAAAATTGTCATTCCTAAAATTTTTGGTCTGCCTGCACTTATCGACCTTCTTGCACTTCTCGGTCTTCCTGTAATTTTCACCCTGTCTGCACTTCTTGGTCTTCCTGCACTTCTGGAATTTGACTTTATTGTACTTCTAAAATTTCTACTTGCCTTTATATAGGTGATTCTGCCTCTTAGTTAGGCCAACTTATCCTTCTTTGAGGCTGACTTAGTGGAGGATTCCTAGAAGACCAAATAAATTTCTTTCTTAACAAGAGAAGCCCAAGAAGGGTATTTTACATTATGACATGGATAAGGACACTTTACATAAACCCTAGAAGCCTACAATGGATACTGTGACCTATAAATAATTACCCCAAGCATGAAACCCATCGTTTAATAAGTTAATTTCTCAATAATAATAAAATATTTTTCTTTCTTTTGATAATTACATGACATCATGACTCAAATATAATTATGAAGACCGACACTAGTTAAATTCTTCAATGCTCCCTCTTAACCAGGGAGGTATTCATAATTATATATATGTATATATATATATATATATATGGAGGTACATGGAAGATCTCAAAATGAACTATGAAGAGTTTTAGCACACTCATTGTTGCAGAATAGATACTTGACTAGGGTTTTCTATATAGGTGGGACTAAGGGGAATCAAGCTTTAGCCAAATCTAGATACCATCACGATTTTAAGGTCTACCACCAACCCAGGGATCTAGGTGTGTATCCAAGGTTAGAGCTCCATGAAAAATGCCACCCTCCCTCTCCGGGATCTAGACATCAACACATAGGCCAAAAATATGTCCTCCCAAGCATATTTCCCTTAGATGCTTCATCTCTCCCTATCAAACTAAATTAGATGTATCCATTTGTCCAAGCATGCTTCCCAAGTATTCATTCTTCTAATGGAGATATTTAGATGTACAAACACAAACCCCAATCAATAATAAACTTTCAAATGTACATACAATTAAACACCATCCTTCAGGGTCTTCATTGATTTAGATGTTGCTTATATCATCATCCATTTATCCAAATACATCTTTTCGGAAGCTTTATTTTACTACTTCTTTAGCAACACCAAATATAATCTCAGTACTTCTCAAGTCTTGTGTTTGCAACTTCGTGAATCACTAACATTTATCGTTAGTATGTTTTCTTGCTTCAAAGTATTCACTGTCATAATATGCCCTCCCTCTCAACTAGGGAGATATACCCTTTCTTCTATATAGACTCCCTCTCAACTTAGTGAGATTAACCACTTCCTTCTTCTATAACATCATAAAACATTTCATGGCTCCATTCCTTCTTACGGCATCATTGTAATCTTAATCATCATAACTTCCTTCCTCATTCTTATACAAACATATTTATCGTCTTGAATATTCTGTACCTACAAATCTTCAACAACAAGTACAACCAAATGCAAATCAAATCATGAATTTAACTATATCAAAATCATGTCAATAAAATGAAAGCATCTAAACTTTAGACATCAAACACCTAAACCTAGTTAGGTTCAAAACTATCAAGAGACACATATTAGAATTTGACAAGTCATGCTATGGTTTTGTCACAAACCCTAGACTACCACATCAGTATTTGAAGCAGCATAAAGATATCAATCTCATTATATCTAGGGCTTCAATATTACTTTTAGAGATATATGAAAGACTCTACTATGATTTATTGCGAACGTTAGATTCCATCTTTAGCAATTCAATCAAATAACAATTATAATATGCATCTAAGGTTTCAAAACTATGCATTTACACATCAGACTTCTACAAGGTTGTGTTGAAAACCCTAGATTTTATCATCAAAACTAAATCATATCAATAATCGAAAATAATATCATCATACCCTAGAATATCAATCTTCTGTGAGGGCTTTGTTACAAACCCTAAAATTCACAAAATAAAACATGAGTATCAGCAATTAGGTTAGCATACTTGCATATTCACATCAATATATGTTAGATAAACAAAAGACAAAAACATCAATGTATCAAAGTTAGAAATAGAATAATTTTTCTTCTATGCTAGGATTTCAATCAAACATACAAACATACACCTAGGGTTTATTTCCTATAATATTACTTACAAGGATTTTGTTCACAAACCCTAATTCACCAAATCCTAAATATCTAAGGTTTAAATACATAACTTAGACATTAACAACAAACCCTAAAGGGATAAGTTTCTATCATAACAATACCAAAACATAAAAATAATTGGATTTCTATGTTTCACCAACAACCCTAAGTAGACTATGGTTTCATGATCAATAATGAAATACCCTTAGCAAAAAGAGGCTAGGGTTTTATATTGAGCCCTAAAGGTTAGGTTTACACAAGAATAATCAAATAATATCATGAGGGTATATTAAATCTAATGATTAATCACCCTAACAAGAATATTTATGATTCAAGACCCTAGACATAATGATGTTAGTAATGTAAATCAAATTTCAAAAGAATAATGATCACACCTTTTACATGAAGAGAACTTTATAAGAAATCTTATATTCTAAGACATACCTTTGAGTTGTTTCTTAACAAACCTTGTAGTACAACACTTCTTGAAGGGCTTGCTTTGTAATAGAACTTCTATCCTTTGAATTTTCCTCCATAACCTTTGAGCATTCAACAAGCTTTCCTAACCAAGGAAAATATAAAAGGTTATTAGCATATAAAACAAGCAATTCTTGATGTGATAAGAAACCAAACATGTAAAGATGAAACAAAGAGAAAAATACTTATATTTTTGGTGGAAATGGTGGAGGCTCCCTCTTAATCCAATCTTGAGGGATACCTACAACTTTATCAAAATAATTCAAAAAAATTCTAACAAGACATGTTAGACCTACATAATCTAGAAATCAAAACATAAAGGAAAGCATTGCAAAACTTAATATAGAAGGATATGTAAGGGATAATCTCCTGAAGATTCTCTAGAAAATAATTCTTTGACTTTGGATTCTTTTGTCTTTTTCTTCTTTGGTGGAGCTTCATCGACAATATTCACATGTTCTCTTTCTCTATTCATATTCCTTGGATTCTCAAGACAATGGCTTCTATAACGACCCATCGTATGAAAATTGTAGCATTCAATATTTGATAGTTCAACTTTCTTCTTTGGTCCTTTGAACTTCTTCAAGGTTCCCTTCTTCTTATGATGAGAATAATATGCATTCAAGGTGTTTTATTCTTCATCTTGGTTTTTGTTGTTTCCTAATGATATTTGGTCTTCTTCTTGACTGCACGCATTCCACATCTGTTCAAATGTTGGAGTATCTTTCCAACTGTTGATTCTTGCTGCAAAAGCACTCCAAAATTTTAATAGTATTAGAATAGTAGTAATTATGAGATCTTTTTCTAGTATGATTTCATCTATTGCTTGGAGTTCATATTTTATTCTATAAATTCTTATAAAATATTATGAAATAGTATTATCAGTCATCATCTTAACAATTCTTAGTTCATTCTTCAAGCTTGATATTTGACCAATGTTCTTGATTGTGAATCATTTGGATAGATCCTCATACATTTCTTGAGTGGAATATATGTTGGAAATGTATGGAATTGAGTTTTCCTTTACTGCATCCACTATAAGGTTCATGTCAAAATTTCAGATTCTCTAAACTTATCTTTCTTTGCTTCATCTGTTGGTTTCTTGACTTTCCCTTTAGTAAGATTCAATACTTTGTGCTTTTCGAGGATAATATGTATCCTATTTTTCAATGCATTGTAGTTGGAGGCTCCTTATAGTTTATTTTATGGCTTCATTTATTTCTTTATATTAATATATGTTATTCCTTGTGACCTAATCTTGAAACTCCTTATCCTCCTTTCAATAGACCTACATGCTACCTTTTTCTTCCTCCTTTCACCTTAGCTTTGATTCCATGTTAGAAAATCAAAAAGACAGAAATTTTTTATTGTTGATAAATAATTGTGATATTATTATGTTCTTATTAACTTATTTATATTTTTTCTTGATCTTCTTCTCCTCAAGAAATTATCTAGACAAAAACCTGAAGATCATGGACACCATATGTAGTCACTTAGACATGGCTAAAACCGCTATATAGGGGAAAACCTGGTCAAAATATATTCCTTCAGTAGATTCAAAATGAGATAGAGCAAGACATTATACCAAAAAACCTTCCTCCTCCACCAACTTAGCCTTCCAAGATGATACAAAAACTTCCAATATTCTCATGTTGTTAAGGAGTTATAGCCTAGCAACAACCCAGAAATTTCGGCCCTAGTTTCTTCAAAATTTAGGACATGCCCGCACTTCTGAAATGTTTTTAGCATGCCTACACTTTTCAGTTTACTGCACTTCTCATCCTGCCTGCACTTCTCGATATTCCTACACTTTTCGACATGCGTACACTTCTTGGTCTACCTACACCTTTTGGCCTTCCTACAGTTCTCGATCTTCCTACACTTATGAAATTTGACTTTCTTGTACTTCTAAAATTTCAACATGCCTTTTTATAGGTGTTTTTTCCTCTTAGTTAGGTTTACCTGGCCTTCTTTAAGGCCAACTTGGTGGAGGAGGCCTATAAGACCTAAAATATAATATAATAAATTTATTTCTTAACAAGAGAAGCCAAAGAAGGGTATTTTAGATTATGACATGGATAAGGACACTTGACATAAACCCTAGAAACCTGCAATGGAGGTTATGACCTATAAATAATTGACCTAAGTATGAAATACATGCTTTAATAAGTTAATTTCTCAATAAAAAAAATTATTTTTCTTTCTTTTGATAATTACAGTACATCATGACTCAAATATAATTATGAATACAAACACTAGTTACATTCTTCAACACTAGGATGCACTAAGAAAAGTTAATATACATTGATATGGCATTAAAAAAAAATTGGAAAGTATCTTGTGAAATCATAGGATGCAACATCTACTATTTGGGGATAATTTGAGCAAAAAGGTGGCATACACCAATCCAATGCTTCGTACAAGAAATGGAGGAGAAATATACTGAATTATATTAAATACACTATCCAAGGGAAAGGAACAAGCATTAGAGGATACATAATATAACTCAGGTCTAATGTGAGAATGAACACATGATACACCATTGGAGGAATCTATAATAGTGTGATGCATCTATCAAAGGGTAGGAATCTATGAGTACCCAATTGTGAATATCATATGCTACATCGCCCTGCACTTCACCCCCCATAACCAAACCCCTTGTATGAGTTTTTTTCTAGAAGATGGTAATGATAGAAAGTCACAAGGAAAGAGATAATAAAGCGCATGCATTGAAGTAATCTAGCATTCTTTGAAATGTGAGTCTTTCTTCTATGTTGTAATGCAATCCTCCACTAGTTGGGCTATGATATCCCATAGTACATGTGAAGGTCCACATTGCCATATCATCAGTGTAATGTGGACCTACAAGGTTTTGCCATAGATCATTATGATTTCAAGCAAGTGGAATAAAAAATAAAAAGAAGTGTTAATATGAATGAAATATAAATTGTTAGGGTAGGGTAGTAGGAAATCTTAACTACTAAGTAATAAAGATATAAATTAAGTTATGAAACATAAATTAAGAGTTTATACAATGATAAATAAATATAAATATCACTCAAGAGGTACAATAGATAAATTATTATATCTATAATATAACTAGATCTAATTGTTATGTTAATGAAATGACAACTAGAACATTTAAAGAACCATGAATTAGTATAATTATAAGTATAAAAAGTAATGAAGTGATATCTAAATTTTCATCTAGGAAAGGTTTGATAGTATAGGTTCGTATTCGCACAATTTAGGTAAATACAACATAAAATTTAGTAAAATTCCCCAAGGATGGTAGGGATAGGAAGGCCAACTCCTAGAGAAAGGAAAATGGAGGTGGAAATGCTTGAGAGGACCTACACAAGGTTAGAGAAGAGAGATGAAAAATCTATGGTGAAACTAAAAAATATAAGGGGAGAGAGGTGATAATGTTAGGGAAGACCTACTGAAGGAAAGACAATATATTTGTGGTGATGCTAAAATGGGCATAGAAAAGTTAAGAGACAATTGTATGATGACATAAGAGGTATGAGGTGGCACACTCTGGTGGGGATCCAACATAGGCATATGATCCACATATTATAGTAGAGTTAGTGTAATAAAAAATGTGACATACATTAGTCTAAGGCATAGTGTGAGGAAGGGAGGTAAAGTATGTTAACATATGTATAAAATAATCATAGAGATTACACACACTAGCTAGGTGAAAGGTGCAAGTAAGATAGGTAATTACACTAATATGAGGTTAAAATGAACACAAAGTCAACATATAGTAGTGAAGGAAATACTGTGAGAATGGAAGGTGGCATACACTAATCCAAGGTTAGCTTAAGCCTAGAGTAAACATACACCAATTAAGGACTAAGTGTGACTAGGGGAGGTGGGATACATCAACATGAGGTCAATGAGAGCATGGAAGATACCAATGTCTAAAATACACCAACATAGTGCATCATTGTACAAAAGTGATATTAGTGGCATACAAGCCACTCTATAGTTGTAAGCTATGGAATGATACTCAATGAATAATGACATACAAATATAGATATTAACAAAATTCTAGTTAATCCATAACTAAGTATGAGTTATCTATATTAGGACATACATGATATAATTACTAGGAATGATTAAGTTACCAACAATAAAAGTAAGGGGGGAAAGTGAAGCAAAATAGGTGAGCCTATCCCTAGAATCTAATGGATAAGGGAAAAAGGAAGAGAAATTAGGTAGATGATGGAACAAGAGGCTTAATAGAGAAGAGAGGAAAGAGGAAGGGAAAAATGCATTGTTCACTATGTAAGATATGGCTAATGTTGATATAGATGCACAAAAAGACCCATAAAAGGTAGGGTTTCATTCAACTTGGTAAACACATTAAATATTTTAATCCTTTGAATTTAGAAAATTCATCATCTAATACTGAGAAAATTCCAAGGATTAATATGAGAGGGTGAGAGGAAGAGGAGTGGTTTCCCATAAAAATTCAAGAAAAACATGAAGAGAATATAATAATAGAATTGGATTATTGATAAATATTTGGAGAAGGAACACCTTCTAAATGTGATTGATTTAGAGGTGGGTAACGCAATGAGAAAAAT
The DNA here is from genome assembly GCA_034641835.2 of Pinus albicaulis. Taxonomy (NCBI): domain Eukaryota; kingdom Viridiplantae; phylum Streptophyta; class Pinopsida; order Pinales; family Pinaceae; genus Pinus; species Pinus albicaulis. Next base: position 758,186,041 of record CM076575.1, on the reverse strand, counting down.
TGAGTGGTTAATTGTCCATGATTTTTAAAATTTCATAGAGAAGGTTCTATATATAATTCTTAAAGGGTCATGTTATGTGAATTTATCAAGTAATAAATTGGCTCAAGGGAATTCAGAGGCAAATATCTCATGCTTGCACTAGGAGGAGTGCACCAAAATTTTTTGATGTACCCTTAAGTTGGAGAAGAGGTGTGTTCCTATTAGGTTAAGAGGGATATCGTGTCTCAAAGAAGTGTTAGGTTGGGGTGCAACATATTATTTATAAGTAGCTCTTGTTGGGAAGTAAAAGGTTAGATTAGTGGATATTGTGAGCCTTGTTCAAAAGAAGAAGAGGATTTCATCAAAGGACCTAGAATTCATCTAAGTTTTGCATGATTTTATTATGATACTTGCACCACTTCTATAAATTAGTGAAAAGGTTAGCGCTTAAGTGTTTGTCATCAGTTGCATAAATACTTATTTTTGGAGAGGCGGTATCACTTCCCCACACCTCTTAGGTAGGGGTATGTAATGCATTAAAGAAGGGGAGTCTTTAGATAAGGTTAGAGATTTATATTTAGGAGCGTGTGGAAGATAGAAAGGTCTCCTGAGATATTATTAAAAATTGAAAACTTTTATAAGTATCTTATATTCATTTTTTCCCATGTAGGGCATGAGTTCACCTCTTTTATTACATGAGGTAGGTGGTTTCATGTGCACTTTATTAGGAGGATTGGGAAAAATTGTATGATAAACATGTATGGTAAAAAAAAGGGTTCATGCAAGGAATAAATAGTGAATATACTTTGTTATTAACCTAGTTTACATAGTATAGGGTTGATCCTCCTATATCACAAGGCTATGTTGGAATTGATGTATGAGTACTTAGATATAAGCTACTAGGAGAAATGCTAATATTTATAATTTTATTTAAATGGGATAGAATTTCAATGTTTTGAGGATAGATTTGGCTAACCCAAAGATGTATCACACTAAGGAAAATAGAGCTAGAAGGAGGAAAATAAGAAGACCATATAGTCAAAGGAATAGGGGAAAAGAGAGAAGAGGGAAGGGAGTTGAGAACCTTCGCTCAAGAGAAAGAAGAGTTGATGAGAACTGACTAGTTGGTATCCCAAAGGTAGAGAATAAATGGATCCATGCTACTATACACATTTTCAAAGTAGGCATGGAAGAACACCCAAGCACACAAGCACCACTTGTTGGAAAATATAGGGACTTATGTCTTTAGATGATTTTCCGTAACTTGATAATTACTTGTGATATATGTTGGAATTTTATTATTTTATTATATCTTTGTTAATCGAGAAATTTTCAAAATAATGAAGATCACAACAAGATAGAATACACAAGATATAGGCTCCAAGCCAGGGAAAAACCCCTCCAAGGGGTAAACCAATAAAATTGTCTTTAAAATTTTCTTACAAAAAGACTTCCAAGACCCAAATACCAAATCCAACAACCCTAGAAAGCACCAAGTCATCCCCCATCAAGATCTTCTTCAAGGAAACTTCTAGAAATTTGATATTGATACTATGATGCAGAAATTGTGGTCCCCTACATCAGAACTTCATTCCCTCTACAACTAGAAGCTTCACAAACCCTAGAGAAAAACAAGAGAAGATGACCTTAAACAATTTTTTGGCTTATGTTCTTATTCTTCTTCCCTCCAACTACTCTCTTTCTTCTTCATTGTTTCTTATATAAATTGTGCTTATTGTGTGTCCAAATGAGTCAAGCTCATCTCCCTTATATATCCTTTCTTAAGGGTCGAACTCCCTCTCTTAAGGTCAACTTGATCTGCTCCTTGGGCCGACTTGGTCTTGGGCTTATAAGTGGATTTTTCTTGAAAATAAATATTTTTCTTTATTACATAGAATCCAAATGGGACTATGAAAGACATAGAAGACCAGAAATACTAAAAGCAAGAAGAACATATGTTTTTAATAAAACTCAGTGTGAAACCATACTCTAAAAAATATATACTTTATTTATTTATAAATAATATACAATTTCATGATTATAATTAGGTCATTATGCAGACAGAACCTAGTTAGACATTTCAACACCCCCTCTTGACTAGGGAGGTATTCATAACTCCATTACATAGTACAAGGAATATCAATCTTGAAGCATTATTATAAGAAGATTCATATTGATAAGACATTTTTTTGTAAAGCATCTTTATCATAACCAACACTAAACTTGAAGACCTAAACTAGAAAATTTCATCCTTATTTGAGAGAATTATGTTGGGAGGTTGTACGTGAGCTGAAAAACTACCTCTAAGGCACATACCCCATCTGTATGTTCACTGACTATGTCCTTTTAGGACTATTCTTATCTTGGATTTCCAAACTTGAATCCTAAAATAATATCATTCCTATTTGACTAATCTTATCTTGGATTCCCTACCTCGTCATAAAAGAGTATCGATTAACATCTTCTTTCCTTGGATTCTACAATCCCTAAGAAGCCTCAATCTAAGAAGATTATCTAATCCTTCATACTCCATTCTTTCTTTATGGGCCTCAATAAGAATTACAGTGATGAGTCCTAGTCTAATGCATGACCCATAAAGACAAGAACTATCCAACATCACTCTCTGTCAATTAGGGAATATATGTCCACCAAACCTAGCTTACCTCTCAGGTACTCAAGCTTCTTATTTGGTAATGCTTTAGTCAGTATGTTGGCTACCTATTCATCTGTAGGTAGATAGTGTAGCTCCACGACCCCATCTCGTACCAAGCTTCTGACATAGTGGTACTTATTTTTTATATTCTTTATCATAGCATGAAACATCAGGTATCTTTTCTATCTTATGAAACTTTCATTATCACAATGTATCCATGTAGGGCTAATTGGTCCTTCAAAAAATTCTGATAACAAATTTCCAATCCCAAATACTTCCCAATAGACACCATGGAAGACCCTAGGGTGAAGCATCCATCTGTTGTGCTTCTTACATCTATCTCACGGCCACCCTAATCTGAATTTGTTTCTCCCATGAGTTGTATTTAATTACCAATATACTAGAGGAATTAATGTATGGTTCCACGAAAATATCTTAGGATATGGTTGGCTACCATCCAACGATTATTTTTTGGCTCCATCTGAAACCGACTAAGGACATTTACTGCAAAAGAAAAAATTATAGTCTTGTATTTACCATATACATAAAGGACCCAATCAATTATCTGTAGCAAGTAGGATCCACTAGACTAGACTCTTAGCTCCTCAATTTCTTTAGATTATTAATCATAGGAGTCATCATAGGCTTTCTATCAATCATGCCAAACTTCTAAAGTATCTTCATCACATAATTACCTTAACCAATATATATCTCACCTAGATGCTACCATACTTATAGGAAATAAGTAAAAAATGCAACGGAAAAAATAGTTTAAAAGTTCATAACTCTTGTCTCGGGGGGGTCAGCTCAATTGGTTAATCCAAGAATTGTGAAATTGTTGAAACTCAAAATAACCAGTGTCAAATACCTCCTATTGTGACCCAATCTACAGGGAGGAGTACATATCGTAGCCCCCTAGAGGTTACTGGTAGTTACGTGTCAGGCGAGATGTTGGGTTCCTTTAGGTTACAAAGACAAAATAGTTCATAACTCTTATTTTATTGTTTTAACTATTATTTTATTATTTTCCTTGGTAATTCCATCGTAAATCTCAAAATTCCCCATAATGTGGATGATTCAAAGAATAATTAACAAAGAAATATGAAATATTCAAAATTTTATATAATCATAATTAGGGATCTACTATTGATTCTAATAATGTGGAAATTCATCTACATAAGGTATAATTAAAGATCAAAATGGAAAATAATACTAAAAGAGTTGAGGAATAACACCATAAAGAGGTTAAAAAGGTGTAGAAATGATGAAATGAAATCATAGATGGAAAAAATAAAAAATAAAAAAGGAACAAGTTTATTGATACCACCACTTTTATCTTAGAGAGGAGAAGGAACAATATGTAAACTAAGGTCACAATGAAATACCTACAAAAATTGAATTATTTTGAGAGGAGAAGGAAGAAAATATAAAGTAAGGTAACAATAAAATACTTGCAAAAGTTGAACTATATTTAAAGACATAAAGATCAAATATGATGCCATTGTCTCAAAAGAAAGAGAAATTGAAGATCAATCACATAATTAGGAGCTTATCATTATACTATAAAAGGAGATTGATTATAAGGGTATAGAAAATGAAGTCAAACTGTCAAAATGGAACCATATCAATATCATAATTACCAATAAAGTTATAAATAGAGATAAATAGCTCCATAATATCACTCCTAGTAAACAATATGATAGGACCAACAACATTCATGGAATGTTCCATTAGAAACATTATGTTGCGTGTAGTATCAAGGGCCATTAACTTCAACTTATTGGCATGGTTACAACAATGCATGAAATGAAAGGAAAAAAAATAAGAGGCAAAGAGAAATGAAATATTTATGACAATAAGGTTTGAATTTGGATGGATGGATGGATAATTGACAATGAAAAAGAGAAAAAAATATACTATTACTTGCTTTCATAATATGTAAATCTCTCTATTACAAATATTTGAGGTTAAATATCTACAAAGAGGGTATTATGTTATGACCTTAGTAAATGTATTTTTTGGAATCAATATCTTATAATTTTTTTTCTTGGAAATGGTCAATTTTCTATTGAAGAACCACTCCTTAAATAAATATAATGATAATTTACATAAATATGTCTTATACATTAAATAACAATAGCCCATGAGTGCATTCATAAATCCAAATCATAATTCCATGTATACAATAACTACTATAATAACCTCTATATATGCATATATGTCACATTGCCCATGTAGTCCTATTGCCAAAGTACCCTACTATTTTTATCTACATGGTTGAACCTATATCTACCCATATTAGGGTCATGACAATTGATATGTAAATAATCATAATTCAATATGGGTTTTTGATTCTATCAATTCATTTTTCGTTTAGTTTCATAAATTAACCCTATTAATAGATATTTTGGTTCACTCTTCATCATAATTTTATTATGGTCATTTTCCAATTTACTATCTCAAATCCTCATATATGAATCATGATACTAATCAACATTTTCTCTTCTCTATTTTCATGAATATCAAACCTAGAGTTTATATACCAACTTGTAACATGTCTGTAATCCAAAAATACAACATGATTGTAGCTATCTAAGGAATTTATAACAACAACAAATGTTATATGAGTGAAACACCAATTAAAGAAATATGAACCAGATGAAAAAAAATTGAGGGACTTTACACACCCAAGCACAAATTGCACTTATTAATCTACTTGTAGATCTATATTAAGGGTGCAAAACATCTATGTAAAACCTTGTCGGCTTTATTTTAGAATTACAAGCATTATAAATGATCCAGAGAAACCCTTATGGTAAAACTGTAACTTAAACTTAAAATTATCAATAAATTAGAGAAAGATTTTATTGCATAAATTAGTTTACAAATATTAAAGTGTGATTTTACAAAGATATTTTCTTTTTCCAAGAAAAACATTCTACCTTATATTAAAAAATGAGAATGCAAAATGAAACCTTTAGGGTCCACAACACAAATACTTATATAAAATTGTACCTTATATTAAAAAATGAGAATGCAAAATGCAACCTTTAGGGTCCACGACAAAAATACTTATATATTTATGGTTAGACAAAAAAAACCATAATTGGAGATTAGCTAATCAGCTAATCATCCATTGATTTTTTTTCCATAATTAAGTTCCCTCCTAATTGACCCTTATTATCTGAATTTAGATATTATAACATCCAAATTATTCATCACAAAATGTGACTTTCGTCACCTAAGACAATCTCTTGCACTAACATTTGAAAATAAATAAAGATGTAGATACAAGTTTCACACAGCCTTAAAGAATACCCTATCATAAAAACCTAGAACCTAAATAATTCCCTCTTTGGTTGAAGTATTGGCTTCGACGTCTAATTCTCGAAGATGTGTGAAAGTATTCAATTCAAACTAGGTAATAATTCCAAGTAGTTTTAAAGCTAGCCTTTGAAGATTCACATTATGTAGAATTGTTACTATTTCATCCACTTAATAAATAATATCAAATTTCAAAATCTTTGTAACTTCTAAACTCTTATGGATGGAGCTAACATCTTTTAAGGATATGAGATTCATAAATTCCACTAAATTATTAGATCTACTACTTATCTTTTCCTTAAATCTAATAAAATGATTTTTTTAAATCTATCATAGAGCCCCCAAACTATAGATGTTCTATTTTTCTTAGCAATGTTAAAAAAAAAAAATCCAATGAGAAGTTGTAAATCACAAGCTCTCTAATGTGACTTGTCCCGGTTATAATTTGTGTTTTCAAATTGTGCAATAAGATATTACCTCAATAGTAATTGTCAAGGTAAGTACCTATTTATCCTCAAATAATTCTCTATTTTGCACTTACAAAATACCTCAAAAAAAGGGAAAAGTATCTCTCTCACGAGCTTCAAATCTTATCATTAAAATAACTTATGTAAACAATAAATACCATTGCCTCCATCCACAAATTATCTACGTGCAACCACTTAGTGATATATCTTTTGACTTGGGTAGTGAAAGGACGAAATATTAAAAAATGAGTATTATTTTCATCACTATTCCTACATAATACACAAACATATGATCCTTTTTTTTAATATTTTTTGTAGGGATTCCTAGGTCATAACCCAATTATTCAATGCTAACCACATGAGGAGGATAATTTTCTTAGGTATCCAAACTCGCCACATCTTCAAATACCACCATTTTTTCTTGGTGTCTATCATATCTAAAAACTATACATTCAAGCTTGGTTCTATATTGACCTCCAATCTTATTCATTGACCATCATGATTCATTGTATATATATCTTATCCAGTATGTCCTTTCCTAAGTTCCTCCAAGAACATGTACCACCTAGTAGAAAAATTAGTTTCAAGAACCAAATTTCCAAAGGTTTGTCGGAGCTAATGCCATATGTCAATTGTATGTGCATTCACTATTTGATATAAATTAAATATCCCTATGTCATGAAATTAATATATCATATCTTTGGAAATAAAATTTGATTCCCACATCTCATGGTAACATGAACACCAACCCTAACCCACTTACCATTCCCAACCCACTAGGAAAGATGCTAACCAATCATTGCAAAAGTTTATAATACGGATTTCTAATGATTAGTAACACCCATAATAGGTTTTCCTTCCCTCATAATTTACTACAACACTAAGTCTAAGGAAATATACTTTTTTACCACAATCCTTTACTATAGACTCTCCTTTTGTATAAGATTCCAAAGGCTTTTTGTAGTTATGGATATATGAAAATGATACATATTCTTTAGAACATACCCTTATTTATCCTTTTGTTTTTTATGGCTTACCAATTTTCTGCATGGAAACCCCCTGATTCTATCTTCCTTTCCATAAAGGATTAAAACAAATCCTTCTAACCCTTTCCAACACCTCTTTTGGTATAGTAGTTAATAGATTCTAATATACAAGAGTGATTTTAAGTACAGAATTAACCAATGTTAATCTCACACCTTTAAAATACAACCTATTGCACGAAAAATTATCTTCAATTCAATTCTTTCTACAAGCTACTACCAACCTTTTTAACAATATCCATGTGTTTTCAAAATACAACCCAAATACTTAATTCATGTGTCCAAATCCACAAAAGTAAAATGAATAAATAGATTTAGTGTGTGAAAATTACCCTCATCAATGGAATGGAAACTATTTATGGATTTATTTAAGTTAATCTCCATTCTCGTAGACTTGTAGTAAAACTACATTATTTCCTTCGAAAAAATCCCTTCTTCTTACAATCCATTTGTGAACAGTAAGACATCATCCACAAATAAAAGGTGTGTTAGGTATTCCAGGCCCCCAATAGTGGTTTCCTTTAATTATCACCTCCTTTTAGCCTCTTCAATAGCTCAACTTATCCCTTCTAGTACCAATAAAATTAGATAAGGGAAAATAACCTTTTCTGAAAACTTCATTATGTCTAAAAAATGGAAGGTAGCTCCATTAATAAGTATAGAAAATTCCATATGAATAACACATCCCATTATATAATTGACCACACATAAAATCATGCCTATATGGATTAGTAGTAACGCTAGATACAATTAATGGGTTCTATCATAGACCTTAGAAAGGACTAACTTTAAAACCATAACTACAAGTTTCTATGATCTAATGGAATGTAGATATTCTTTTGCATAGGTGAATACATCACATATTGGAAAACATTCCCAAAAAGAAAATTGGTATGGGGATATAAAGACTAAAAGTAATTTCTTCAACCTAACTACCAACACCTTGAATATTATCTTTTACATGCAATTGCAAAGTGAGATAGAGTTGAATTCATCAAAGGAGCATGGTTTATCCACCTTAGGATTGATATAAATGAATGTAACATTAAAGTAACTAACATCCCAATTAGCTAACTTCCTCATTCCTCTAAGTATATCCTCACCTAAAAAAAAAAAAAAAAACCAAGGAAAATCTCCATATTCCAACCATCTGCGATAAAATTGTTATCCTTTTAAAAGGAAACAAATACATATAGTTATTCCTCCTTATCAATCTCCTCATTCAATTCTTTGTTATCATCTCCTACTATTAACTTGTGAAAATATAAAAAAACACCCTAATGGTCTAAACAAAATTCATACTTGCAAGTTCTTGCGAAATTTTCTAAAGTGAAAAACACCTAATTCTACAAACTCTTGAAGTTCCTTACATCCTCATATCCTTCATCCTCGATTTTCTAGATTGTATTATTTATCTTTATAGAGTTTTCATAATGTTGAAAATATTTCATGTTCTCATATCTCATCTTCAACCAAATGGTCGTACTCTTCATTCACTAATTTTCCACCGTCTCTTCAAATAGCTTTCTTTTCTATGATTTCCAAAATTTTAACCCTTAATTACTCCTCTTGACTAGACACCACAGAAGTATTGTTCCTAAGGATTTTTCAAAGTTCCTCCTCAATTTCCTTTATTAACTTATCTATGTTCTTATAAATTTCTCCTACCCAAAAAAAAAATCTTTGACTATATTTAGAGGACAAGGGACTTGTTCAATGGAATTACTCCTATCATCCACCCTATAGTTCCTCCAAATATCAAATACAATATCCTAAAAGTTTTCCTCCTTGAGCCAACTAATCTTGAAATTGACTGGGGTCATAAGGTTGGGATCATTCCTCTCAAATTGAGAAAATATAGGGTTGTGATATAAAATCCTACCCTCCTCTATTCGTGATCTAAACATGTCAACTTGTTACAAAAATAGAATTGAAACAAAGAACCTATAAAAACTATTAGATACAACATCTCTAGCTAACTTCTTTTCCACCACGGAAGTCTAAGAGAAATTAGTTCTACATTAACCAAACCAACTTGTTCCAAATAATTAATTAAGTTACCAACTAGTGTATCCACCTAATTTGAGTCCCACCAAACCTACATTATATTCAAATTAAACTTTAAGTAACCACCGATAATGAATCTTCCCTCTTGTGACACTAAAGCTAAAATAAATCCTCATGAAGTCCATGCTTGTCTCCATAGGCTCCATACACATCTAGCACAATAAGTGTTTGACCCTTAATTTTACTATAAACCTTATACATAGAACTAAAGTGACAATATAAGAATTAATTAAAATTATATTAGTATTCCAACCCATTATTATTCCTTGTGACAATCCCACTACATCAATAAAATTGAAATCTTATCCTTTAAAACTTTTCCTCACCTTTACTAAAATGTCTGAGCTTTTGCATATTATCTCCTATAATAAAATGATAGATTACTTTTCCACCTCGATGAAATAGGTTAAGGAAATTATGCAGTGATTACTACCCAACCCATAAATTTTAATAGATGAAATTTCATGGCAAATAAACTTTAGGGTCTTATTTTACTCTAAAACCCCCTATAATAAGTCTTTGATGACCCTGTTGAATCTATTTCAAAATTTTATCTACTGCATGAAATATATAATATTTCCTATTGACATGATTTAATGCAACATATTTAAGGTGATTTAACTCTAAGGCACCGTAGATATCCCACCTTCCACCCCTGGCCCTAAGTCAACATCATGTTTTTTTAGGTCTTAAATTGTAATGACCTTCTCTCTTAATAACATTATAACCACCACTAGCTTCTATTTCAAAGGAACCATTATCAATTTTAATGGAGATGTCCCCTTCTAAACCCAGGTAACTAGAATGAATTGAAAGGGATTATCAATTATGGACCCTACCCTAAACAAATTTTCATAATGCCATCGTCCTTTTGGTGTTTGGATAAATTATGTTTATTCCCTTTGCTGGAGTTGGCCAATTGAACTCCAAATTTACAATGGCATCAATACATAAAGAAGGACAAGTATTTTTTGCCTAATGAGTGTCATTCTAGAAGTGCGCACTCTTGAATTAGTTCAGGTGTAAAGAATTTATAGGATTGGATGGATCAACATCTATGTCATTTAGCTCCTAGTGCTTATTTTTCACATGCTATTATCAAAATATTTCGATGGGTTGTGTTTAATAGAAACTAAGAGACAGTTGATGATTTCATTAGATTTAATAACATTTTCACCCAAACCCTAATTCAATACCTTTGTAGGAGGTTCTCCCATCTTTTCAAACATTGTCACATAACCTTTTCCTTAATTTTGAGTAACAGCGTCCACACTCACATCACTCTTATACCTCTACATGTGCTTCTTGGAAGGGATTGTCGTAGTCCTACACTACATGGTTATCAAGGACAATTTTAAAAATCCATATGCTCATTTACCACCTTTGTAAGAGGTTCTTCGAAACTTTATCAATAACCTTTTCCTCAATTTTGAGTCACACTTTCCACAATCACATCACTCTTGTGCCTCCAAATGTGCTTCTTGAAGGGTTTGTCATACTCCTACACTACATGGATGTCAAGGAAAATTTTAAGGATCCATATTTATCTTATAGTGTAGAAACTTTGTGAATCTTACTAATTCTTCAAAAATCAAGCATAAAATGTTTGGTGATATTTTTGTAAAATATTCAAATTTCTAAATATTTTATATAGTTTTTGGAAATTTTGGGAAATGTCAAGAGTAAAATAATTTTATTGTATAAAATTTTGGCAAATTATTGTAGAAAATAATTGAAATTGGAAAATCCTATTTTTGGAAAAAGAATCATGGAAAATTAGCCCATGGGATAAATTTATCCCCTAAAATGTTCCTTGATGGTTGTGATGGTTACAATGAATGCACCTAAAAGACATTCACATTGTCTAAAATCTAAATATAAACCACATCTCTCTCCATGATCGCTAGACCCTCACATAACCCTTGTTCATATTAATGTTGACTAGGATATTGACTACAATCTACTATGAATCTTCCTTATAACCTTGGTTAACACAAAATTTCCTACCTATACTATTACCCAAAGTAAAAATTCCTTCATCAAACCCAACATATATGGGAAATTTAGGCATCTTGACCAAAACAAGAATAATGAAATAAATCTTTGATCTAGGATCAAAACATAGGTGCCAAGGTTTGAGATTTAAAAACTTTGAGCCCCAAAACCAACAAGCCTGAAGTATCATTGTAGCATCATCCTCAGATCAAAACACAAACCCTCTCCACCCATAGGAGAAAAGATGAGAGCTCAAGTTGTACCTAATTAGCAAAGACCAAAAATTTTGAAGCCAAGAATTCAATGTATCCTTTTCCATCTACCTTCCAAAGAACTTTCCACCCAAATTTTTACTCAAATACTCAAGAATCCCATTCACTCTAATATATTCACCTGCAACCAATTGCAATTCATGTTCCTTTCTCCTTAAAACCATCCTTCTTCTCTTAACTTAACGTTTACATCCTAGGATTACGTCCAAATCCTTAGTGGGAAAATCTCCTGTCAAACAATTTAGATCAATAACACTTCTAATGAACCCTCCACATGGAACATCCATTGAAACAATAAAATCATCCCTATGGAAATCCTTTGACATGGCACTAGAGCCTCAAATTGAGAGAGCCACCATCCTTCCTTGACTTGACTTTGTGTAACATCGAATGATCGAGAGAAATTTCACATTTGCCCCACTTGAAATAGCCTTCCTCAATACTTTTCCTCCCCACTATGAATTCTATAATTGTACTTTTACTGTGGGGAATTCTATAATTGTACCTTTACTCTACATAAACATTGACATAATTTTAACTACTATCCTTCTTAACATAAAAACCCTTTTAAGAGCTATCATCCAAAATCCGAAATTCTTTTAAACTCCCTAAACCCTTGTCCCAAAGGTGTTGTGGTGACAACTTATCACCTAAAAACCCCACAGCATTTGAGCTTCAATGCTCAAAGACTCAAATCCTCAAATCCCCTGCATAGATCATGTCCATATTCCACTATATTGATGTCTTTAAAAGTATTCTCTAGGATTTCCATCAAGAAAAATATTCAAAGACATACAAATTGAACGTTGATACAATGTTACGACTTTACATACACAATAAGCCATTAACATAATGTCTAGATATACACAACACAAATTAGCCTATTTTACTTTCAATGTTTAAAAATATATATTATACAAGTGCGTTTAACTTTGCATCAGTGATTTTATTTCTGAGTATGCTATAAACTTTAAGATTACTGTTAGGTTTGACCTATAAATACTTCAAATATTTTACGCAAGTATTCCTCGTACAAATGTTGTGAACAGGCTCTTTCAAAGATTACATCAACCGGAGCCATGACATTTAGTTTTATTAAAGCCCTTGAAAAGGGAGAAGGAAAAACTTATGGCACTCTGTTAAGCTATATGCGTGATAGTGTTCGTGCAGCACGCCAGAAGCCTGCAAAGCCTACTGTTCTTACAAATATGCTTTTTGAAGGAGGCAGCCAAAAACAAGGGAAAATACAGGTAAATTTCAATTTGGGAAATTTTGTTTATATTATAAGTAATTTTGAGGGCTTTATTTTATCTTAATCTATTATTTCCTTCTTAGTATCATTAATATGAATTATAACTTAAAATTTAATTGTGGTGAAAAGTTCATAAAAGATCTTTTAAAACCTAATATTTATAGGAATATTCAAAGTAATAAAATGAATTTGAGATCAGTAAAGAAAACCAATTTTTATTATGTTATATTAAAAAATACATATTTATTAAAATTTTAAAATATTTTATAATTGTTTAAAGGATTGTGGGTTGATGGTAAATGGGTGCATTGTTAAGGCATTCTTTATAATAAGTTATTAGTTCAAATTCCAAATTCTTTTTAAGTAGCCTTACCCAACATACACACACATATATAATTAATTTGCAAAATCATAGATAATTGCACTGATAAAATTGAAATTACATGATTATTAATTAATATATACATTAAAAAAGTAGTTTTATATTATTATTTATTTATTATTATTATCATGTAATAAAGAGATTTACAATAATTAAAATTATAAAAGAGAATATATTCCTTATTTAAATTTTTTTTTTGTAAGCTTTGTAATTCCTTTCATTCATTCATTTTCAAAATAGGTTACATCCATAAAAGACATTCTGTGGCCTCAACCTGCCCATTGGGAAACCAGGTTTGTTGGCCATTAGAATGCATTGTAAGCCATCCAAAATATGAGGTTCTTAAGTCTGTCATACTCAACCTTATAGGCATGAATGTCTAGAAACCAGTTCACCCTTAACAAGCTAATAAAAGTACTACTAATCGACATATACATCATCAAAAATTAACAAAAGGAAACAACTAAATATCAGTCATCTGAGGACTCCACAGGAGCTGGGTCCTTTACACTGGAACTTGGTATTTCTAATTGAGGAGGGCACTAAATGTGCTTCTTAATACGACCCAGACATACATTCTACAGTTGAATTTGAAATTGAACAAGTTGAGATTCCTGTTGAATTTCCTAAAACCCAAGATCAGATTTAATGGAACCTGTAGTGTTCATAATAGATCTGGCTACTATGTTCTTCATCATCCAATAGAGATGGATTGTCTGCTTGTACAGGATAAGCCTTCCACGAGTGTGGCCTAGATCAGGGATCATCAAATGTCATTCCTCCTTCTGAATCTCCTGCTCGGCCCGTTAATTGGGGTCGGCCTCCCAACCCGCAATCATTTTCCTCATTAGCGTAGGAGTTCATATTGTATATGCTTGAGCCAAGACGCTAATATGTTGAGCCTACGATTTATGTCCGGTCCTCCTTGGCGGATGTGACTAGGACATTCCTCGTCTCCTCCCCGAGGCCCATTCTTTTGGTTGCACTCCCAACCTCAGTGCCTAACGGGCCCGTGCCCATGGATGGCCTAGCCATTTCCATAAACCTTTGTTGAACTGCAATATACTTGTCTAAGTAGGTTGCCAATCAAATAGAGACACACGACTCGTAGACATAGTGGTATCTCAAATTAGTAAAACCTGATACACTTACAAATAATAAGAACATGAAGCAAATAACATTAGACCCAAGCCATGTGAAAGCATAGCAGTTCGGGACGACCAACCTCCATTGGTGCTTGCCTCAAATTCCCAACACCTTGTTCTCATACATCGCATGAAAGAAATATAAGCCGAATAGGGTTTGTCTCCACCAGAGGGGAGATCTACTTGTTGGCTCCTCAAGCCACTTCCCATGTAAAAATACATCAACAGATTGTAATACCATCAACGATGATATGCAGAGTATATTCAAGAGCAATTTTAGCCAAATACAGACACATCCATTCCAACCAGGCATAAAATCCTTCCTGCATAGATAAGGAGCCCAAATTATACCATACATTCCCATTCAGAGCAACAAGATACCATAAAAAATGGATATCGGCTTAGAAACAACAATTTCAAGATATAATTGAGCCACATAGACATGCTCGTCAGACGAAGAGAGACTACCAAGTTGCACAGTCGCCCATATATAGGAAGGGGCAAAAATCTTACAGGAAACATTGATAATAACAACATGTCATAGGCATGGGTGAAAAATAAGAAACGAGACATACCCTATTACCAATGCCATGAAGCCGACGCAAATTTCCTTCCACAAACGAAGACGCCCTACCAATCTTGCCACTAGAAGGGAACCCAAATTCCTCCTCACAGCTCTCGAAAACACACTATACCACAATGAAACTACATGAAATGAAGTAAATGAATTCACCACCTGGAGGTTTATCGCTCGGCGGAAATTAACTCCCTCCTTAATCTCTCCCACGCCTCCTCCCATCACATCAACTCAATCAAATATATATTGCACCTGTCGGAGTCACCCTTCTACATTAACCCACATCTAATCATCATTAATGAGAGTCCCAAGTGGGACGGTGAACTGCCACGCACCCCGATTGGGAATATTGTATATTTTATTCACCATAGTCTTAGTTTTGGTGAAAATATTGAGCCAGAAACTGGACCAACAATTCTAAATATTTGGGGTGATCGATTGTCCAAGGGGCATCAAGAATTGTACCCATATGAGAGCATCCCAAATTAGCCAGGAGGTCAGAAGCCTTATTCCCTTTCTGAACACACGCAGAGGGATACTATACTCAAAACATGGAAGCATAACACTTATATCTGGCACGATATGGGTCGTTCTCCAACTCTGGCTAAGATTTTCCCAATTAGTTCCTTGGTTTAGATTTTTTAGTACCTCAATGACCATATTTGAATCTCCTTCCAGCACGAGCTTTCTGAATCCTTCTCTTCTTCCAATGAGTAGTCCATGTTTTACTGCATTGAATTCAGCCTCGTTGTTACTTACATAACCACAATCCACTGCATAAACATATAGAGCATGACCCTTGGAATCACAAAAGAGGCCTCTAAAACATCCCTGAGATTACCCTTGGATGCCCCATCAAAATTGAGCTTAAGGAAGCCTGAAGGAGGGACTAAAATGTTTGAAGGAGAAAATCAAGGTGATACTAAGAGATTCCAAGATGATGGAGAAAGCATCTGAGGAGAAAGATTTAGTTGTACTAGAATTCATCCTTTATGAGGCACAACCTACCAGCCATCTGGATGTCATTTCTCAACTAGGATTTTTTTCCGTATGTTTTGAATGACCTCAGCCTATACTTTCGACTATGAGAGGCAATGGATCTTGAATATCCTTCGGTTCCTTTCCTTCCAAAGCGCCGATAGAAGAAAACAAAGGCCAATGCTCCAAGCTCAGTTCAGGACAGGACTAGAGAAGAGCTTGTTTCTCCACATTTCTAAAGAGGATTTTATACTAGTAATGTCACGATCCAAATGTCCAAATAGATGATCCATTCTACGCCATAGTTGGTCCACAAAGGGGCATCGGTTTAGAGGGTGTTCCATATCTTCATTATTTTATTCACACAACATACATAATGAGGGACCCTGAACCCCTATTTTATGTAGTTGATCCCAAGTGAGAATTCGTCGCCAACACACCAGCTAGAGGAAATAGGAAACTTTCGGCCATAAATGCCCCGCCCAAATTTTTCTCTTGATTATTTAACTTTACAATATTGTAAGAAATTATATTTTTTTCAAAGTATGAATGTGTGGTGTGGTTAAGAAATTATAATTTTTTTAAAAGTATGTGTGTGAGAGACCAACCAAGTATTCCACTCTTTAGGGGATAAGATATTTTTTCCGAAGAAAAAATTGTAATTTTATTCAATCTGAAACCAAGGAAAAAAATTACATTTTCTAGATGTTGTTAAGAATTAAAACATGTTATTATTTCAAATGATGAGAAATAAAAGGAAAAACCAATAAAAAAAAATTACAAAAATTTTGTTGAGGTTAAATGTGATAAAAATAACTTAACTTCCCCCTTTTTCCTTTCTTTTTCTGAACCCTTTTCCAAACCCCATCGGTGGGTTTAGTTGTTACTCTTACCAATTCATTTCCAATTTCCTGAGAAGGGACTTCTTTTTCCGAGTTAGAGCTCTCAAATACATGAGTTATATTTATACCCCATGTGCATGTTTCCTCTTCATGTTGCATTATTGTTATGATATCTACCACTTTAGTACCCTTGTGAGTGTGGGTCATGGATTTCTATTGGTCCACGCCACCCTTACATACATGGTTACCATCTTGCACTTGTGCTTACTTATTTGGAACGTCCCCCATGTTTTTTCATTCTTCTTCTTGATAAAGGAGAGGGTTAGATACCTATCATCCTTTAGGATTATCTGTCTACCTCTTTTTCTTTTTTTGCATTATTTTTTCCTGCAAGAAAGTGTTCAACAAATGTTCTATTTGAAAACACATTCAACATCTAAATTTCATGTTCTCATAATATAAGACTTGGTTCCACTTAAATATTTTATGTTTCAAATGGATGTGATCAAGTAGACCTTTAATAAGATATATCTCTACACATATTTTGGAAAAGGTGAAGATACATTTTTTTGTTTTGTCATGGTCCATCATTTTAAATTTTCCCATAAAATTTCCAATTTATTCAAGGACCTGATGATGCCATAAAAGAAGATGGATATTTGGTAATATCAACCACATTGGCATTGTTATGACCATGATGTTCATGGCATTGAATTCTGGGAACCATGGGGTAATGCAGATTCATGCCCTACCCTAAAACCAAGGCTCCTCATTTAGGAATTTCTCCATATATTTTGGTGTATCAAATTGAACTATGAAAAAGCCTTTAGAGCATAAGTATATATCATAGTTGGGTGTCCAAGAAGAAAAAACCCATTGGTGTAAATCTTCAGATCTTGGCGAAAATACATTAAACCTATAGATTATATCCTTGGATTGAAGATCATAAAAAAGTGAGTTTACTTCTAAAATTTTTATTTCTATAGTTTGGGCTTGTTCTATTTAATCGAAAATGTAGGTTCTTGGAAAATTTTGGACCTGGTCTGCAAGAATGGAAGCCTTCCCTTTCACTGAATCCATGAATGAAACAAATCCTTTAGTTTTTTTTAAAACATAATTTCCACCCATGGGGTTTCTAGATCCAACAACTTCCTTGTGAGATATTGAGGCCTATGGTTTCCTTCTGGTCATAGATACACCACAATCCTCACAACCATGACAATCATGGAATTATTTGAAATAATATATCCACGCAACGAATAAAAATTCATTAACTGCTTCCCTCCAAGTAATAGGTGTTGCAATGACACAGACATACCATTTTGATGCTCTAGTTGTTGTTTTACATCCAAAGCATGATAAGTTCTAGAAACCTAAAAAAGGAGAATAGTCCCATTTAGGGTTTTGACAAAGATCTGAAAGCCATGCTTCATATCCAATTTTTCCTTCTGACACCCTTCTATTTTAGGGAACAAAGGTTGTACTAAGCTCCACCACTTACATAAGAACCCATATTGGGGTAAAATACACCTCTAACAGGGAATATTCTCTCCCATGGAGTTTCCTTTCCTAGCAACCTTCAGATCCAAAAGAAATATAATGTAAGGAAATCACCATTCTAGTGGATATCTAGATAAATGAACCCTGACCCAAAAAACTAACCTAGCTGCACAACCCCAAACAGAAAATGATACCATCCACCAACCAGGTTTGAAAAAACCATTCAACAACTTCTGGGATATGGAAAAAATAGTAGTGTATCCGATCTGCATGGTAGATTAGTTGCTTGCCCACAAGAAATGTTTGTGATCTAAATCCAAAAATGTTGATGATTCCACATTGCTTGTTTTTCACATAGATACAACAATCTTCGTCATCTCATAGTTTATAGGGTTCCGGATCTGATGGGGAAGAAAATTCAGGTGGCATCCCAAAGTCACGAACCCGCCACGACCTCTCCATGAGAGCAGATCCTCTGAAACACGCTTTGAGTCGATGGCTGAGTCTTTTGGCCTTGATTCCATCTCTGTCACAGCCCCAGACACATGATTGACTGTTCTGTCGAGGCTGCACAGTTCCCAATAGGCCCAATGTGCGGATCTAGGTTTGAAAATACAATATGCGTCTGCATATATATATATCCATGCCAACTACCGTGGATAATAAAAATCGCATTTGCTCTGCTTCTAAGTATTCCCTCACTTCCTGAGGCCAACCAATAATCAGGAGCAGTGCTTGGAGATGATCCGCACATGAGAACCCTATCCATTGTCTTCCTCTCCAAAGTGATCATCTCTCCTACTCCTTATCCATTTATGGGATAATATATTCTTCAAGGCTCAATACCATAAAATAATAAAATTTAAAGTTATTAGAATATTATGTTTAATATGAGCTCAACATGTCAGATATGAAAAATAAATTTAAGTGGGGAGAATTAGTGTCATTTCTTTTAAACATTCTAAATAAAATCAATCATTATGATATTAATTTTTTTCATTTTATTGTAAATATTTTTTAAGATATTGTGCGTTGACTTCATATTAACTAAAAAAATTACGCATCCCCTTTCTATTAAATTATCAAAAATCATTTTCTCCCAATCGGGATGTAAGTTGAACAAAGGATCTTTGTGGAATTTGGGTGGCAATAATGGTTAGTGGAAACATTAAGGCAAGGGGGTGGTGTGGCCACCCCAACACATGCAAAATAATGTGTAGTACACGCGAGGGAAATTATACTCAGAGAAGGTGGTTGAAGGGGCATTCAATCCATGAGAGGAGGATTATCATTGGAACCATAGAAATTTTGATGGATCTAGTTAGTATTTTTGATGGCGCCAAACAGAGAATGCGGGAGAAGGTCGAGGTACCAGGAAGGGGAGAGAGGGAGCTTCTCTTCCTGGTCTGGGCATACACATCCGAGTGGTTAGGGCTCAACTCTCGAGGGGATGTTCTGGTAGGTTTTGAAATTTAGATTAGGCATATGGTTACTTGTCTGCGCAAACAGAAAATTTCGATGTTTTATTTTGGTTTATCTGTCGAGTTACATGATTTATGGGATTGTTTGGTTGTCAATTGGTCTCATATAATCTCTTCTATCCTTCAACTCGAGGGTGGTTTATGTCAAACTGGTTCATATGATGTCTTTTTTTGGCTCTATCCTGGAATATTTTTGTTCAACTCGATACAGGGGCTTAGGGAAATCCTTGAACTAGCTTGTTTCCACTCTCGGCCCATGGGGGTGGGGGTGAATTATACCCAGTCCTCTGTCACTTGGGGGCGAGGGCCTTATATATGCATGCTACCAAAGGCATAGATTGAGATAGATATCGCATATACTTGGTATAGGAATACTTGTCACCAATGGCGGAAGCCTACTGAATTTGCTCCAGTGCAGACCATTGACAAAGGGCGAGGCCTCATTGATCAGTTGGGGAAATTTTGTAACAAGTGGAGAGGAAACAACATGACTCGCTCCCACAGGTCCAGGTCAGGTTTTGTCAAAGGGATAGGGCGAGGTATGGTGTGCTTTGGTCCTAGTGGGGGCAGGGGTCGTCAGCGAACCTCTAGAATAAGCATTGATGCTACCAGTGCTTACCAATCTAGCTCGCAATCTCGGGTCTGCGAGACTATCAAACGCTGGGAAAATGAAATTAGAGCAGATATGGATTCTAATGAGTAGGACCTGTTAGTTGAATGGGAAGCCATTATTTTAGATCCAAGTTATACACGGGGTCATCATACCTTATTTTTGCAAACCTTACATCTCTACTGTTAGTGAAGGCCTTGATGTTGGCCTTGATGTTGCCACTGACGGACATCCCAGGAGTTTTGGAGTTGCAGGCAATTCACAATGAATTCCAGTTAATCCAACGCCAAATTCAACAACAAAATGCATGGCTCGCCTGCATCAAGAGCCAAATTTCATGCATGCCACCTGCAGAGCAACCAGGAACCAACACCAGGGTCACTGCCCTGGTAGATTCCTCTGATGAATAGAATTTTCTAGATGAATAATATAGGTTTTTATGCTTTTTGGAGCAGCCGAAGGATAGATCATAAAGGTTATCAATATAGTTTTGTGTATATAGCTTTGAAAGACTCTCTCAAACAAATTAAATCTTAGGCTAGTTATAACTCAATCAGAAGGTCAATAGACTTAGCGTCAACGAACTTAGTTTCTCACTGGACAAGTTGAGACCATTTGGATATGGATGCTCATAATATATTTAAAACACCACTTCCATTTAAAAAAATATATATATTAATTTTTTTTTTTCAATATAATAATCTCATGGACTTAAAAATATGATATTAACTAATATTTTTTCATGAATAATTTTGTTTATATTAAATAATAATTTAATTTTTTGAAAATTAGTTAAATTTATATTATAAGTTTACTATATTTTATAATTATTATAAATATTCTATGAACTAAAAATATGATGTATAATAAATATTATTTATTATTCTATTCTATGTATTTTATATTTATTTTTAAATATTGTTCTTATAAATAATTTTGTTTATATCACTTAATCTTTATATATATATATATATATATTATTATTATTATTATTATTTTATTATGTTATAAGTAAACATTCAAAAACTATTTTAATATAAACATTTAATAACTAAAAATATATATTTTAATAATTAAAATTAAATTTTTTATTTAAAAATTAAAAATAAATTCTTTATAAATAATAATGCATATAAATTATTAATAATCATATTTTTTATATATATTGAAAAATAAATATTTGTTATATTCTGATATTATTTAATTTGTATGTTGAATATTGCAGGAGCCGCAATTGTCTTCGTCATATCCATTTGATATCAATGAGAAGCCATTTTATTTGTGATGTTTTTTTTAATATCAAAAAAACCATTTTATTGTGTTTATTCATGGGAGAGGATTTATGAAGCATAAAATATAGAATGTGTATCTTCATAAAAGTGGATTAATAATGGGGTAGAAAGTACCATATTGAAATTGATGTGAAAAATATATTTATATTATTATTAAATTATTAGTGTTTTAAGATTTTGTATTAAATGCTTGGTTTTATGGTTTTGTTTTCATTTATGCATTTTATTTTAAAAATTATAAAAATGTAATAAATATAAAAATAAAAAATATGAATATAATTTTTTTTTTATAATATATTTTTATAAATAAAAATTATAATTTTTAATTTTGCAATTTTTAATATAAAGTTGTCTTTAATTTAATTTATATGAAATTAAATTTTCATCTCTTAAAGACTAGTTACAATTTCATTAACTTATATTCTTTAAAAGTTTTAATGAGGGTGTCATTCTCCTGAATCTTATAGTTAAGGCTTTAAATCTTATTGGCAAGGATGTTATAAATTGATAAGGTTCTCTTGGTTTTTTAAAGGTTATATGCATAGATGTTAGAAAAACATTAACTTGTGTTTGTTATGTTTATATTAACTTGTGGTTTTCTTAAGTTTCAAATAAAGGTATTTGTTATAATTAACTTGTGTTATGTTTATATAGGGTCAGGTAAAACATTAACTTGTTTTTAAAACTTTTAAATCAAGCTATTTGTTATAAATGGATGGAAATTTGTCTTTACTTCATTATATATAAAATGATTCTTTTTATAACGTTATTTCATTACATCGTTTTATTTAGTTAATAAGTATGTCTTTATTAAATCATTTAGTTTATGTCTTTTTTTTACCCTTCTCCACTCAAGAAGGATTAATAAGATAAGTGAACCTGTGATAGAATAGGTATCTCCTTAATATTGTATGTATCTATGTATTAAGATTACACATTTTTTACGGTGCAACTTAGATGTGTATATCAAAATTAGAGCAACTGATGCCTTTAGAGCAACTGATGCCTTTATATATGATGATGTGGCTTGGTGTTCATCATTGATTACTTCATTTCGAGGTTTTTGTCATCATCCATTATTTTAAAAATAATGTTTTTATGAGGTTTATATATATGTTATTTATATAGATATGGTTTAGATTAATAATTATATGTTGATATCTTGGATTTATTTAGATAGAATGTCTTTTTCCAATACATGCTTTGGTAGATCTTGAAATATGACCAAAGTACTTGTATCTTATTGTTACTGTCAAGTATATTTTTTTCACTAGTGAGAGAGATTTAATAATATAATTTAAGTTAAAATTAAGGAAATGAAAATTGAAGGAAAAATATTGAATTTTAGAATTAATTATATATAGAAAATAGAATAATTTTGTTGGAGAATGAACTCTAAGGAATGAAAAGGTAGGATTTAAGTAATAGAACATAGTAAATTATCAATGATTGAAAAAAATGAGGCGTGAAAAGCGAGATTAAAAGTCTAAAAGAACAACTAAATAATAAATCAACTTTAAATAACACAAGAGTAAATTAGATATTAAACACATAAAAGAGGAAATTAACAAATTGGTTGAACTCGACCATGAGCACATAAAATAGCCTTACACCTTATAATTGTTGGTATAGAAGAACAAAGCAATGAGGACACATTAGAAATAATAAAAGAACAATTAAAAACAAAATCTCGAATTCAAACAACTTTTATCACAGGAGCAATAAGGGTAGGAAATTTACTTGAGAATAAACATAGACTAATCTGTATTAAGGTAAGTTACAATGGCCACAAAATAGATATACTAAAGAAATCCCCGAGCTTAAAAATAACTAGAATATTTATAAATGAAGATCTGATTCGAGAAGACCAATTTGAAATTCGAAAAGAAGTCCTAACGATCAAGGAGGCCAGAAAAGAAGGGAAATGGGCTATCATTAGGAATAGGAAAGCTATTATTCGAGATAGAGTCCAAAATATGAATGATAAATAGGGATTTGGATCATTCAAGATCCTCTTCTAGAACTGTTGTGGTTTTCCATTGCGTAAAAGTCCTATGTTAAGTTGGATCCCGAGGGATATTGACCTTATTTTTCTTGTTGAAACTTGGTAGCATGATGAATCTAAGGTTCCTCACTTTGACGGATTCATTCTTTTGTCTGCTTGGAACAAGAAATCCTCTCGAAGGGGACTTGGTGGTATAACTTATAATATTAAGAACATTGTTTCTTCTCACATCCAACTTCATACTATTGACCCCTTCAATCAGTACATTTGGATCAAGATCTTTGATTCCTCCTCCAATAGGATTTTTCTTGCAATCTATTATTTCGCTCCTATCAAATCTACCTCCTATAAGAAAAACAACCTAGATAATAATTATCTTTTCACTGCCTTAGAAAAAAACATTTACAACCTGAGGAATGAAGGTAATATCATTTTTCTTGGGTACTTCAATGTTGGAACTGCTACCAACCAAGCTATTATGTTAAGTAACCACTCTGACTTTGGCCCCTTGTGGCTTGATGAAAATTATGTCTTAGCTACTAGATTCAAGAGAACCTCTGAAGAGGGTGTTGAAACCTTAGTTAAACTGAGAGAGGGGGGGGGGTGAATCAGTTTAACACATTCATTGAATTTTAATACTTTTCATTAAACTTTGTTAACACCTTCATTTCATGATCAACATAATGTGTGAGCAACCTTTATTTGTGAGCAGCAATTAATAAGCAGATTAGATAATGTATCAGCAGTCTTAATATGTGAGCAGCAAGTATTAACATAATAGATATACCATATCAACACATAGACATCATGCACATAGACACCAGATATAAGTGGAAACCCATAAAGGGAGAAAACCACATCTTATTATTGTTGTGATGCAAAGGCAAGCTCCAACTCCCTCTCACCACTGATTTTATGTAGGCTCCAACCCACAGGAGGCTCCTACCTCAAATCTGCAAGCTACAACTTGCAAGGAAGCTCCAACTCCCATCAATTTTCTGCAGGCACCAACCTACAGGAGGCTCCAACCTCATTCAGCTACAACTGACATTTTATCAAGCTACAACTTGATGTGGAAGCACCAACTCCCATCTATTTTCTGCAGGCTACAACCTACAGGAGGCTTCTACCCCAGTCAGCTACAACTGACATCTATCAAGCTACAACTTTATAGGGAAGTTCTAACTTCCTTACTCTTTCAAAAGAAAAACACTTGCTAATTTACCTTGGATATCAGCTCTGTTTTGTACCTTCTCTTCTGTCGTCCATCAGTCCTCATATCTTCCCTGCATCATCTCAGCACCTTCTCGGATTCTCTATCAGCTCTTCCTTCTCGTATGCCTTACTGCTTCATTTCTGCATTCTCTTACCTCATTCTCTAACATCTTTATGCATATCAATGTGATATTATTAATAGAAATTCCCTTATGACTGTTAGCATTCCTCAGGGAATTTGAAATGTACAACCATGCCTCTTTTCCTTCTGCCTTCTCATTTCTTTTACCTGCTCATTCAGAAAAATATAACAATATGCATTAATTTCAATATTACAGTGGGACTTTTGTTTTCCTCCGGAGACTTGCCAATGCATCACAAACAATATAAAATCAATTACAACACTTACATTCACATTTTCAGTTACATAAAAACAATTTCACTTAGCCCATTTTCTGGCCTCTGGCTTTGCTGGTTTGGTCTTTTCTGCTGTTGTTAAGAGACTGTTATGCATACCTCTGCTGTTCACTGCCTTTGTCAGTTTCTGCACCCTCTCCTGCTTTCTGTGCATATATACCTGTCAAATTCATTTTTGTGCATA
The DNA here is from genome assembly GCA_034641835.2 of Pinus albicaulis. Taxonomy (NCBI): domain Eukaryota; kingdom Viridiplantae; phylum Streptophyta; class Pinopsida; order Pinales; family Pinaceae; genus Pinus; species Pinus albicaulis. Next base: position 758,160,361 of record CM076575.1, on the reverse strand, counting down.
TTCCTGTTCACTGTGTATGTATACCTGTCGAGCCCACATTTTCACTGTCCTGTGGTAATTTCAAACATATATCTGGAACCTTTGATATCTCTTACATAAAACATCTGTGCTCAATCCAAATTCCAACCTGGGCAATTTTAATGACATGCAAAAATTTTTCTTTTACTATAGTAATCCTATGGTTGGGAGCATATGATAGCAAGACTACATCTGCGGGGACTATGTTCTTCAATCAAAAACTCCTCGAAATGATATTCAAATTGATATTCGAGCTTTATGATTCACCCAATATATGATGGTTCATAGTAGAACACACATGGTTTACAACTCAGGCCTTTATTAAAGCCAACATCCAACAGTATTCAGGCCCACACAAATTAATTGTAAATGGAAATGCATTCAAACGCTTCCACTATCCCGAAGGAAATTTCACATTTCTACTTCATACAAGATTCGACTTTGATTTACACACAGACCCAATGTACTAATGGTCTCGGCTTCCATATTTCAAATTCAACTCATGTTTACATTAATGTGAACCAATATATCACCATATGAGCTTTATTATGGTGCGAACCAATATTTGACTTTGATGCGGAGTTCTTTTCACCCGAATACTATTGAACCTTCCACAATACTTTATGATTAAAAACCATAGAATTTTCTTAATCCCCGATGCGATGGATCGCTTCTAAATACTTCTGATTGCGATTTATGCATTTGCAAATGTTCTGATGTGATGCCCTTACTCCGATGCGATTGATGCATTTGCAAATGTTCCAATGCAATGAACGCATTTGCGAAAGACCTGATGTGATTAATCGCAATTGTAGCTTTCAATAGAATGCTCCAATGTTCTGTTTTCCTCCGATGCGATTCATGAGGGTCCCACCTTATAATACTTCGTAAATGAAATCACTTTATATTTAAAACCCATCAGCGATATTTGGATATCACAACTAAACTGTTCATAAGTTTCGCCCATAACTCACGGGAGTTCATCCCAATAATTGAACTCATAATAAAATTCATTGCATATATTGAAATCACTCTTTCAAAGATTACGCCGCATCAACCATATTACTTACGGGTCATAACTTCATCTTCGACCTTAATATTAACAATCTCCAACACAAGGTTCCGGTTCCACCCATATATAAATACATGTGATGGCATTCCAACACACCATCATATCTAGTAACCATATAACTAGACCTTTGGGCACATATTAAAAATGAAAAATTCATATCATAACGCTCACTTTAATTTAACTCCGACCATTCAACATTAACACGATAAACCAATGGGGCCCATATCATAAAAACCTTTCGTGCATCGTTTAAAATGTCACCCATATGAATGTGCGTTCATATGTGTATAACCCAAACTTTAAATAAAAGGACAACCATCAAAATTTAAAACAACATTGGACCCATAGCATACATTAGTCGCCTTTTATGAATTAAATAACCGAAACCCCCTTTGCGTTAACTGTCGAAGGGATCAGAGGGTCCTCAACGTATTGCACGAAAATCAACGATCCAACAGACCTAATGAAGTTTTGCGTAAACTTGGTGCTTGGGGGTTAATCCCCCAAGCTTACGCGATGGGAGCGGTTTTCGAATACCGCCAAAGGACACGTGTCTCTCGGTCAATGATATCGTGTTATTTTCATGAAAACAACTTTCCACCTTAGGAGTTGTGCGATACTTCTAGGTTTGCCCACTCAAACCGCCTTTACTGTTTGTCTCCCAATTCCGCTCGATTTTTGGCACAAGGTTCTGTTCTTCTTCAATGTCTTATTTCAAAGGATTTTTGCCATTCTACTCAATATGCACGTGCTCTTTGGTTACACACGGTTCATCTGGTGAACATTGCTTCCACTGCTTCTCTATAGAATTCCGCCTATATTTCTTTGCTCAAGGAACAAATGCCTAGACATTAGCTCTCAATGTAGGGTCAAACGCACACTGGTCCTTACAGGATTTCGCATCGAAATCCAAGCTCATCCGCACAGTATCTGATCAGTAATAAGGGCAAATGTGAAATCGATCAGGCTATGATCGATTCGCAGGATCTTATAGCCACCCAATTCTGCGATCTCAACTCATTTCTACTATTGCGTGGCCCTATTGATCCGACACAAAGACCTTCGACTTCTTTAAAATGAATGCACAGCGTAACCCCTCACACAGAGACTTTGAAACAATCTTCACACAACATTTCTTGTTCATTGATCCTAAATACAGGGTTCAATACGCATAAATGAGCAGACTTAATTCCTTTCGACTTCTTGTCGATATTCTACATAGGAAGCAATTAAACGAGCAACATAGTATATGCAACCCTATGGGAATTAACATTGATTTCTTATTTAGAAAAGAGTATCAATTAAAACCCAATTTCAGGGTATCTCCACACAGTTAAGCACAAAGATTCAGGACACTTGCACACAGAATTTAATCAATAACTCATGTAACTGAACAGATCAGCGTTTCTCATGCTATAATCCTCCCAAGGTAACCACTGTAACCAGAATATTCCACACTTTCTCCACATAACTTAGAAGAAGCACAGAAATAACCTTCATAAAACTGCGCATCACTGTTTTAATACAATATGTGTAATAAGCCTGTCTCACAGGATTAATGTGCCATCATTCCGCTTTTGGGTTTACTGTAGCTCCTCCAAATTATAAATCCTCGATTATAGACATCAAATTAAGCCAGTCCTCCATTACAATAAGGTCTCTATATGGAATTCGAAACTCAGAAATTCATAGCCCATAATTTCATAACAGAGCCTGTAATTTCCTTCAAGTGCCTTATTCAATCGATGACTATAATATTGAATTTTACAGTGGACTCTATGTCATTGCCATGTCATTGATGACTGCAACTCGTGCATTTGTTCAACCACAACATAGACATCCCATAATTGACATTTATTCTTCTGTCCCACATAGAAATTAATCAACCTATACACATCCATTCAGGAACAAATGAATTCACTTGTAGGACTGTTTGTCCTGGCCAGATCTTCGAATCAAGTGGCTCTTCTGCAACCTACTTTGTCTCTCTAGCTCTTTATATGCTGCCTTTATGCCCCTTGACTGGTGTTTCAGGAGATCCTCCTTTGTCATCTCCTTTGCCATCAATGACAACATTTCCAACAGAGGGAACCAAGAAATTATTTGGCACCAACCTCCTAAAGCTTGTAGTTCCCATGACCTGATTATCTGTAATGGTATTAGCAAGTGGCCTTCCTCTGGCCAGATGACATATTTACATGGGTTGGGAAGTAGTGTTGTGGACTATGTGATTTTGGACACCTATGTCCTTAATCGTATTACGACCTTTGAGCTTCCTAAATATTTCAGGTTGGACTATGACCAAATTCCTTTGTATTTAACCCTCAATCTAGTTATGCATACCAGCCACATGGAGGAAATCACTGAAATCCAAAGACACATGTTCAAATCAGAGTATGTTATGAAACTAACTCCAAAAATAGAAGAAAAGAGAGATCAACGCCTTAGAAATAAGCCACTTTGAGGCGAAAACCTCATTTACATTACATAAATGAACAATTCTTGGATGATTCCAATGACAAAACCTCCTTTCTATATATAGGAGTCCATGGGGTCACAATATAATCCTAGCCGACCTAACAATAAAAATGTAAGGGCACAACAATAACAATAATGGATTTTTATGGGTCACAATAATAACAATATGGGGGATACAGTGGTACAATAATAACAATAAGGGGGCTACACTACTAACAATAAGGGACTACACTAGTAATATAGGGACCTAACATGCCCCTCTCCTTCAAAAAAATGTTATTTTCCACGCTTCAGTAGTTCTAGATGCTTCTGTATAAAATTCTAATCCTCCCATGTGAAATCTTCAGTGGGTAGGTTCTTCCACTTGATGAGATACTCTTAAATTGATCGATTTTGTAGCTGTAGAGTTATTGTTTACGTGACTGCTTCAGGTTCCAATATGATTTTCCTTCCTCATCAAGTTCTGGAAATATTGTTTGAACTTGAAGTTTGTAACCTATAACCTTCTTTAAGCATGAAACAAGGAAAACTGGGTGCACTCAAGAAGAAACAGGAAGCTCCAATTTGTATGCCATAGTTCCAATCTTTTGCAACACCTTGTAAAGACCATAGTACTTTAGCGATAATTTATATCCTTCTTAGCTTGCTTGAGGGAAATTTGTTTGGATGGTTGTAGCTGTAAAAATATCCAATCTCCTACATCAAAACTTCTCTCGCTGCAATGTTGATATGCCTTTTGTTTCATTCGATTTTGTGCCAAATTTAGGTTATCCATAAGAGTTGGAGAACTTGTTGTTGATGCTCGATGTGATCTTCCATTGATTCAACCTTAGAATTTTCTCTTAAATATGATGTGATGGACGGTGGATGATATCCATAAAGTACCATAAATGGGGTCATTTTTGCTGCAGTATGAAAGGAAGCGTTATCCACCATTCAGCCAGAGGTAACCACTTGACCCATTGTGTTTGTTTATCATATAAAAAACAATGAAGATATCCTTCCAAACACTTTTTCACTATCTTATTTTCCCATCGAATTGAGGATGCTAAGATGAGCTATGAGCTAGTTGAGTACCCAAACAAGAAAATAATTTTGTCCAAAAAATTCCTGTAAAAATGGGATCTCTGTCGCTTACAATAATATTTGGGTTTCCATGTAGCTTTTGATTTTTTTTCCATAATTGCAGTAGCAACTGTACTTTCTTTAAATGGATGAGATAATGCACAAAGGCGTGCATACCTGGTAAGTATATCAACTACCACCATGATGACACTCCTTCCTTCAGACTTAGGTAAACCCGTGATAAAATCCATTGAAACCTCCTCCCAATGTTGACTTGGAATGGATAAAGGTTGTAGAAGACTCGGGGTCTTAATTGTCTCAACTTTATTTTACTGGAAAAACAAACATTCCGCCACAAACTTTTGAATATCAGATTTAAGTCCATCCCCAAAAAAATATTTGTTTGCGCTGTGGTAAGTTTTTAAAAATCCCGAGTGTTTTCGAAGGGGAGAGGTGTGAAATTCCAAAAGAATATTTTGTTTTAGTTGGGAAATCTTACAAATATATAAGCGATCTTTGTACCATAAGGAATCATTTTTCCAACTAAATGTATCAGATGCAGTAGGATCTTCTCGCAACTTTTGAATGAGTGTACACACTTCTTCGTCATCCTTCCATTCATCTCTTTCTTCGGTTATCCAATCTGATTGGATAATAGAAATGGCACAAAGCAATGCTTCCAACTCTTCATCCTTTCTTGAGAGTGCATCTGTAACAACATTTAGCTTCCCTTTTTTGTATATGATTTAAAATTCATAACCCAACATCTTTGTGACCCATTTTTTCTTCTCTTCTGAAGATATTATGTGTTCCAAAAACTATTTAAGACTATCATGATCAGTTTTTACCTTGAAGTGTCTTCCTATTAGGTAAGGTCAACATTTCTTTAGTGCATGTAGTATTGCCAACATTTCCTTCTCATAAATAGTTTTTTTTAAATACTTTCCTTTGATTGGACGACTTTCAAAAGAAATGGGTCATCCTTATTTCATTAAAATAGCACCAATTCCATTTCCTGAGGCATCACATTCCACAATAAAGGTTTTTGTGAAGTTTGGCATAGCTAAGATCAGTGATAGGCACATTGCCTCTTTAAGATGTTCAAAGGCCTTATTTTCCTCAGGAATCCATGAAAATGCATCTTTCTTTAATAATGTTGTTAGAGGTGCTTCTATTTTCCCATTATTCTTAACAAACTTGCGCTAATACCCTGTTAACCCAAGAAATCCTTGCAACTGCTTTATGGTTGTGGGGACTTTCCATGCCTTAATGGCTTTAATTTTGTTAGGGTCTACCTTAACACCCTCCTAAGATACAATATGACCCAGATATTCCACCTCTTGTACTCCAAAGAAACATTTGGAGGCTTTTTCATATAATTGTTTCTCCTCCAATAGTTTGAGCACCCTGTCAACATGTTGAACATGATCCTTCCAAGACCTGTTGTAGATTAGTATATCATCAAAAAATACTAACACAAATTTTCTAAGGAAGGGTTTGAAAATGAAATTCATCAACCCTTGAAATTTAGAAGGAGCATTGGTAAGGCCAAAAGGCATGACCAAAAATTCATAATGACCCTCATGATTTCGTAATGTTGTTTTTGGAATATCTTCAGTCTTAATCCTAATTTGATGATATCCTGAACAAAGATCCAACTTGGTAAAATAAATTTCTCCATGTAATTCATCCAATAATTCATCAATCATAGAAATGGTAAATTTTTCTTCAATAGTGAGATTATTGAGCTTCCTTTCCTTCCGAAAAAAATTTCAAGAAAAGTTCTTGAAAATTAAAAGCTACCATCTCCAAATATTGTAATTTTGATATATCATGTTGCACTTCTTCCTCTTTGTTGCACTTCTTCCTCTTCATGAGTCATAGTAGAGCCTTATGAGGTCTTAATGCATGTTGAATTATTTTTAGGGGTAATTTTAGAACCCAATACTGATATCTATGCTTCAATATGCCCTTGGAATCCCTTCAAACTGATTTTTCAAACAAGATTTATGAAATTCGAAAGAAAATAAACACTCTTTTCTTGATTTTGAGGAGCTCGATATTGAAACTGATGTATCTCTATAATTTCAAATCCATAAGATTTTATTCTTCGGTCCTTTAGTATCCCTCTTAATCATCTTTCTAATGCCATAGGTCTAACATTATTTGGATTCTTCAAGGCAAATTTATACCCAATCTCCCATAATGACCTAATTATGGAATAGTTTAGTAGAGAGAACTTGTACAGTGTGCCACATGTCATTGTTTTTTCCTTTGTCTCTAAAATTTATACACAACAAACTACAGTCCATGTGATTTCAACTACTTTTTACAAAATTCCAATCTGATGCTAAGAGAGAGAGTTATGATGAATTTCCCAAGGTCTCCTCTTTTATATGAAATTCGGGAGCCTACAAAAACCCTAAATTCCACAGATCATATCTACAAAAATATTGTGAACCAAGATCTGAAATTTTTACACAACGTTTCTCAGGATTTTTTCGCAAATGGGTTTTTTTTTTTAACGTCTAAACCTTTGTAGAAAAAACATTATAGGGAAAATGCCACGATGACTTGTTAAGCAGTGAAACCCTATAATCCAAAGCTCTGATACCAAATGCTATGAAATCAACTCCAAAAGTAGAAGAAAAGAGAGATCAATGCCTTAGAAATAAGCCACTTCGAGGGGAAGACCTCCTTTACATTACATAAATGAACAATTCTTGGATGATTAAGATGAAAAATCCTCCTTTCTATATATAGGAGTCTATGGGGTCACAATATAATCCTAGCCGACCTAACAATAATAATGTAAGGGCACAACAATAACAATAGTGGATTTTTATGGGGCACAATAATAACAATATGGGGGCTATAGGGGTAAAACAATAGCAATAAGGGGGCTACACTAACAACAATAGGGGACTACATTAGTAATATAGGGACCTAACAGAATAATATAGACCTTTTCTTGAAGGATTTAAATAGAGATTTAAGTTCCCTGACTTATAATAACAATGTTATCAAATTTATCACAATTTTACTACTACCCTTTCCACTACCATTAACAAGTTCTCTAATGATATTTCATATAAGAAGATTAATAGAACTTCCAACCATTGGTATGACAAAGACTATAGAAGTGCCAGAAAAACTGTTTGAGACACTCCTAACAAAACTGTAAATCTCTAAAATATCAGTATATACAAAGCCCTCATTAAAGAGAAGAAAAGGCCATATATTAATAAGATACAAGAGCTTCTTCTTCACTTTTCTAAAGTTGCAGCCAGAACATTTTGGAGGAATGTCATTTCTCGTAAATCTAAAGATAAGCATTTGATCCCCTTAGAAAAGTGGGACATCTATCTTAAGAAGTTGTATGACTCCTCGGACACCATGGACAACATCGTTAGCACTCCTATTAAGGAAGATATCTTTTCTCTTGAGGACGTTGAGTCCGGGATTAATAAGCATGCTAGTGGGAAAGCTAAAGACATTGAAGGATACCAAACTGAGATATTAAAGTTGGGAAGATATATCCTCATTCCTCATCTCCAAAAGCTTCTCAATTCGGTTGTAAAGAATGGCTTCCCTAAGCCTTGGACGCAAATCCTTATTATGGCCATCATTAAAAATGGGGAAAAAATTGTTCCCTCTAACTACAGGACCATTATGATTAGCCACATCTTAGCTAATATTTTGGTCTCATTTTGGAAAATAAGATTAGCCATTGGCTTGAAATCCATGGTAAAAGAGCTAAAGGGAAAGCTAGTTTTAGGAGATACCACTCGAGTATCGACCCTCTTGTCATTCTCAGGCTCATTGCCGAGGAATGTTTCAATAGTAAAATTGATTACTTTTATTTCTTTGTGGAATTTATAAAATATTTTGACACTGTTCCTCGAGATAAGATTTGGATAATACTTGATGAGATAATTATTCCTCTTGAGTTGAATATTGTTGTGATTGTTTCTAACTTTAGTCAAAATTACCCCCACCTTCACCTCAAGCATGGGTGGCATAAAGATGCCCGGTCTTGGCTCGACCATTGGGGGGTAAATGAGGAGATCATCATGGGAAACAAGGATAGTGTCAAAGATACTAGCACCTCCAAATTTAAGGATAAGCTATGGGGTGATAAGGCGCTGGAGGGTAAAAGGAAGCTGAGATATTACCCTTGAGAACCAAAATTATCTTTCTATTTTGACTAGTTTGAAGGAAAAGATGAACATTCCTAATATTAAAACTAATTCTCATGAGATTTGAAGTGAAATCGGGCGGTGGTCTACTCCCAAAACTCCGTGGCACGATAAAATTTGTCATCTTTGTGATACTAAGAGAGTGGAGGATGAAAAACACTTTCTTTTAGATTGTATTGCCCTTACTCACATAAGCATTTAAATTTCATGAACATGCGAAAAAGCTCAGCATAAATTAAATGAATGGCACTTGTGTGTTTTGGATGTGCCTCCTGCTATGTTTTTTGACTGTGTAAATCATCCTAAGAAATACTCTTGCACGTTCGAGACTGAAACTATAATGCTTATATACTACATAGGTGCAATACACTGAAGGAGGTCCATAGAAAACACTCGATTTGTTTTTTAAGATGGTTTGATATGTGATTAAAAATTTTAGCATGGATACGACATATAGACCCGTGTGGTTCAATATTTGTTTCACTGAGAGCATGAAAATGAACTCTTCTCTATGGCAGCCACCAGTGTCGTTGGGTCTATTATAACTCACGTATTGATATAATCTCAAAAAACAAAATTATAGTACGTCCCAGGAATTATCATTAATGAAACGAAGACAACGATCTGTGTATATGCAAACCCTGCGTGTATATCTGTCACTGCATACTCTAGATTCTGGTTGTGTTTTCTTGGCACTTGTATAATAAATTCTCTTTCCCACGTCCAATACTCAATAATTTTGAACTCGAAAACAAATTGGAAAGCTTAAAAATCTTAAATTGTATCTGTTTGACACCACTGTGCAATATCGACTCTAGATGCGCAAGGCATTCAATGTATATGAATTTTAAAATCAGAGAATTGCCAAATTGTAGTTGACAGTATATCCAGTTAATTATGAAAATGGTTTCACGGTGCCCGAACAATCAATCTCTGTGTCACTTTTATTATTATTGGGTGCTTTTCACTTTTCTCCTCCTGATTTTGTTGGAAAAAAATGAGTTTAAACTGCAACCCCAGTTTACCCTATGCAAGGGTGATTATATATATTATGAAATAATTAAACAAAATTCACACTAGTGTTATGCCATTGTTGGGATGGTCATAATTGCCACATACCGCTTAAATTATATGTATGTCTCGTGTTTCTACAGAAGGTCACTGCGGTTACCCATGGTGAAAAATGGGTTATTTTAACTAGACCCTCGAAACCCCCATATGGAACCTGAGGAGGATCCCATGCCCATATATCTATGCGATGAGTTTTGTTTAATTACGTTGGAATTTTAGAAGCTTATGTTCATATATGAACTTCCCTTCACTTGGGATTAAAAAAAGTAATTAGTATTATTAGTGATGAAACTTTTTTATGCTTGAAGCTCCAAGTGTGATGATAATATTAGTAATGATGTAATCACATGTGACTTTTTCATGAGTCCAAACTATGGGTCTTAATCATGTACTTGCATCTAATGTTGTCTTTACATAAAATCATCCTATAATAATAAAGAATTGTTATGAAATGGTGTGAAATGGTGTGTCTAATGTGGCTTTTATCCACAGAGGTTTCATTGCGAGAGCAATACCATAACATGTGGATTCATATTGGGGGATACATAATCAGGAAAAAATGACATAATATATTGGGGATATATAGGGGATAAAAGGTTTTTATGGCAGGCATAAAAAATGGAGCTCAAAGTTATTGAAAAAATATAAAGGGGTATAAAAAATGTTAATCAAAAAATGGATACCTACAATATATATTGAAAGTAGGGGATTTTTAAATTGGGAAGGTATATTGGGTTTATATTGTTAGGGTTAAATAATGTGATTTTTAAGGGTATTTTCCAATATGTACTCAAATTAAGGGTATTGTTTAATATTCTATGATTGTGCGTGACATTATAGAGGTTTACACTTGAAGCCCCTGTGCTTTTACCTAAATTCATCATATGATCAAGACATGTTATGAATTTACTTATGCGCGTACACATTCTTTACAACTAGTAATAAATAAGTGCATTTATGTAAGTAATATGTAGAACAATAGGTGTACATAGGATCATGTAAAAAAAATTGTATACTCGTAACATGTAAACATATGTTGATATATAATATATTCAAGAGTCTTTCGTTATTCTTAAGGGAGTAAAAATTATTGTTATATTGATGTCATTTCTCCTTTTTAAACAACGCTTCAATTCACTTAAATAAAATAAGTATGGAACTAATAACCTTAGCAATTCAAGGGATATGATAAGTAGTGTTACAAAGTGGTATCAAAATGCCTAGGTTCAATGCATGGATTGAATGGGCCTCGAACAATAAAGACTCTCAGCTAAAAACTAAGTATATTTAAAAAATGAACTCATAATATGAATAAATATCTATTAGCATGTTGGCATATTATACTGACAATCATGCGTGTGTAACAACACAAAGCAAGAAATATACACATCTAGAGAGCAAGAGATATGCAATAGTATGGAGCATTATGATGGAGACAGGGTTGCAAATGATCAAGAAGAGAAATCCATGGGGAAGAAGGTGGAGGAAAGTTCTCCTAATTGGATGGACACCCTCATAAATCTGAAGGACGAGCTAAGAATTTGCAAGGCATACAAAGAAAGGATCATTAGGGCTCAAGAGAAACAAGCAGAAGTAAATGTGATAATCTTGCAAATCTTGTCAGATTTACAATGACAAAAACAAAGTGAGCCATTTTCCAGCTACCTAGACAAACACAAGTCCGGGGAAACTTCCACCGAGATAGAAAGGCAAGAATTTGGAGCTAATAAAATAGAGGGTAGTAGATAAAAAATAAATAATTAGGATAACAAGGACACTATGAGATGAGAAAATTCATGGAACAGATCGGAGAGAAAAGCATCTGACCCAGATCAATCATCAAGAATTACGATTCAAAGATATTACCAACATGAGAAAAGAAATAACAGTCGAATATTAGAAGAATTCAAGAAAGTGAGACCTCCCACTTTTTATGGAGATAACAAGAAGGTTGAACAGGAAAAAGCTTGGCTACTATGGATGAATGAGTACTTCAGCCTACATGACTACTCTAAGAATATGAAGGCTAGAATATAAATATTTAGCCTAAAAGGAAAGTAAGATATATGGTGGGAAGACTTAAGAAACGTCAAAGCTATTCAAGAAAGGGAGTTGTCATGGGATGAGTTTGAAAAATATTTCCGAGACAAGTATGTGTTTGCAATTTATTATGATTCCAAGGTCAAAGAGTTTCATGAAATCAAGTTTGGTCATCTCACTCCAGATGAATACACAAATAAATTCTTAGAGCTAATGAGATCTCTGTTGTATATTAAAGACGAAAAAGTAAAAATATAGAGATACCTCACTGGACTACCTTAGTTGTTTAGAGATTGAATCGAACCTGATGAACCTAAAACATTGGATGATACTTTTCGAAAAATGGGTTATTTCTACGAACAATCCAAACACAAGATTGAGAACCATATGGACTAGAATAGAAAATATCATAGAAAATTCAAAGGGAAAGGGTCAAAACCATTTGGGCATAAATAAATGGGAAAAGGGGGAAAATTTTCCACTTATAATAAAGTTTAATTCCATCAAACACACCTTGCTAATAAAAAGCAAGCTTCCAAGTCAACTAGAAATGAAGCAGAGAGTTACAAGAAACTAGAATGTTGGAAATGTGGGGGGTCACTTGCAAAGAGATTTCCCTCAACAACATAATCAAAGTGATAAAAATTTATACAATATAGAAGAATAAATGGAAATAAATGATGTATCCCAAAGTATGCCTTGGATCTACGCTGAATTGGACAATAAACAAGCATATCACTAAGCCTCAATTATCAAGATGGAAGGTAAGATCATTAATAAACCTATTTAAATTTTAATCGAACCTGCATCTAATCTTAGTTATGTTAGCCCTAAATTAGTAAAAGAATACCAGTTGTCAAAGAAATATCACACTAAGACATGGATGGTTTGGTTATCCACAGGAGCTAAAAGGAAAGTGACAGAATTGGTAGGATCATGTCATCTATAGTTTGATGGTATGGATACAACAGTAGAGCTCAACGTTCTTTCATTTGGTTCATATGATGTCTTAATTGGAATGGAAAAGCTAGAAAACCACAGGACCAAGGTACATTTTTATAATAAATCACTGGAATGCATGGACGATAAAGGTGATGAAAGAACATTACAAGGGAAAAATAAACCCATTTATGTGAGATAGATTTTAGAAATTCATGAAAAGAATTGCATTCACAAAGGGTGCACTTTATTCATGTTTCAAGTGAACAAGGTAGCAAAAGATGAAAAAAAAAACTTTGACAATCACCCCATCCTATCATGGTATATTGATGTATTTCCAGATGAAATACCAATATTACCACATAAAAGGGACATTGACTTCTCTATCGAGTTAATTCCTAGATCGGTGCCAGTCTCCAAGACACCTTATCGCATGAGCACCCACGAATCGATGGAACTAAAATTGCAACTCAAGGAATTTTTGGATAAAGAGTACATCAGGCCAAGTGTGTCTCCCTCGAGAGTATCAGTTCTATTTATGAAGAAAAAGGATGGCACATTGTGATTATTCACCAACTACCGAAAGCTAAATAAAGCAACAATAAATAATAAATACCCAATGCTGAGGATCGATGACTTGTTTGATAAACTAATAGGAGCCTCAGTGTTTTTAAAAATTGACTTAAGTTCGGGCTATCACCAATTCAGGATCAAGGATGAAGACATCCATAAGACAACATTTAGAACTAGCTATGAGCACTATGAGTTTGTGGTGGTACCATTACGACTCAACAATTCCCGAGCTAGGTTTATGTGCTCAATGAATCATATGTGCTTAAGCAATAATTAGAAAAGTTTCTTTTTGGTGTTTGTGGATGATATTCTGGTCTACTAAAAAACTAGAGAGGAACATGAGGAACATTTAAATAAATACTACAAATACTGAGAGAACATAATTTATATGCTAAGATCATTAAATTTGATTTCTTTAAGGCTGAGGTCCAATATTTGGGGCATGTGATTTTAGAAGAAGGTGTAGTTGTGGACCCTGAGAAAATAAAGGCCATCATGGAATGGCCTAGCCCTAGAAATGCCACAAAAGTTAGATCTTTTATGGATTTGGTTGGATAATATCAGAGGTTCATTCAGGATTTCTCAAAAACTGGATATCCAATAACAACTTGTTGATGCCCCGAAAATCGTTACATCAACATTGGGGGATAACCACCCGGTCCGGACCTTAAACAACTCCTTTTCCGTTTGGGATGGTGGCTCATTTGGATATAATGGACCCGATTTCCCGATAAAGAATAGAAAGGGGTGAATGAGTGATTGGTTTAATAATAAGTGATAATGAATGGAGTACTAATCTATAAGCGCGTAAATGACTATTTTATCCGGGAAGCTTCCATTCTTAAGTGCAACGTTTGATGATCTATGTTTGTCAATAGGCATATAGATGACACTATTCAATAATAAAGATATTCATTTAAATAATAATTACTTCATTCAATTAGTTGAATGAAGTAATTGATAAAACATTGTTACATTATCTTAATTTATTCTTGATACGTAAATGATTGAAATAATAAGCGTAAACATCGATTAGTGGAAAGTATAAAGATTGCTGTTAAAACACATTTAAATATTCAATAATAGCAAAAAGTAATCCAAACAACCAATTTTCATAAAAAAAATTAATTCGAGACATAGATAATAGTACCATATGAAACATAGGAAATCTTTCTCAACGTCAATCGCAATTTGAATTCCTTCTTAAGGCACAGAAATAATTTTAAATAAAGGCGAGTAGTGCACATCCACATAAAAGCCGTTATCAAAATTTGGAAAAATTGGTCAGTTTTCTAAAGAAATATGCTGAAGTACGGTAGTGCAACTTGGTTTGATCATATACAAAAACTTTTCGACCCCTTCTAAATACATGAAAGGGTCTATAAATACTAAATTAAACTAACAAACTACAAAAAATTAAAGGCTAGAATTGGTATAACCCGATCTTGAATATATCCTCCTTGACCAATACGGTAATCGGCTTGTTATGACTCATCATTCGACCTCTTTGCTTTTTGTCTGAGTTGGCATATTGCTATCATTGGTTCCACTTCTTGAGGGGCTGGGTGAGACGAGGGTGATTTGAGCGACATATGTGGCATCATGTATTTCGAGGAATGATACTGATTGTCTTATTAGCACTTAGAGAGGCGGCTTTAAGTTTGTATGGTTTTACTAGGAACAACCAATAGGTGTCCCAAGTTAAACTTGTAATTCCTGTAATCAATTTCCCATTCTTTTCTAGCTCTTGACAACATGATTGTTCCAATGTCTTGGGTGATAATAATTTACACAGGTACATTGAAGTCATGTTAGACGAATAAAAAGTATTATTAATTAAGTCAATCAAATTGTTCGTAGATAATCTGCATCTAAGAAACTTCTCTCTCCGCTTTCATCAGCGGGGCCCCCGCCCCATTCCATGAACATAATTTCTTTATGGGATTCTAAGATTTTAGGCAAATTTGCTGTTTGTCCCCTCATTGGTGTTTTGCCAAGTAAGAAAATCTATTAAAGTCTCATCGGCTTGTTCTAAGTCTGCACAGCATCAATGATTTGTTTATTAAAGATGTTGTTATTTCACACGAGAGGTTCAACTTGGGCAATTTGATGACACAACAATCTTATTTGTGTTATGAGTGCCTTATTAATCTGTTTTGCTTCTTCTCACGAAGCGCGGAAATTTGGGAAGATTCTTGAACTTTTCTATTTGAAGAACATTAATTGCGCAATTTGCTCATCTTTTGTTTTTTACCATTTGTTCATTCATTGTTTTCAATTTTTTTAATGCCTACGATGATTCTTTCTACTTGAATTCTTTGCTGAATGCGCACTACATTGTGCCTCAATAGTTGTGTTTGTAGTGAAGCGATTACTTGATCCTTTTCTTTAAACAAATTACTCACCTTCGATGCCTTGTCCATGGTGGCCAATTTGAATAGGCACCGGCATATTGAGACAACTTTGTCGGGTCATCGGAGGGTTGCATTCTTCCTTCCAAACTACATTAGATGTTATTTGTTTGTTCAAGAAATAGGGAAGGTTGATCAATCCTTCTCCTTTTCGTTGTTGCTTTATCACAGCCTTGTGTTTTGGGCTATAGAAAACATCCCATGGAGGAATATCTTCTACTGCAAATAATTTGATCTAAGGGATCTTTTGGAATTATTTCTAATCTGTAGGGGGTAGGCAGTTGGTTTCTTTGCTTGAAACCCTTTTTGATATTATGTCACAATGTATTGGCCGCTTTGGATGTATCGGCATTCTTCGAGCTTTCAAGATTGCTTATAATTGAATCGAATTGCTGCCATTCACGGAGCAATCTTGGGTCAATACGAGTGTCAACATTCACCTTCTTCTTTGCTCTGTCTTGCCTTTCTGTTCTGATCCATCCATTCTACATTTCTTCCTCCTTTTGTTCTTTCCTTTGTTTGTCTCTTCATTTCTTTCCTCTGAGTTCCTCCTGCTCTCTTCTTTTAACTTCTTGAGAGATTTTGGATGTAGTGGGATGTTTCTTGGTAGGCTGTTGCTCGGTGCTTCCGCTTGATTGTATCATTGAAATTGTGGCTAACAAATCTAGAGCGAGTTGCAACCTCTGCTTTCTAAGTTTGTTAAATTCAACTAACCGTCATCTTAGTATCCTAATATTCGCTATCTCTTGAACTTTGAAATATTATTTCTGCTTGGGGAGAAAAGGTCCTCAAACTCATCTTCCTTATGTTCTAATTTAGTGAGTTTGGCACGATCTAGAACATTATAGACGATGCTTTTTGGATCAAAACGTCTATTAGGCGGAAGGCGAGTTACAACATATTAATATTTTGCTTCTTTTAACATGTTTATAATCCTTGCTTAGGAGTATAAACGCCGCACCTTATAGGGAAAGGAGGCCGGACTTGCTTCTTTGAATTTACATGAGAGTCTTGGTGTTGATGCGGATGTACGTGATATGCTATCTCTCGAGCTAAAAGTTTGTCGGTATATACAGGGAAGGACATGGGGCTTAGCATGGCTGCCAAAAACTCTTACATAAGTAAATTTTTGCTCTTCGAACCCAGGTTCCTACAGTTGTCAAGTCAATCTGCGCGAGAGGAGATCTTAGGAGGAGTCTAGCAAAATCGCATAAGTAAATAGGTAGCATAAGTCCATTACGAGAGTTGATATAGGTGGTGTTTATAATGGGCTTTCCATAATTTCTGATGGTATATATGAATGGGCATGGGGTCTTGTGGAGTCCATCCAACCCTAACACGAGGAAACTCGGAATTAAAACGAGAGGGTATCTAAAATGTAGGCACTATAGTAAAATGGAGGGATAATTCTATCGGTAGCACGGGATTTTCCTCTTGATCAGAAATAGCATTTGCTAACTTATCGATAATATATTTCCCCGATCCATAATTTCACTATTACATGCTACTTCCATTAAAGGTACCATCTCTGTGGAAAATTTGAAGAATCATGCAATCCCCATATTCGACACATCATAGCTCTTGCATAACAATAAGGAGAACATAAGGAGCGACGGATGCTGCAGAGAAGACTCATGTTTGTGTTTTGCCGGGTTTGTCTCCCATTCTCGTATGAGTTCTGAATCAATTTCTTTCATCTCTAAACTTCTCCCGGGAATGCTTTAATGCTTCTTCTCGGGTTCGGGCAAATGATACATTTTCCTCAAATCATCGGTAGAAACGAACCAAAAAGAAAAAACTCTCCCATCAATAGTGCGGAATATTCGTCGTAATTGGAATTTCTTCAATGGCCCATCTTACTACATCTGTATATGGAAAAATTTGCTCCCCCGTAGCTATTACGTACGGTGGAATCAACCAAATCTTTCGAGGTAGCATCGGATTTCGGCTTGCGTCTGCTTTGAAGCTTCTCTAGTTGTTCTTTGAGGTTCCATAAAACTACCAACCGGAGTTGTAAATGCTTTGCCAAGTAGTATTTCAAGACCAAGACATGTAGTAGCCACGAGATCGATCCTTTTTTGTAGTCCTGGTGATCGGATTTTAGGGGAGGCCCCCAAGATCTAAAAAAGTTGAAATAAGTCTGACGAATCACCCAAAATTATAATGCCGAAAAAAAAAAGAGAGAACACAAAGAAAAATAAAACCACAAAGAAACTTGTTTTATTAAAACGAGAGAATACTGTGAAGGAAACTACATTGTATGGAATATCTGTCTTTACAAAGTGAGGCTTGTTATTTATAGCCTTTTTGAGATACAATACTATAGGTGTGGATACCATGGGCCAATACCATGGGTAGATACCACTTACAATACCATGGAGTAAATCCCATGTGGATGAATACCACTGGGTGGATACATACATGGGTCACTTATATTACCATGGGTGAATAAATATCATGGGTGGATGAATACCATGAGTCGATGCCATGCAATACCATGGGTAAATTCCATGGGTAGATGGATAATATCGTGAATGGATAACATGAGTTGATGCCATTTTCCATTCGGACTCCTCCCTCCTTAAAGAGCAATCGTCCGTGCGTAGGATTCCTCACGAGAATCCTTTGTTGAATATGAAGAACCATGAAGAGAAGGGTTTTGTGTAGTTAACCCATAGCAGTGATGAACGAAGATCCGAGGATAGAGATACTCGCCAATGCTTGTGACCAACTATGATATTGACGGTGTGGCCTAGCAAATGGACTTCGATGAAGTGTGGGTTTGTGGATGAACCGAAATCATGACAAACGAAGATCCAGAGAGGATAGAGATACCTGCCAATGCTTGTGACCAAGTTTGTGTGACTAACGGTGTGCGGCCCTAGCAATGGACTTCGATGAAAATGATTTTGTGTAGTTGACCCATAAGCTGATGCGATTGTTGATGAAGTGGCAGTGCCTACATAGCTTGGGGTGGGAGTCACGTCTCCAAATAACCCAAGCAGGCAATTTCTATATGATCAAGGCGATGAATGTGAAGACGGTGCCTACTAAAAGCGGGGGTGGGAGAGCCCGTCTCCCAAGGGAACCCGCTCACGAATCTTTTACTCAGATTTAAAATGAGCATAACTCGGTCAATATAACTCAGAATATTTATTATAACCTATTTTTGGAAATGGAATGATCATTACGCATCATTTCATGTGTTTGAAACCACTATGCGGAGACTCTAGACTCTCGGTTGCGGCTAGGCTGACAGCAAGATCACAAAATTTCTGAAAAAATAGTTGATTTTAAATCAACGATAACTCCACATCCGGACTCCGATTCAATTTGATTTTTTTTGGAACTTGGGTGATTTTCCAAGAGGAGCTCAGATCTATCTCCATTTATTTGAAATTTTGTACTAAAAATGGTGAAAAATGACGGGAGATCTGCCGTCCATGAATTGTCGTCGGAAAAATTGCTTCAACATTCTTGATTTTGAATTAGCAATATCTCCCCTCTATCGAACTCCAATTTGGCGATTTTTTTTTTTTTGAATTTGAGTATTTTTCGCAAGGAATCCAGATCTGGTCTTTGTTTTGCAAATTTTTTGCAAAAGTTTCAGATCTGATCTGAAAACTCACCGCCCAAAAACATTCATGGATTTTCTTTGAAGGTGTACCAAAACATTGAAGGTAAAAATATGTTTCAGGCCCTATCATTCCCATGGAGCGTAACTTTGAATCTGATACCACTGATCCGGATTTTTGGGGGGAGGCCCCAAGATCTAAAAGTTGAAATAGATGCGACAAGATCTGCAAAATTATAATGCCGAGGAAAAAAGAGAGAACACAAGAAAATAAAGCACGAAACTTGTTTTATTAAAACGAGAGAATACTGTAGAAGCTACATTGTAGCGGACAATCTGTCCTTTTACAAAGTGAGGCTTGTTATTTATAGCCTTTTTGAGATACAATACTATAGGTGGATACCATGGGCCAATACCATGGGTAGATACCACTTACAATACCATGGGTAAATCCCATGTGTGGATGAATACCATGGGTGGATACATACCATGGGTCACTTATAATACCATGGGTGAATAAATATCATGGGTGGATGAATACCATGAGTCGATGCCATTTACAATACCATGGGTAAATTCCATGGGTAGATGGATAATATGGGTAGATGAATAACATGAGTTGATGCCATTTTTCCATTCGGATCACCTGGATCGGCGGCATGTTGTTCTGTTACTACAGAAGCTGCAGCTGTGCTTGGTTTCTTAGATTTCTTCCCCATTTGGTCTGAACTTGTTTCTGCGGAGAAGCTCTTCACAAAAGATAAAATGAACGTAATGCGGAGAATGAAAGGCGAAAAGGCGGTACGAAGTCTTATGTCAATCGATAAATAATGGAAAATAATCATAAGACTCTCGCGTATGTAATCTACGAAGGGATTTTTAAGTAAGCGCTCCATTAATTGACGTTTGAACACGCAATCTATTAAATGCTCATCTGTCCTTTATTTTCCCGAATAGCCTCAATTAAACGTGGATTTGATTTTTATTTGGCGGTTGGGCTTAAGTCAATTACCATTATATAGTGAGAAGGCTTTTAAATAATAAACGTTAACATAATGAGCCGCCATAACAATCCTTTTTTGAAAGTCGCGCTTATCTTTATCGGTATCGGCGATCGGAGGAAACTTAAAGCGAGTTTTGAGTCTTGAACAATCCTCGATCGCGATTAGCGATATCGCTTAACTCGCATCGAGAGATTTTAAAGGTAAAGTTCTATTGCATTCATATCGCAATCCCCCGATTGCCGATAGTGATATCGCATCGGAGCAAGGAGATGGGTGCTTATTGGTGATTGTTTTATTTTCGATTGCCGATGTTTTATGAATTCAAAAGGTTTTATAATGATTTTTGTTTGTTTTTGGATTTTTAGAGGAATGATGAGTTAATACCAATTTAATCTAAAAAAGGGACCATTTAATATATAATTTTTTTAAAGTAAAATTTTATGAAATGGGGGGTTGTTGTATAGCACAACACAACTCTACAAAAGAAAAGGAGTAAAATTCCGGTGGACACCCCGAGAATGTGCGGTGGCTTTGAACAACTTAAACATCTCCTTACACATGCACCAATTTTAAGGATTTTCGGCCAAAGAAGGACTTCTTGGTTTATCTGAGATGCTTGAAAAGAAGGATTAAGTGGGGTATTAATGCAAAAGGGACATGTAATTTGCTATGAACATAGGAAATTAAATGTACATAAAAAAAATTATGTTACGCATGACCTAAAACTTGTAGAAATTATTCATGCATTAAAAATGTGGAAGCGTTATCGATCGTGCGAAAGTTTGTACTAATGTCAAACCATGTCGGATAGAGATATTTTTTCAATCAACCCAAATTGAATGCAGAAATAGAATTAGGATGGTTAGCTCTCATTAGTGAATTCAACTTTGAAGTTAAGTACATCGAGGAAATGATAACAAAATTGGTTGATGCAACGACGAGAGTCTACAAGTGAACCACTTATTTGTTATAAGTTATTGTGAATCTAATATCAAGGAAAATATTAAGGAAGCATTGGTACAAGATGAACGAGTATGTACGGGGTTTCTTACAAAGAGAACCGGAGAAGGACCTTCAAGTAAATACTACATGCTCACCAAGGATGGGATGTTAAAATTCATCCGGTGGTATATACCTTGCATAAACAACTTGAAAGACTCATTCTATATGAGTTTCACTTAAAGTATGCCAGATTACATCCTAGATATCATAAAATGATTCTTTTTTCAATCTAAAATATGTATTATTGTCGAGGTATGAGAAAGGAAGTCGTTGAATATATTGTAGTGTATAGAATTTCAACAAGCAAAGGTGGAATGTAGACGTCATTGGACTCCTCCAAATGATTATAGTCCCAGTGGAGGTAGGAAGTCATATCCATGGAATTCATCACGGGACTACCAAAGGCGCACAAACAACACGATGCCATCATGGTGATATTGGACAAGTTGAGAAAGGTAGTTCACGTCATACCTATTAAGAGCCATCAATGTCCCCAAATCTTTATGAAATATTCAGGACTTCATGGGACACCCGAAAATAATCTCGGGCCAGGATGCTAAGTTCACCTCCAACTTTTGGAAGGCATTGTTTCTTGTATTTGGGACTTAGTTAACATTCATTACATCATACTATCCATAGACAGATGGTAAAATTGAGAGAGTGAACGGGGTGTTGGAGGACATGTTGAGAATGCATGCATCAACCAAAGGGAAGATACCTTGACTTGGTTGAATTTTCATATAATAATGGTTACCGAGAATCACCCCAGAGGATGAAGCCCATTTTTTGAGGCTTTGTATGGCAGGAGATGCAATACACCTATCGAGTTTGGGATGATCCCACAATGCTCATAATAACTCTTTTGGGATGGATTATGTTAAAGGAAATGGAACATGAAATCATTAGAATTAAGAAAAAAGCTAAAGGTGGCATAGGAAAGATAGAAGAGCTAAGTAGACCAAAAAAGGACTCATAGGGAATTCCATATATGGTATCATGTATATCTACGAGTTAAACGAAGTAGGAACACGCTAAAAGTGGGATCTTGTTCCAAGTTGGCACCAGTTTTTGTGGACCCTTTCCAAATTTTGCATCGAGTGGGACCACTAGCTTATCAATTAGCCTACTCCCACCATAAAATCACATGATGTATTCCACATATCCTTAATGAAAAATTATGTTTGTGATTCTAATCATGTGATCCAATCACTATGTGATACGGGTGGAACTCGTGGGAGAATTCCAACCCAAACCTCTAGCCATCCTGGACTAAAAACGAGATCATGCTCTGTAACCAAGTGATAGAGCAAGTCAAGGTGCAATGGAAACACTTTGGACCCAATGATGCAACTTGTGAGCACATGGATCGAATGAAAACAACATATCCATTTTTGTTTAATGTGTAAAGAATGTAAAATAGTTGTTATTATAAAGCTCAAGTTTTTGTAAAAACACCGACTATAGTGTCCCTTTTAAGGGGTGGGGTTTTATAACACCCTACGTCTATGTGCCCTCTCTAAACATTTTCATGTTGGAATGTAATAGTTGATTAATAAAAAGCTCCTTTTCTCTCGATCTTGGCGATAAGGGAATGCATACTTGAGTAACAATAATTTAAATTTGATATTGAATAACTAAATTATAAAGTAGATATAATTATATACCAATATAATAAGATAAATGATCTTTTATTTTACGAGTATATAATACAAATATACCTAAATAAAAATGAGTAAAAAATTAAATAAATAAAATAAATATAAAACAATCATGCCACGAGTAAGGAGACAAGGGGAAGAGGTTTCAGACATGAGCCACCACCACACCGTCACTGCGTTGATAATAAATAAACAAATTTACTCGACCACCACAGCCTGAATGCCTCCTCAAGAATGAAAAGGTTAACTTTATGCAAAAGGGAAATTCCTCCTCCAACACATAAAGGGTAACTTTGTCGAGAGGCAACCTTGGGAAGATTTCCTTTAAGAATGACAATCTGGGAGGAAGAGGCGTGTGTGGTTGCAAACAATTTTTTTTGCTGAGCCAGTCATCGTTTTCTACTGTATTATCCATCATAGGGAGGTGATAGTTGTGCACTGAAGGAGATAGAATCTACAAAATAGGTGCTTATTGAAAACCCACTTGTAGGTACTTGCTTGAGTTGACAAACCACCTGTAGGTGCTTACCAAGAATTGATAAACCACGTGAATATTGTGTTTATTTAGGTTGAAAAACTGCCTGTAAAATTACATCTATTTCTCCTATCAGTCAACAACTCTACACCATGGAGGAAAATTCTCAGTTTTGAAAATGGCACAGGGATGGCAAGTCATGGAGGAAAATTGTGACTGCCTACAGTTGGGTGGTCAAGTGTTCATCTTCTCCAGTCGTCAATAGGAACCTCTTTTATGTGATAAATACTTTAATCTTGTATGTGAATTTTCAATCATTTAAATTTCATGAACATATGAAAAATCTAGGCATAAATTAGATGAGTCGCACTTGTGTGTTTTGGATGTCAGTCCTGTTATGTTTTCGACTGTGTAAATCAACCTAGGAAATACTCTTGCACGTTCCAAACTGAAACTATAAAATATACTACGTAGGTGCAATACACACAAGGAGGTCCATAGAAAAACTGGACTCATTGTTGAAGATGTTTTGATATGTGATTAAGAATTTTAGTATAGATATCACATAGACACTATCGTGGTTCAATATTTGTTTCACTTTGACAGCTTGACAAGGAATTATAACTCATTTACTATATAATCTCTGAAAACAAAATTATAGTACGTCCTAGGGATTATCATTAATACAATGATACGTGTATATACAATTATTTATAGACTTATATACCCTTCGTGTATATTTGTCACTGCATAATCTAGATTATGGTTGTGTTTTCTTGGCACTTGTATTTATAAGTTATCTTCTCCACGTCCAATACTCAAAAATTTTGAATTCAAACACAAATTTGAAAGCTTAAAAATATTAAATTGTGTCTACTTGCCACCAGCATTGCAATATAGACTCCGGATGTGCAAGAAGAATTCAATGTATATATGAAGTTTAAAATATAACATTAGAGAGAATTTCCAAAAGGTAGTTGACACTATATCCAATTAATTATGTAATTGGTTTCACGGTGCTCGAACAAATAACCTTTGTGTCACTTTTATTATTATTGGGTGCTTTGCCTTTTCTCTTCCTAAATTTGTTGGACAAAAATGAGTTTAAATTGCAACCTCAGTTTAACATTTTTTTCGAGAAAGGAAAAAAAAAACAGTGTTTATATTAAGAGATAAACGAGTACATAATATCATGAATGTGGCAACTAGCATTAACCCAGCTCACAGGATTTGATCCCACTCATCACAAAAATAATCATTACATAGGTCAACCCATCATCATCGTCCAAATAAACAAGAGAGCATAAAAGATATAAAAATTTACATGGATCATCCCAATAGCTTCATCTAATAAAATAGGAGAGAGAAAAGATAGCAACTATCTATGTCCACATGAAAAGTCTATATATGAACACAAACTAGATTCAAAACATATACGTTAAGTGCAACCAAAATTGTGGCATCTAGACAATAGAACAACAATGAAACCTCATGAGCCATAGTTGGAGACACGCCATAAGGATAGATAAAATGCATGTTAGCTTGATCAAACACGGAGCTCGCTTGATGATACGCATGTTTGCTTACTAAAAGGACATACACCAATAACACTAAGCTCGCTTGTTAGTAAATGAAAATTCCATGTGAGACCATGAAAAAAGCATTAAGCAAAACTGCCAAAGAGAAAAAAGTTGTAACATTCATGGAAATGGGACAACAAAATTCTGGCTTGAGATGGGATCCACATTAATGAAAGATATGGATACGCCAAGAGAAGTAGTGAGGCCCTTCTTAGATAGGAGATCTACGAGGGTATTGTTCTCTCTATATATGTGATGCATAGGCAGATCATTGAGCTTGTTAAGGAGGTTTTTTATACGACAAATCCAACCCTTCATTCCTTTTGGTTGATAGAGATACTTCCAAAAATCCCATCTAAGATAATTTTTTCATCACCATAGATATTCAACGGTGCAACCCTAAATTAAAAGCCAACCATAGCACACTCCATAAGGTGAGAATTTTTGCCTTATTTTGGTGCCCCCTCCCACCATACCAATAGATCTAATATATTTCCAAGTTCTCAAGTGTAATCCATGCCCCACAATCTGAAGTATCCCCCCCTGTTGAGCCCATCAAAGAAAACCACGGCAAGGATATTGGGTGTGGCCAAATGCGGTGAGACATATCTTTTATAGACAATACAAGAGGTGGTTGAACGCCAGTCCATGCCATAATGGTCATGGATTTGGGCAATGATTGCGGGACTTCCATAAAAAATAAGATGATTGCGAGCAAGCCAAACCTCAAAAGAATAGAAAGGCGAGAGCTTTGAATTTACCTTTGGTCACTCTCCAAGTTGTGAGAGTATTGATGATATTATCTGTCTGATACGGATCAATGAGATAGTGAGAGAAAAGGGACCAAATATTATGAGTAAATGGGCAAGATAAAAATAAGTGAATAGTCGATTCATCGTAGACATGACGAGTACACAATCCAAGCTCGTGTGTGCCTCTTTTTTTTAGATTGGCTAGTATCAAAATACGGCCCTTCCATAATAACCATCCAAACAATAATATCTTGTACGAATTTTCCAGCTCCAATATGCCCTAAAGGGGGGGGGGGGGGGGGGGGTACTTGTCTCCAATTTGTTTGCGAGATTATGTGATAATACACATCTTTCACCACCGGCCATCCCCAATCATGTATCCATCCCAAATGGTACGGTCACCTTATTCTTCCGATGGCATAGACCACCCCCCCTATAAACTAGCCACATACTTGCAGGAGCCAACGTCCAGATCCAATAGACCCGGTTGAGTAGCGAGACTTACATTTCGGGGTTCCATGTTGCAAATTAGCGATCACATGTGCAAGATAAAAAATTGCCTCTACGAGACGACCTATGAATGATCTATCCTCCGGTTGCTAACCATCGTTGAGGCCCGAGGACTCTATCACAACCCAAAGTAATATGTTGACCATTTCCAAAACTCCAAACCAATCGGTCGGCAACCAAAAACATTACTCTCTTGAAAATCTTCCGAGATATAGAGATTCATTTTTTATTTAAGCGGTGAATCCCTATAAGGCGCAATAGAGGTCTCCCACTACATATTTGCTTCGATTATTTCAAACCATATGCCCCAGCCTTTTAATGCTCTCCATAGTGATTTTATTAAAGCGCATTCAAAAAGGAGCGAACATTCAAGAGCCCCCAACGCCCAGACTCCTTAGGAATCGAAATATTGTCCGGCACAAATGATGTTTTTTTGTCTTAGAAGCCCATGCACATAAGAAATGATAAATGGTAGCATTGATTAAAGATACCACGTGTTCAAGGAGATAAAATAGATGAGCCCAATAAACCACTAATTGTAGAAAAACTTCTTGTACGAGGATGTATCTCCCCCCTAATGATAGCCATATATGAGTCGATTTTAGTATTATACCTTTAAACTTGTCGACAACCCATATCCCGATCTCTGTGCCTTATAACCACAAGGCCTCAAATTAAACCCCAAGTATGATATACCCTCTAATAGTTTCTTGGTATTTGTACACCCAAAAACTCAACAATGAAATTGATCTCATTTATGTCACCATGAGCGTAAATCAAAAAGGCATACCATTGATGATAACATCATATCTAATAGATGAAGCCACAAGCCATGATCCATATTATGTTTTAACGATGTGATACTTCACCCTTAAGAGAACCGATCTAATGAAAGACCGGTCTACATAGCGTCGTATGCCTTATATAGATCAAATTTCATAATGGAAGGTGCCTCCACTTTTCGTGTATGGATAGAATGCATCACTTCTTGAGAAGATGCAACGGTGTCATAGATGGAATGACCACAGCAAAATCGGTGTGCATAAATGCATACGTGTTAGTCATCGAGTATTTTTTTTGTTAAGATGACTATATGCCTTGCCTAGGTTTTCTAGAAACCAATTTCAAGCTTGATCAATTTGTCCTCCGGAAACCCCTCGGAGAATTTTTATCTTTTTCCTCTCTTACGGACTATGTTAGAGGAATTGGCCATCAAGTTTTGAGTCTTGACAAAACTCCCTTGTTCATAACTATCATAAGCCTTGCATATACGATATCCAAAATTCTCTGGCTACTACCCAACTCTCTGTCAAAGCATAAGAAAAGTTGTATTCTTTCCCTCTCACTATTTGAATGTCCATTTGATAACTTTGAATGTATGTTTGAACCCTTGAGAAGTTATGAAAAAGTGTCCCCAGAGTTTGGGTGATGGTGTTTAGAATAGGTATCTTGAGAAAAATGTCTTTAAAGTCGAAAACCTAGTTTTAAATATCAATCAGCCGTCCCTCTGTCTTATCTCGCAAAACAAACTTTGTTTACCCCTAGGTCATACACCATCAAAATGATCATTGTATTTTGTCTTAGCAAAGCTTGTAAGTTTCAAATTCGGGAACAAACGAGGTAAAGGTCTATGTCGGAAAAGCTGATAAAGTGAAATTTTCAAGTATTATTATCATGATACCTCGGGGAAGGTCTCCTGGTCAAAGACATTTTATCCATGTATCTGTGGATGGTATGGACGAGATGGCAATAAGTAGTTACGAAACAAAGGGACACTTCAAAGAAAGTTTTCAAAAGCTGGAACGATTCTTGTTAGGAAATAAAAGAAATGCATATTTTAGAGAGAAAGGAACCTATATGATTCATACCTACAAATTCAAAGCACAAGAAAGTAAAAAATAATCCATCATGGAAAAATGGGTACAAGAGGTCGGGATTTTCGCATCTAGCACTTCATATCAGCTCACAATGGAATTTGCACATTCTTCCCGAACATATGGGCGGCTACGAAAAACGGACTTATGAGACTAGGTGTATTAGTTCTCGACAAAATATTTCCGGTAGTTTTAGGCATCAAAGTGAAAGAATATGAAAAGAGAACATGTTGCCTTTTTTATATCCCTATAGCCTAGACTACGAACCCTCAAAGACTACTGTCATCACAAGGAAGCTAAAGCTGTTAGAAAAATAAATTAACTGGGAACCTGGCCAGAGATAGTTGGAGTTTGAAATAACACTGCTCACTATCTTCACTTTGTAAATTTCTACAAAGAGACTTTGTCTCATACATGTTGATAAAGGATAAAGCATTTGAATTTCCTCCCTTCATAAAAATCAAATGGAAATCACTTGTTTTTATGAGGCACCCCTTCAATGATGATAAGAAGGGCACAAGGTTTGGTTTTCAAAGAGATATTTAATTCAAATCATGAGCGAGAGCCCGCAGCAGCTTATGTCAACAAGCCTCAATCAAGGATGATGAGCAAGAGGGGCATGACACAAGCCGGTTGTGTAGGAGGCTAAAGGTTTCATTTGGAAAACGAAATGGGCCTAAAGTTTGTGGCAAATGCTTCCTTTGAATATAAGCGAGAGGGCAAAACACATTTTTTCTTTAAAAAGACTTCCTTCAATATTATAAGCGAGAGGGAAAAATACGGTTGGCGAAAGATCCTTTTTCATAAAAAGTGGAGGGCACCATTTTACAAGTTAAAATGGGGAAGGTTTGCTTTGCACAAAAAATGAGAACTTGTTTTGTTGTTTGCAAAACATTGTTCAAATAAAACATTGATACACATGTTTAAAAAATTGTTTTATGGAAATAGGAAAAATGGGCAAAAAGGCGGGGGTTTAATAAAACTATTTTTGAAAAGGTCAAAGGAAAGGCGCATGTTTTAAAAAGCATTGCACAGGCCAAAAGGCCTCAAAAGGCATATTTGTTTTTCATATTGCGGTGGAAAAAAGGAGGGTTTCTCTGGTTTCCTCAAGCAAGCCTCGTACAATTTTTCTTGGTCGCAACGCGCACGTAGCCAAGCTCTACGCACATGTAGTGGCTCACCACGGATTTTTACGGAGGACGCGCGCTGTGCAGCGCGATGTGTTTCCTCGTTCGGTCTCCGCCCGGGCTTCCATTCGATCTCGCACGGGCTTCGGTCCGATCTCACTTTGGCCTCATTCGGTCTCCCGCCGGGCTTTGGTCGGTCTCCACCCGGCCTCATTAGGTCTTCGCCGGGCTTTCATTTAGTCTTCGATCGGCCTCATTCGATCTCCACGACGTTCAAACACCATTCAAAAACACGAGTTTTTGAACTAGCTCGGTCTTTTTTCTTCGTTCAACCTCGTTCAAATGCTACGTGCACGGGTGTAAGGCGTAGCACTGCTCGTTTCTTTCAAATGGCCAAATTTTCCGGTATTTCTCAAAGGTCGAGTGTTCATCCCACTACAAAATAATTTTGAGGTATTTATCACTATTTTTCCCCTCAAATTGCTCCTAAAAACATAAGGGATATTTCGAAAAAGCGGGATTAAAGGAGAAATAAGTGTTAAAGGAAGAAAGACGATTTTTATTTAACGGATGTCTAGTTGAATTTGGAAAAGAACGAGAAAGGAAAAAATTCACTCCAAGGAAGGGGTTAAAAAGGGGAGGTCAACACAATAGATTTCAGCCCACCACTATTCAAGAAATCAACGCCTCTCCCTCAATCTTGTCCTGTTTTCAAGAGGTAGGTTGTTTTTTGAATTTTACGAGAAAATACCAGAGGTCACTAGCCACCCTCATCTAATAGAATTATTTTCACCGGGTTGAATGGAAAGCAATTCCACATAACGGAGTTTAGATTTTGAACTCACTCCTAGAGCATTTCTAAGGCAACCAAAAACCCTAACATAGGAAAGTGGCTCAAACAATCATACCTTGACCTCAACCACTATCAACCTTTCTCAGCCAAA
The DNA here is from genome assembly GCA_034641835.2 of Pinus albicaulis. Taxonomy (NCBI): domain Eukaryota; kingdom Viridiplantae; phylum Streptophyta; class Pinopsida; order Pinales; family Pinaceae; genus Pinus; species Pinus albicaulis. Next base: position 758,129,995 of record CM076575.1, on the reverse strand, counting down.
TCATCAAGATACATGCGGCTCCATTTTCCCTTTCTCACACTTGCTAGATGACTATGCGGCCCTCATGAAAATAATCATGAAGTTTTCACTTGTGAAGGTAGATACTCCCAAGTATATGCCTATCACATCGAACTCCCCTTATGCATTTCCAAAAAACTAAATTGCTAAACCTACCTTTCTTCTGTGCAAGAGTATAGACAAGATGTCTTCCATTGTTAGAAAAAAGCCTCCGGCCCAACGAAGAAAGCAAGTTTATTTCATCACTCACTCATTAAGATCATTGTCCTTCACTAGGCCGAAACAAAATGGCGTCCCTTGGAGAGCTTTCATCTCTCACCTTGATTTCCTTATTGCATCTTCTATGCCATTACGGTCAGTCAGTGCATCCCAAATCCCTCCTCATGCTCATTCCTTGCCCTCCACACCTTATTTTTCCTCTTCTTCTCACATGAGTCTATTCCCCAACGAAAATCATCCTTCACTGAGATAGCGGTGAGAAAGAAGAGTGTAGTAAAAGCAAGAGCGAGGAAGTGATGATGACAAAGAGTAAGGAAGTGATGATGACAAAAGAGCAAGAAAGTGATGATGAAAAAAGATTAGGGAAGGGATGGTGACAAAGAACAAGGCTTGTGATGAAAGCGACGGTAGAGGGAAAAAGGAAAGCATGATGAAGGCGATCGGCCCATACTTATAAAATGAAAACAATAATCACGATGAAGGCGGTTCACATCGGAGAAAACATTGAAAACAATGAAAATGATGGAAGCGATCATGACAACAAGAAGATAGATGAAGGCGAGAGATAGTTTGAAAAGGAAAAAACGGTAGACCTAGACATCTCCCATAGCAGAGAAAAGGGTCATGATCTTTCGGAGTTTACTCCTAGTGACGAGTTCATTACAAGTATCAAGAGTGTTGAACAAGGAAATTCCCCACAACAAAGTAACCAAGAATTTCAAGCGAGAGAATGTTTTGGAGAAGAGGATAGCCACGAGGCTATGGAGAACAAACTAAGCAAGCCCATGTATCAAATCCTCCTCTCACTCATCATCGGCAAAGGTCAAGATCATGTGTTTACTGCCTCTCCAAGGCAAGGGGACACACTTCCTTCATCAAAAGTAGCAGGGAAAAAAGCACCAAAACATCCGGGAAGAAAACCGCTCAAATAGTGACTAGTAATGTCACTAGGGCACTGGGAATGAGAGGTAAATTGCCAAAATAGAGCAAGGTTGAATTGCACAAGAAAACTGAGAAAGAAGCCCATCGAAGGCAAGGGCAAGGAGAAAATTGAAGAGAAAGAAGCGGCCATGAGCATGAAAGGGAATTTGACCTAATACAAATAGATAGTGATGTTGAGGATGATAAGGCCTGGTATTCTTAGATCTCTCTTGAAAAGCTGGGAGGCTCGGATTAAAGATTGGGAAAATGGCCTAGAAAGGTCAAAAAGACTTTATCCACTATTTGCAATTGAAAAATAATCAAATGAGTGGACAAATGGCTATTTATGAAGCCGAAAATCGGATATAAAAAGAAAAGGGCGAAGTCACAAGAAAAACTTGAGGAATATATGGGTGAGTATCTGAGATGATGATGAAGACAAAGAACCAACGAAAAAGGCACAGGACCATGAGGTCTTAGAAAAGCATTACAAAAGCAGAAAAGAGGAAGAATCAACTCTTGAACAAAAACACCCTCTTTCGAATCTCCTTGCCAAAGAAATTGAGAATCATAAGACGTCTTGGCCCGAAAGGGAAAATCAACATTTGGAAATCAAATTGGAGAAAGCCAACAAGGTTTTGGGCCTACGAAGAAGAATGACCAAGCACTACAAGAAGTTGAATCGGTTTTCCCGAAGAAAACTCGAAGCTACCAAAGGAGGAAGGCAGAAGTGAAAAAACATCGAAAATACCTATCCCGGCTTGAATTCTTGCTCAAGCTTCATTGCATGTTTCTAAAAACCCTTGAAGTTTTCCTGGGGTAAGAATTTTTGGACACATTCTTGTTTTTGTGAATTTTAGGCCTAAAAGCATAAAACCACGGGTGCCTTAACTTTTCCTCGAGAGCATCCTCGAGTTTCGAAGAAAAATATAATTTTGGATTCCTTGACATCAAAGGAACATGCTCGGAAATTTTCGGATCCAAATGAAGGCATTTTGGTCTCTCAAAAAGGCCAAAAACAACCATTTTTCACCTTTCTACCCCTAATATCGGTAAGGATTCTTTACTCTCTTGGTTTTTTTCATTGTTTCTACTTTTTGGCTAAATTTTAGGCATCAGTTGGCAAAAAATAAAGTAGTTTTGAAGTAGACATCCGTAGCTTTTTTCCAACGAGCCATCACAAGACTCATTTTCGACATCGAAATTCGGCCAAAACTTCAACGCAAGACAAACCTTTTTATGGCGCTACGTTCTGTAGATTTGCTGAAAAGCAATTTTAAGTGATATGTTGGGCCAAGTGTGCGTTAAACAAGTTTATCTTGTGTGTCAAACCTTGAAAAGTGATCCTCTTTTTCTATTTTAGTCCAGAAAGATATTTTTGAAAGATATTTTGTGCCTTGGACTTTGTTAAGCCTCGAGGATAGTTTTAGATATTTGTCTTTGGCCAATGGCCTTCTAGTTGCTCTAGGTGGTTTCCTCCTCTTTAGATTATATAACCAAGAGGATTGATTGTAACAAGAAGTTAGAACTTGATTTATTGAGAGAAATACATAGCATTATGAGCTTGGAAGAAATACTTGTTTTATGAGGTGGATGATGTCTTGCTTGGCTTGATGGTGGAGGAGCATTGTGTGCGGGATTCCATGGCTTGGTGAATGGTGATGTTTCTACGATTTTGTTTATGTTTCCTAGTTCTCATTAATGTTCCATATTTCTCATTTGTTGTATATCGAGAAAAGTATATGTTGAGTTGTGCTCATGGAAGCACCTCAAACATCTACTGCATGTGTTACAGTTTTAATGTTTTCCTCTTCTTGATCATTTCTAAAGGATTCTTTCATGCCCTTTAGGTCCATCAAGTGTTATTTTACCCTATTTATTTTATGGTCGATATGTTTTGTTATCTTGTATGATTGGAAGTGTACCTACTGCTTACTTATAGCTTCTTAAAACTCTATTTACGAAATATTTTTATGAAATATTGGTTGTTTTAGTTAAGTCAAAGAGGTCTCGTTCGATCTTGCCCTTTTTCCATGCTTGCAAGATTATTTCGAGAGTTCCCAATAGCTCAAGATATGTTTTTTAGGTGCCCTCTTCATATATTGATTTGTTTTTATCTTATTTGTTTTCACCGGCTAATTTGAAGGTGATTTTTTTAAATTTAGAGGTTCTTATGCTTACATGTATCGTCGGATTGTTTATCTTTCATATGTATCGGTTTGAGTTATATTCATAGAGGATTTATGGTTTGCCCTACCTCTTGAATACACGATTTAAAAATATATATGTGCATAGATCTCTTTGTCTTTTCACAAAATTAATTTCATTTCACTTCATTTCACCCAAAGAATGCATTTACCTTGACTAGATCGTACACGCGGTAATACCTTGTCCACCATTTAGAAAGTCTGACTTTATCGACCCCATAGCCACATTGTTGATCCATGAAATCTCTTTCTATTTTTCCTTTTTGATCAGTTTACCTCAAAAACTCAAAAAAAAAACCAAAATATACTCAACATCTAGCCTAAAATCAAACAAGTTCACATCCTTCGCATAATAGAGAGAGCCCTCTTTGAGTCCATGAAAGGCTAGGTCCTAGGACTCCAAGTTGGTCTAATGTTGCCCTATCATTGCTTTACCAATCTTCTAAATCACGGGACTCCAACATAATGGCGATAATGGTGGGACATCTAAGTACATAGTTGCACGAATACCTCATACACGCTTAGTTAGACTTACAAATACCGGTGAATACACCTCCTCATCCCCACAACGCAGTTATGCGCGGTGCAGTAGAAACACTAAGCACATAAACATCCTAACAAGCCTCGGTAGACTCTTTAGTCTTTCTATAATAAAATCAAACAAACGGCTTTATATTTTCCATTTAGAGTAGACTCTTTTTATTTAGCGCCTTAGCTAAGTGAAGAATCCACATAGCACACTCTTACGAATAGGCTACATATAAACTACGTAAAAAAATAAACCTCACAAAAACATCCCTAGATTGGTTTCTATCGGTCATTGGCGGTGGACCATAAAACTTTGTCTTCCCAGACAATAGTATTCACTGGCGACTCCACTAACCTCCGGTAGGCCTAATACTCCAATTAAAAAACCAAAAAATTTCCATTAAGCATGCTATCCTATTGACTTACCTTCCCGATGACAAATATCATGATGCGACCTGCGAAATCGGTGACAAACTAAGTACTAAGGAATTCAAAAATTTCATCAAACATAGAAAATCAACGAGAATAGCCTAAAAATAGAGCTATAACTTTCTCAACATCCTAGCAAAATGTTGATCTAAGTTTTAGCACACTCTTACAAGTTTTTGCATAAATTTTTTCCGAAAAGATTTTACCTAAAAACACCTTTGTCGGTCGTGGTGGTGGACCATAAACTTCAAAGCATCCACTGGCGACTCCACTAGCCTTCATTTAGTTTTAAAAATTTACTAGCATCCATAAGACTTTTAGGGAGGAGACTGACCATCCAAAAATAGTCACAAGCTGTCATCCTCTCTAAATTTTGAATTTGAAATACGCTTCTGAAATAATTAATACCGGATCTCACCCGGACCAAATCCTCCTATCATAGTTGACGTGAAGAAAATATTTTGTGGCAAACTTACGGCCCAGTAACTTAGCTACGATAGGACCATTCAAAAAGCAAATACGCACCCGAACATCTTACATCCTTACCAAGTTCCCACAGGCGAAGCTTGTGTTCGGCAAAAGCCTTTAGAAGCAAGTCACAAAGTAGAATCAACCTTGCGATCTTGAGCCTTGATTTGCGGTAGAGGTCTAGCACGGGAAGCCTCACCCACTACACCACTCGATTTCTAGCTTCTCCACCACTTTAGCTCTTTTCGCCCCAAATCTCACACAAATCGATCTACAAGTCCAAGTACTTTCATCCCACCCATTCAAACATCAACGTGCAAATCACCTCATCCCATACTACAAATCCTCCTATTTTGAATCTACCAACCGCTCCCCATCATGGCGACTAGTATGTACCCTTAGTACTACCACAACCTTTGAGGTATCTTTACAAAAATGAGGCACAATCCAGTCCCACACTTTACGGGAGCGGAGTCTACTGCGCAACGGCATGTAGATAGAATCGGTGATGCTGACTACATGGAACTAGAAGATGAAACCATAAAGATGAGAATGTTTGCCCAAATCCTATGCGGAGAAGCCAGAAATGGTTTAGAAACTTGGCTCCTAACGGTATACATGATATCACATCACTCTACCAAACTTTTATAAGCAAATGGGAAGTTAGGAAAAACCCCATTCAAATCCTTTACGGAATACAACAATCTTAAAAGGAATATGGGGGAAAGTGTTCAAGACTATTGCACCGGTTCAATAGTGTCGCAATGTCCCTTCCACATCACATGGAAACCTCCACTTATTGACACTACCCAAAATTTCCCGAAGGTTTCGATCCATATATGACATACCAATTAAGAGAAAGAGACCCTACAACCTCGGAGAAGAAATGCAAAAGGTAGCTATTAGTGCCGAAGCCAACCTAGTTGAGAAGAGAGCTAGGTTGAGATCAGAAAAATAAAGTCACTTACCGAGATGAGACCATACCTTCCATTCCTCTTCAGATTCCAAAATAGACAACCTAGTTAGAACTATGGAGAGAATGATGGAAAGAATAAATCTAAGTGAAGAGGCACCTTAGGGACAACTTGACCAAATCCTCAAAACAAAAACCGGAATCGAGAACCTTGAAGGGACCCACCTCAAATCAAACCAAGGGAAAATGATCAACGAGATCAAGCCACCTTTCAAGAGAATTATGTTGATGAGGTACAAAGAGATATGGAACCACTTGATGAAAATCACTTAAACTTGATAGGTTCGATAGCGAGGGTGAGGTTTTTCCTCCATGAAAAAGAAGAACAAGTTTTCTTCTCCTCAAGCCAAAATGAAACAAAGTGTGAGGACACGAAGATCTTTGAAATAGGATTACAAAACACCATAATGGAAGTTCATAGGCAATAAGATCTTAGGAGTAAGAAAAACCAAGACAACTCTAGGGAAGGTAGCGGACAACTGCTTTGTTACAAAAGCCCCCGATACTATTCTTAAAAAGAACGGCCAGAGATAGTAATAAAACCATGGCTAAGAAGGCCAGTCAAAACAAAGACAAAACTAGCCGGAAAACCTTGATCTTAACCATCTCGATACCTCTACTAAGATCCTAGAAACGGTACAGCCATTGAATAAAACCCCAAATCAAAATCAGAAAATTAAGAATATAGAAAAATTTATGGGCGATAGAGCGAGACGAACATGCCTAAAACCCAAATACCTTTCGAGTTTCGAAGGAGAAATTTCCCAAGATCAAGATAACCATACCCCTCCATGAGAACTAGTGGCTATAGATAGATGCAGATCTAAAATTTTGAAAGTCACGAACATAGGAAATGATCATGAGATACTCTAAATTTGACGGACGATAAACCAGAGATTTTATTTGGTCCCAAAGTAGAAGGAGAATATCAAGCGAGAACTATCTCTCCATTCTACGTAAGTTTTGAACATCCACGACAAGATATTACATAACACCATGTTAGATTGGTGCTTCCCATAACCTCATGCCTAAAGTAGTCATGGAAAGCTTGGGCACAGGAGATAACTAAACCCCACCAAAGACTTGCCTGTTCGATTCAAGTAGGGTCAAATGCTTAAGCCTAATTAAAAACCTATATATCACTCTAACACAAATACGCACAAACCTAGTCATGGATGTAGTAGTGGGTGATATTCCTCCTAAATATGGGATGCTATTATCAAGGTCATGAAATTTGCCAAAATACAAGGTAGCCTCCAAATGGATATGTCATTTGCTACCATCCCAATCTTTAACCAAAATAGGAGTTTATGCAGAAGCCCACATGAAATATATGGTAAGCAACCTAGATATGCCAAACAATACTCCGGTTTTATTCCATTCATTCAAATTTAGATTCGTTTATCTTATACAATGAAAGTGATATTAATGAGCGAGATAAAAGGAAATAAAGAAGAACTTAGTCCGTCAGAACAAACTCACTCATCTACAAAAAAATAAGTTGACGATCAAAACTCTAAGAAACCTGAAAAACAACTTAATAACACACATGAAAAAACTCTTTGGAGCATAAGGTTTGATGGCTCTGGCTTGGTTTAGGGGCTGGAATGCGGATACACAATACTAATGAAGGTCATTCATTCAGATTGGAATTCCAATATACAAATAACATTGCGGAATATGAGGCCCTCCTCCTTAGTTTGCACTTACTTAGAGACTTGGTAGCTAAGCAAATATCGACCCGGGGAGATTCGAACTTATAATTAAACAAATCAAAGGAGAATATTAAAAAAAAAACTCCATTTGAGAGAATACGAAACGTAGCATTAGACACTCTTAAAACCTTCGAGAAATATGAACTCACTTATATTCCTAGAGACTCAAAATAGTCTACCGCGGAAATGAGCTCGCCTTTTTATAAACAATTTCCAAGTACCATCCTAGCCATGAACAATATAGTATCAAAGTCAAACATTCCTACAATTTCCAACAACATTAACCGCCGGAAAATATTTGAGGATGACGAGAAAATTAATGATTTTTTGCAATCCGAGATATGAGTTTGAAATGGTTAAGCCGAGACTTAGAACACGAAGAAAGAAATCTTGATAAAAATAAAGATCGGGAGCCTAATTTACCTTCTGAACAAATATAAAATTGATTAATCATCCCTATGGTAAAACATGTGAGGATCTAGACCAAAGAGAGCTTGAAGTCTTACTTTGTGAAAATGACACAATACCCGGAGGCCTTGCACGTTTAGAAGAATTGTTTTTTTGATTTTAATGATGTGACGAAAAAACAAAAAGTACGGAATCACTTGGTGATATTGAAAGAATAACATAGGAAGCATAGAGGAACCAAAGATGATAAAATTTTCCAAAACCCTCCCTCCTCACATAAAAAATAAATACATTCAATTGCTTAAACATTTCAAAGATGTGTTCACATGGGGATACCAAGATTTGAAATCATACGACATACAAGCATTATTCAACATAAGATCCCCATAAAGAAAACCGAAGCCTTTCAAACAAAAGTTGAGAGAATAATCCAGTCTTCCTACCTTTATTAGAAAAGGAAATCAAAATGATGTGTGACGTCGGGATGACGGTTTCCTTGAATACTCTAAGTGGGTTTAAAACACGGTTTTAGTCATGAAAAAAGCCAGGAGAGATTAGACTTTACATTGACTTCGAAGTACGTTTGAATAGGTCCTCTTTAAAAGATAACTATGCTTTTAAAATGGGCCACATACTTCAAAAGGTCGTTGGCTCTAAAAGAATCTCATTACTTGGCTGTTTCTAGATACAACCAAGTCTTGGTTTTCCTAGTGATCAACACAAAACCTCTTTCACTACGCCTTGGGGGCACTTTTCATGTATGTTAAAATGCCTTTTGGATTAACGAATGCCGGTGCAACATTTCAAAAAGCCATGGACATAGCTTTCTCAGAAGACATAGGTTATTTCATAGTCATATATCTTGATGACATCATAGTATATTACAAATTAGATGAGGAACATCTGGTCCATCTGAAAAAGGTTTTCGAAAAATGTAGAAAATATGGCCTATCTCTGAACCCCAAGAAAACACTTTTTGGTCTCGAAGAAGGAAAGCTCCTAGGTCACATCATTTCTGAATATGGAATAAAAATAGATCCCAAAATGATCGAAGGCATACTGCAAATCAATCACCCCAGAAACATTAAGGAATTACAATATTTTATCATAAAAATTAATTTCTTAAGAAGATTCATCCCCAATCTTGTCGAACTCTTGAGAAATATCACAAACATGTTAAAAAAGGAGGTTGAAGTTAAATGGACTTTAGAAGCCAAACAATATTTCGAAATGGTTAAAAAGGCACTCATCGAAACACCAGTTCTAATAAGTCCTGATTTCACCAAATATTTTTGCATTTTCTCATTTGCATTTGAACACATGATAGCTGTAGTGTTGTTACAAAAGAACGCAGTAGGGCAAGAACAACCCATAGCCTTTTTTAGCAAAGCCCTAAGATATGCTCCCTTAAAATATAATATCATGGAAAAACATACATTCGCATTGGTAAAATCACTGAAATACTTTATATCTTACATTCTCATATCATTGCTTTCGTTCCCCATACCGTCGTCAAAGATATATTAAATCAAGATCCCGATGGTCAAAGAGGAAAGTGGATTGCTATCATCTTAGAATATGACTTAGAAATCAGACCCACCAAACATGTTAAGAGACAAGGACTCGCAAGACTAATGGCTGAAACAAACCTCCAAGCATTAGACATAAATTTTGTTGACACCTTAGAAGAACAGGAAGAATGCACAACTCCTCATGTTGAAGAAGTGTTTTTAAATTCACCTTGGTATGTTGATATTCTTTACGTGTTATTTTATCTTAATGCTCCTCCAACATTATCAAAGAAAAAAGCAAGATTCCTCAAACAAAAATATTTAAAGTTTTGTATTCTAGATGGAATTTTGTATTGGAAAAATCCCACTGGTATGTTGCTTAAATGTTTTCTTGAAGATGATGCAGAAAAAATTATGCACGAAATGCATGAAGGAGAATGCGGAGGACATCTCTACTAGAAAACCATAGCCAAAAAAATCCTTAGAGCCGGTTATTATTGGCCTACCTTGTTCCCTCATACTCACAAACTATTTATGACATGCCATAAATGCCAAATTTTTTATGGCAGGAAAAAACTTTTTCCTTTGCCCTTACATCCCATCATAGTTGAAGGTCCTTTCCAGCAATGGGGTTTAGATTTTATTGGGGAAATACACCCTTCTTCATATTCTCAACACAAATTGATCCTTACAGCCACTGATTACTTTACCAAATGGATAGAATCCATACCCTCCAGGAATGCCACCGATGTAGTCATTATCAAGTTCCTAGAAACCAACATTTTGTCTAGATCAGGTTGTCCTAGGAAAATTATCACTGATAACGCTGCTGCCTTTTCCTCCAAAAGAATGGTTGACTTCTGTTACAAATATCATGTTACATTAGGACATTCCACAACTTATTACCCCCAAGGTAATGGTTTATCCAAGTCTTCTAACAAAAGCCTAGTCAATATCATTAAGAAGCTTCTGGAACAAAATAAAAAAGCATAGCATGGAAAACTAGTACATGCACTATGGGTTGATAGACTAACCACCAAAAAATCAATTGGTATGTCTCCCTATCAACTAGTGTATGGCATGGATGCCATTTTCCCCTACATCTTTAGGGGTTCCAGTGATGAAGCTATTACAATAAGTTCAAATAGAAGAAAATTACATGAAAAGGAGGATAAATCAGACTATCCATTTACAACAAACAAGAGAAGAAGTTTAACAAAGGACACGGTTAATGCAAGATAAGATGAAAAAGATTTTTGATAGAAGGACCAAAGAAAATGATTTTCAGGTTGGGGATAAAGTATTAAAATGGTATTCCAGAAGGGAAGATAAAGGAAAGCATGGTAAGTTTGAAAACTTATGGAAAGGGCCTTTCATTATCAGTTCAGTTAGCCGAAACAATGTTTTTTTCCTGCAAGAACCTGATGGGATTGAGACTTTTGGAGGCCTTGTAAATGGCAGGACATTGAAACATTACTTCTGTCAAGAGCTCCAGTTTTAAATTTGTTACTCATTGTAAATATTTTGTTTGAAGAAATAAATCAGAAAATAGAAAATACAAAAGCAACAAAAAAATAGAAAAAGAGGGCAGTCTTGAAGCAGCAGTAAAGCCCCATGTTCAAAAAATAGTCATGCTGAAAGTGTGCAAGTATAAATGCCACTACTAGTGCTCTAAAGATGTCTTGTTCAGTTATCTAGCCTAATCATAACTAAGCATGTCTTAAATTGATTGCTGATAAGTTAGTAAAGAAGAATGATAGTCAAAATATGCAAGCTTGACTTATCAAAGAAAGTAGATTAGGAAACAAAGATGATGGTTCCACACGCTCAAAACAGAACCAAAGAAGGAAAATAGGGATGAAAAGAAAATTATGTATCATTAGCCCTGATTTTTCTAAATCTCATTTTTGTACAGAAATAAAATTTGTGTGCAGCTTGTCTTTATGCCACAAACACATGACAAATCAGACTGTCTAATCCTGATTTGATCATTTTTTCAATTTCATGTTCTAGTCTAGCGAATGAAATCCTGTCAAATAGCTTAATCTTGACGGTCGATCTAGTATAGGTAGAGAAATGAAGGAGTTCATTAGTTTAATCTGAACTCCCGGAGATATAAGTGTAGAAGTAGATATTTTTTTCACTTTCAAAAATATCATGTCAAGGGTTTGCCAGTCCAAATGCACCCCAAAGAAGAAAAAATGTTAGGCAAAGTAGTCGGGTAAGTAGAGATGAGGTTGATGCTAATCATGCTGTCAGTTTGTTAGAAAGCATAATTTTTAGGAAAAGCATCAAGAAAAGGATAAATATGCACCAATGGAGGAGGCACTGGTCTTCATAAGCAAGAGATCTGCAATTCTGGACACCTCCCGAAAAGGAGCTGCCCTCACCAAATGGAGCCACTGTTAGTCATCAGTATTTTTTCCTGTTGTGATGACTATATGCCTTGCCTAGGTTTTCTAGAAACCAATTTCAAACAGTCAAATTTTCCTCCAAAAAATCCCTCAGAGAAATTTTTTTATCTTTTTCCTCTAGGTTTAGGTGATGGTGTTTAGAATAGGTATCTTGAGAAAAATATCTTTAGTCAAAAACCTAGTTTTAAGTATTAGTCAGCCATACTTTGTCTTATCTGGCAAGACAAACCTCGTTTACCCCTAGGTCATACACCATCAAAATGATCACTGTATTTTGTCTTAGCAAAACTTGTAAGTTTCAAATTCAAGAAGAAACAGAGTAAGAAGGTCCTATGTCAGAAGAAAGTAATCAAGTGGAATTTTCAAGCATTATCATCATGATACCTCAGGAAAGGTCTCCAGTGGTCAAAGACATTTTATCCATGTATCTCTGCTGGGGTGCTATGGATAGATGGCAATAAGCAGTTCTAAAACAAATGGACACTCCAAGGAAAGTTTTCAAAGCTGGAACAGTTGACTATTGGGAAATAAAAGAAATGCAGATTTTAGAGAGAAAAGAAACCTACATTATTCATACCTGCAAAATCAAATCACCAAGATAGTCAAAGAATCACCCATCATGGAAAAATGAGTACAAATTTTGGGATTTTATTGCTTCTAGCACTTCATGTCATCTCAATGGCATTTGCACCTTCTTCCCAAACATATGGGCACATCTCTGAAAAACAGTCTTATGAGACTAGGTATGTTGTTTCTCTAGCAAAAGACCTCCAAAAATTTTTGGAATCAAAGTGAAAGAGTATAGAAAGGGAAAAACTGCCCTTTTAATATCCCTATAGCCTAGACTCTAAAACCATCAAAGACACTGTCATTACAAAGGAAGCTAAAGCTACTACAAAAGAGATTTAACCTAAGAGACACAAAGCAGATATGTTGGAATTTGAAATATCTTACCTACTCACTATCTTCACAGTAAATTTCTACAAAGAAGCCTATCTCACACAGATTGATAAAGGATAAAGCGTTTGAATTGCCTCCTTCATGATAAGCAAATGGCAATCACTTGTGTTCATGAAATTCCTCCTTCATGATAAGCAGATGGCAATCACTTGTGTTCATGAAATGCCTCCTTCAATGATAAGTAGATGGAAATCAATTTTTTTTATGAAGCTTCCTTCAATGACAAGCAGAGGGCAAATGCACAGTTTTAAACAAGCCTCCTTTCAATGACAAGAAATGGGAAAAGACACAGTTTTAAACAAGCCTCCTTCAATGACAAGCAGAGGCCAAAGACACAGTTTTAAACAAGCCTCCTTCATTTTAAAAATAGAGAGGAAAAATTTTTTAGGAACTACCTTAAAAAATCCAAAGAAAGTGGCACCTCCTTCATATACAAGCAAAGAGTGCATGGTTTTCAAATTGGTTTCACTGTTTGAAAATTTCTGATTAAAAATACCCCACAGTGAAAAAAGTTTCAAAATTGTTTCATAGAATTTGAGTAGAAATGAAATAAACATCAAAGAGTACAGGGGACACTTCCTTCAATGATAAGTAGAGGGTTCAAAGGTGTTGAAATAAGTTGTCTCCTTAAAAAGAAGGATGGAAGTCAAAATTTGCAAAATTTCAAAGCATAGAAATGACCCTTGCACCAAGAAGAAAGTAAATTAAACTTTCACACAAGGCAAAGCAGTCACCTTTTGTTTTTCTAAAAAAACAAAACAGGGAGGCAAAGGTTTAAATGAAGATTTTTTGTAAAAATCCAAAAGGAAGAGTACGTGCCATAAAATAATTTCAAAAGGCACAAAAGCCCTCGAAGGGCATATCTTATTCACATTTTGTTGATTGGAAAACAGAGGGATTTTTTCTGGTTCCTCAGCAAACCCCTCATGCTGAAATCCTTGGTCACGACGCGCCTGTAGCATCTCACCGCAGAAGTTTACAAAGGACGCGACGCGCCTGTGCACTGGCGCGACGCGTTTCCTTCGTTTAGCCTCTGCCCAAGCGTCATTCAGCCTCTTCCCAACCCTCATTCAGCCTCTGCCTGGACCCTCATTCAGTCTACACTGGGACCCTCGTTCAGCCTTCACCCGATGTTCAAACTCCGTTCAAAAACACAATCTTTTGAACTGGCTCAGTGATTTTTCTTCGTTCAAACTCCGTTCAGACGCTACGTGCCTAGGTGTAAAGGTGTAGCACCTGCTCATTTCTTTCAAAAAGGGCCAAATTTTCCAGTGTTACTCAAAGGTCATTGTTCATCACTACAAAGGAAATTTTCGAGGTATTTATCCATATTTTTGCCCCTCAGTTGCTCTTAAAACATAAAGGATATTTCGAAAACTAAATTAAAAGAGAAAGAAGTGTTAAAGGAAGAGAAAACTTGTTTTTATTTAATGTCTCTCTAGTTGATTTTGGAAAAGAACAGAAAGGTAAAAATTCCTCCAAGGAAAGGGGTTAAAAAGGGAGGTCAATACAACAAATTTAAGCACACCACTATTCAAGAAATCACTTCCTCTCCATCAATATTGTCTTGTTTTCAAGAAGTAGGTTGTTTTGACTTTTGCAGAAAAATACCAGAGGTCACTAGCCACCCTCCCCTAATAGAATTATTTGCCCTGAGGTTGAATGGAAAGCAATTCCACATAGCAGGTTTAGATTTTAAACTCACTCCTAGAGTTGTTTCTAAGGCAACAAAAATCCCTAACATAGGGGAAGAGTGGTTCAAACAATCACACCTTGACCTTAGCCATTATCAGCCTTTTCTCAAGCCAAATCATCAAGATACATGCAGCTCCATTTTCCCTTTCTCACACTTGCTGGATGACTATGCAGCCCTCGTGAAAATAGTCATGAAGTTTTTCACTTGTGAAGGTAGATACTCCCAAGTATATGCCTACCACATCAGACTCCTTATTCATTTCACAAAAACTAAATTGCTAAACCTACCTTTCATCCTATGAAAGAGTATAGACAAGATGTCTTCCATTGTTAGAAAAAAGCCTCCAGCCCAGAAGAAAGCAAGTTTATTTCATCACTCACTCATTAAGATCATTGTCCTTCACTAGCTGAACAAAAGGGCATCCCTTGGGAAACTTTCATCTCTCACCCTGATTTCACTTCTTCATCTTCTCTGCCACTACAGATTAGGCCAACTGCATCCCAAATCCCTCCTCATGCTCATTCCTTGCCCTCCACACCTTATGTTTCCTTTTCTTCTCATGAGTCTATTCCCCAACAAAAATCATCCTCCACAGATAGCAGTGAGAAAGAAGAGTGTAGTGATGACAAAGAGCAAAAAAGTGATGATGAAAAAGAGCAAGAAAGTGATGATGATGACAAAGATCAGGGAAGGGATGGTAACAAAGAACAAGAGAGTAATGAAAGCAGCAGTAGAGGGAAAGGAAAGCATGATGAAGCAGTTAGCCTACAGTAAGAAATGAAGACAGTGATGAAGAAAGAGGCAACCCACAAAGAGACAGTGAAAACACTAGAGGAGAAGGCAGCCCACAGCAAGAAAATGAAAGCAATAATAATGATGAAGGCAGTTCACATCTGGAAAAAATTGAAAACAATGAAAATGATGGAAGAAGTCATGACAGCAAGAAGATAGATGAAGGCAGAGGTAGTTTGGAAAAGGAAAAAATAGTAGACCTAGACATATCCCACCAAAAAAAAAAGGGGCATGATATTTCTAAGTTTACTCATGGTGGTGATTTCATTACAAGTATCAAAATTAATGAACAAGGAAATTCCCCACAGCAAAGTAACCAAGAATTGCAAGCAGAGAATGTTTGTGGAGAAGAGGACAACCCTGAGGCTGCAGGAGAACAAACTAAACAAGCCCATGTATCAACTCCTCCTCTCACTCATCATCAACAAGGTCAAGAGTATGTGTTTACGGCCTCACCAAGGCAAGGGGCCATGCTTCCTTCCTCAAAAATAGCAAAGGCTAAAAACACCATAACATAAAGGAAGAAAACCACTCAAAAAGTGACTAGAAATGTCACTAGGGCACTAAGAAGCAGAGGGAAATTGCCAAAACAAAGCAAGGTTGAAATGCCTAAGAAAACCAGAGGAAAGAATCCCATCAAAGGCAAGGGCAAGGAGAAGATTGAAGAACAAGAAAGCAGTCATGAGCATGAGAGGGATTTTGAGCTAATACAGCTAGACAGTGATGCTGAAGAAGATGAGGCTAGGATTCTTAGATCCCTCTTGCAAGATCGGGATGCCCAAGTTAAAGACTTGGAAAATGACCTAGAAAGGACAAAGGACCTTATCCACTTTTTACAAATGCAAAACAGACAGATGAGTGGACAGATGGCTATTTATGAAGCTCGGGCAATAAAATATAAAAGAGAAGTGCAAAATTCAAAAGTGAGACTTGAGGAATATATGGGTGAGTATGTAGATGATGATGAAGACAAAAAACCAACAAGAAAGAGGCCTAAGACCATGGGTCTTAGAAAAGCATTACAAAAGCAGAAAGAAGAAGAATCGGCTCGTGAACAGCAGTACCCTCTTACAGAGCTCCTTGCCAAAGAAATTGAAGATAATAGAGAGCCTTGGCTTGAGAGGGCAAATCAGCATTTAGAAGATAAATTGGAGAAATCTAACAGGGATTTGGGCCTACAAAGAAGAATGACCGAGCACTACAAAAAGTTAAATAAAATTGCCCGAAGGAAGCTCAAATATGCCCAAAAGAGGCACCCAGCGAAAAAAAATGGAAAAGATCTATCCCAGCTTAGAATTCTTGCTCAAGCTTCATTTCATGTTTCTAAGAACCCTGAAGGGGTTTACTCACCAAATTTGGGCATTTTTTGACACATTCTTGTTTTTTGTGAATTTTAGGGCTAAAAGCATAAAATAATTGGTGCCTTAACTTTTTCTCAGAGCATCCTCAGGTAAATAAATATATATTTTTGGATTCCTTGACATCAAAGGAACATGCTCAGAAATTTTCAGATCAAATGAAGCTATTTTGGTCTCTCAAAAAGGCCAAAAACAGCCATTTTTCACCTTTCTGCCCCTAATATCAGCAGGTGCTACACTCCTGGGTTTTTTCACTATTTCTACTTTTTGATTGACTTCCATGCATCAGATTGAAAAAAAATCAAGTATTTTTGGAAAGTAGACAGCCGTAGCTTTCCAACGAGCCATCACGGGACTCATTTGAACATCGAGAGGTCAGCCAAAACTTCACTGCCAGACAGACCTTTTTCTGGCACTACGTTCCTGTAGATTTTGTTGAAAAGCAGTTTTCTAAGTGGTGATTGGGCCAAATCTTCGTTAAGCAAGTTTATCTTGTGTGTCAAGCCTTGAAAGTGATCCTTTTTTTCTCTTTTTTTCTAAAAAGATATTTTGTGCCTTGGACTTTGTTAAGCCTCAAGGACAGTTTTAGATATTTGTTTTTGGCCAATGGCCTTCTAGTTCCTCTAGCTGTTCTTCCTCCTCTTTGGCTTATATAACCAAGAGGATTCATTGTAACAAGGGGGAATAACTTGATATATTTAGAGCAATACATAGCATTATGAGCTTGGAATAAATACTTGTTTTATGAAGTGGATGATGTCTTGTTTGTTTGACATGTGATATGTCATAAAAGTGTGATTCCATGGTTTATGAATGGTGATGTTTCTCTGATTTTGTTTATGTTTCCTTGTTTTCATTAATGTTCCATATTTCTCATTTTTTGTAGATCAGAAAAGTATATTTTGAGACATGCTCATGGAAGCACCTCAAAACATCCTGCATGTTACAGCTTTAATGTTTTCCTCTTCTTGATCATTTCTAAAGGATTCTTAACTGCCCTTTAGGTCCATCAAGAAATTGTTATTTGTTTCATTTATGGTCGGTATCTTTTTCTATCTTGTATGATTTAATGTATGCCCTACTTACATATAGCTTCTCAAAACTCCATTTCTGAAATCTTTCTATGAAATATTGGTTGTTTTATTTAAGTCAAAGAGTGGTCTCACAAGCCTTGGATTCTGCTCTCATTCATACAAAAATTATTTAGCTCATATTTCCACATATGTTTCTGAAAAGTCTCCACTTCCCCCATAGATTAAGTTGTTTGTTTATCTTATTTGTTTTCCCCAGCAGCTGAAGGTGATTTTCCAAAGTTAGAGGTTCTTATGCTTCTATGTGTTGTCGGATTGTTTATCTTTCATATGTATCAGTTTGAGTTATATTCATAGAGATTTATGGTTTTCCCTACCTCATGAATACCTAATTTAAAACTATATATGTTTAAGGTCTCTGTGTATTTCACAAACTTAATGTTCATTTCACTTCATTTTCACCCAAATAATTCATTTACCTTGACTAAATCGGCCCTGCACTAATACCTTGTCCACCATTTAGACAGTCCTGACTCTATCTGACCCCATAGCCCTGTTGATTCAATGAAATCTCTTTCTATTTGTCCTTTTTGATCTGTTTACCTCAAAAACCCAAAAAACAAACCAAAATATACTTAACAGCTAACCTAAAATCAAACATACAAATCGAACAAGTTCACATCCTTCGCATAACAGAGAGAGCCCTCTTTGAGTCCAGGAAGGCTAGGTCCTAGGACTCCAAAGTTGGTCTGATGTTGCCCTGTCATTTGGTTTACCAATCTGCTAAATCATGAGACTCCAACAGTGGTTATATTTTACAACTGCGCATAACAATTAAAAACCAAAAATAAAACTTTGGATAACATTAACCGCAACAGACAAGCTAACAGCGAAGTAGATGAAATTTTTGACATGTGACAGGGTGGCGGACTAACTGTGGACTGCCACCTCATTGGTTAGGTCCGACGGCTTCAGGTTCACTGGTGGTCGATTGTCCATGTGACAGCACACCCAATGGTTGCAGTCAGCTCCAGTGGTCTTCCTGAAACTGCGCGTTAACCTTTCAACTGCACGTCAACCCTTACTGCGTCCATATGCTGAGTGTTGCAGTGGTTAAGACTGCCACTCCACTGCAGTTAACTTTGATGGTTAGTTGTTGATGTGTTTTATACCATAGTTTTAACATATATATATCTGAAAGGGTTTTATAAATATTTTTTTGAAACTCATATCATGGGCTATTACATAGGTTTTAACTTTGTTATATGTCATGCGCTAGGTTTTAGGATTATGACTTAGGTTTACCATAACATTGTTACATGTATTTTGCACCAATTGCATTTCTAACACCAAATTTGAACCAATTGAAGACTTCTCATTGGAAAAATTGGAGAAACTAAAGAATTGAAGACTAAACTGATGCAATATCCTCCTGGATCAATCCTCTCCACTTGAAAGATTTTGGACCAACAAAAGTTTTATTTAAGCAGATATTAGGTGAGGTTATAGATCCCTCACTCTTCTGATCTCCATCCACCTCACCTTTCTAGGATTCATGCCTTTGAGTCTCACTCGAATATATTCAACATCTCCATGCCCTTAAGAGCAAACCTTCCTATCCAAGATGGTATATTCCTGCAACTCATTCATATACCCAGGTGCCAAATCATCAACGGTAGGAATCTGTGTATCTTCCTCTGGATCCATGATCATCGGAGGTTCATAAAACTTCATATTTTCTACATTTACAACTAAATAAATACGCATGTAAGGAGGTAAATCTAACCAGAATGCATTATTTCCAATATTTTCCACAATCTTGAAAGGACCATGCCTGATGGGTTTCAGTTTCTTACCTTCACCTTTTAACCTGTCTTTATTGATATACAACCATACCTGATCACCGACCTGAAAATGATGATCCACTCGATGCTTGTCTTGGCACATTTTGTACTTGGCCTGACTCTTCTCTAACTGATCCTATACTACTTCATGTATCTGTTGTATCCGTTGAATGAACTTAACTGCTTTATTTGAATCTTAGTGTCCATCCACTTTATCTTCTTCACCAAAAATGAAATCCATTTGTGACTTTGGTAGATACCCAAACATGCTTCAAATGGTGAACGATCAGTCGAAGAATGTAAGGCTCGATTGTAATCATGTTGCACATAAGGTAAATATTTATCCTGTTAGAGTCGGTCTTTTCATCCCTCCGTCAGAGATCATTTCTCTTATTGCATTTCATTTTTAGGTGTCCCATTGAGTTCATTCAATTGCATTCCATTAGGGAGCATACCATCATCTGACGGAAGGGCCTTGTCACTCATACCCCTCATGCCTTATCCTGTTGGCTCAGGTCTATTCATCAAATCAATTTTAAAGTCATTCATAGTCCTGTTTTGGCCTCTTGGTCAACAAAGAGTCATTTTAGGGTTTTTAGGTCTTTTTAGGTCTAGGGTTTCACAAATTTCGTCTTCAAAGTGTCCAATAATGCCAGCAGGCTAGAGGGAGGTTCGAAATAAGTTTCTATTTCAAAATTTCCATCATCAATAATGCTTAAGAATGATTCTCCTTCAAAACTCTGTTTTGAAGAAGAAATCATCAAATTTATTGTTTGTAATAAATGCTATGTATATTTTCAAAAATTTTCAGTTGTCAGATTCTTCAAGGCGCAAACCTGGTCGCCTTTGCCAAAACATGCCAACCATCCCTGCAAAAAATTGGCAAAGGAGCCATCATTTTAGAGCTTGGTTCACAAGATGAAATCCTGAGGAAATTCGTCAAAAAATTTCAGAGCTTGGTTCGCAATATTTGTGGAGATATGATCTGTGGAAGGTAGTGCTTTTTCAGGCTCCTGAATTTCATCTCAAAGAGGTGATCGTGGGAAAAGTTCAATAACTCTCTCTCTCTGGGCATCTGATTTGAGTTCCATAAAAAGTGGTTGCAAGTACACGAACTCTAATTTATTGGCCATCAATTTCAGAGACAAAAGACAAAACAGTGACACGTGGCAAGTCGTACAAGTTCGCTCTACTGAACCAGTCCATAATTAGGTCATTATGGGAGATTGGACACAACTTTGTCTTGGAGAATTCAAATTAGGTCAGACCTGTGGCATTCAAAAGATAATTCAGAGGGCTATTTCATTACTAAATTTCAGATATTGAAGAGTCGCAATCACAGAGATAATCCAATTCCAATATCGAGCTCCTCAAAATCAAGTAAAGGGTGTGTATTGTTTTTCCTGAATTGCATAAATCTTGTTTGAAAAATCATTTTGAAGTGATTCCAAGGGCCTATTGAGCATATATTTCAGTATTGCATTCTGAAATTCCTCCTAAAAATAATTCAACACCCATTAATCCCTCATAAATCTATACTATGATGCATGAAGTGGAAGAATTGCAATATGAGATATCAAAATTATGGTACCAAGTGCAACAAATTTCGATCTTACGAAGAGCAACCGAAGCTGACATAGATGGTTTAAAAGAATAAATGGAGGCTAAGTTGGATGGTTTGAAGGATAAAATAATAGCTAATATGGATGATAAATTACTAGAAGATGACATCGAGCATCAACAACAAGTTCTCCAAATCTCAAAGGATAACCTAACTTTGGTGCAGAATCTAATGAAACAGCAGGAATATCAACATCACATCGAAAGAAGTTTTGAAGCGGTCACAAAAAAAGGAACTCAACAAGTACGATCAATTTCAGAGTATCTCAGTAAGTGGAAGAACTTTCCTGTAAAATATTCCACATGGGAGGATGAGAATTTTATACAGAAGCATCAAGAAATAATCAAGCGTTGAGGACAACACTTGTTTGAAGGAGAGGGGCATGTTAAGTCCCTATATTAATAGTGTAGTCCCTTATTATGTTAGTCTAACCCCACTTATTGTTATTTTTGTACCCCTGTAACCCCCATATTGTTATTATTGTGCCCTTACATTATTATTGTTAGGTCGGCTAGGATTACATTATGGCCCCACTAGGATTATATTGTGGCCCCATGGACTCCTATATATAGAAAGAGGTTTTTTTCATTTGTATCATCCAAGAATTTTTCATTTATGTAATGTATTGGAGGTTGCCCCGTCGAAGTGGCTTATTTCTAAGGCATTGATATCTATTTTCTTTTATTTTTGGAGCTGGTTACACAACAAAGGAAGTTTCAGCGCCTAAAATTGATTCACCTGTTGCACAAAAGAAAGCAAAAGATATAGTTGATCCCGCTACCACCAAGTCATCGTCAACAGAAAAATCAAATCAGCAAATTACATCAAGGGAGAAGGCTGAAAAGAAATATGTTCCAGCCAAAGAGATCGAGAAGACTTCAACCTTTAGTTTGGAGAATGAGATTTCTAAATTAAAGGTATCCATTCCCTTGACTGAAATAATGAAGAACAACAGTTATAGAGGTCAAGTTTCTAAAATTTTTAATTTCGATCCTATGTCTGATATGGTGAATATTGAAGATGATCAACCTGAACTGATATTTGGACTAGCTTTAGATGGTTAGTCTCTAGATAGCGAGTGCCTCCTTTTTATACCAGTCTTCGATTGCATGAGTTTGTATTGCAATGCCATGTTTGATTCTGGTGCTTCCCATAATCTTATGCCGAAGGCAATCATGGAAAATTTGGGTTTGGACATCAATAGGAAGTACCATGATCTTTATTCAATTGATTCCAGCAGAGTGAGATGTATTGGGCTCATTAAAGACTTGGTTGTTAGTTTGGATCAGATTCCAACAAAGAATGTTTTGATGGACGTAGTTGTGGCAGACATTCCTCCCAGATTTGGTATGCTACTTTCCAGATCTTGGAGAGAAAAATTGAAAGGGACATTACAATTAGATTTCTCCTATGCAACGATTCCTGTGTTTTTCCAAATGAGAAAGTTGTACCGAGAACAAAAAACGAAGTACATGATTACAACCAAGGAGAAACTGGTTAATCATCCGATTAATTATGTACATATAGATTTAGAGTCTTTTGTTTTGTATGCCGATAGTTTCAATGATGTAGATAGTCAGTTAGTTCAAGCAGAAGATATTCCAGAGATTACCGAGATTTCAGAGAATTTTTGAAGAAAGAAAGGCAAAAACCGGAAAGCACAGTTGAACAATCAGCTGAAGATAGTGAACAACAAGCAGAAAAAACAGAGCTAGCACAATTTCAGCACTTAGAAGGTGGTGAAGAGGGTCTATGGACCATGGATTTCGATGGTGCAATGGGAAATGATGGTGCTAGAATTGGTATTTGGGTACGCAGTCCTTTTTCCGCTCCAAACAAGGTACCGAGCAATGTACGGGTATGTTCTTACAAGCTAGCATTCGATTGTTAGAAAAATGAGGCTGAGTACGAAGCTCTGATTGCTGGCCTAAAAATTCTTAGAAAGCTGAATGCTAAGAGAATTGCAGTCTATGGCGACTCCGAATTGGTGATTAAGAAAGTGAAGGGTGAATACCAAATGAAGCATCCCTGAATGCGGGCTTACAAAAATGTTGTTCTTGATATTTTGAAGCTGTTTTCAGATTATACCTTGACTTGTATTCCTTGCATTAAAAATGGAATTGCAGATGCACTTGCTAAGCTAGCAATTAATTTGAAGATCCCAATGAATTCAGGTAATAAGTTTGAAATCCATATGAAGCACCATCCTACTGTCCTGGATAATCAAATATGTTAGCAATTTTTCCAAGATGATGATGAGATTAATGAATTTTTGCAAAACAAAAGTAAGTTCAAAGATACCTCAATTGATGTATAATATGATGATGGTGAAGCTGATGTTCAAGTCAATCAAATGGAAGTGTTGCAATTGAAAGATAATGCTATTCCTAAAGGTTTGATCCCTTTAGAAGAGCTCTTCAATCAGGATGATGTAGCTAAAAAACCAACCTTGCGGCCAACTTAAAAGGGAGTTGAAGATGTAAACATTAGATCAGCTGAGAATCCAAAGATGGTGAATTTGTCAAAAGCATTGCCACCGGAGGTAAAGGCTAAATATATCAGTTTGTTGTCCTCTTTTGCTGATGTGTTTGCTTGGGATTATTCAGACTTGAAGATGTATGATACGAATATAATTCAGCACACTATTCCAATCAAGCCTAATCAGAAGCTAAGAAGAATCAACTCGAAGTTGCTGCCATCAATTGAGAAGGAGGTAAACAGGTTGTACAAAGAAGGAATTATTTTTCCCATCATATTTTCTGATTGGATTTCCAATTTGGTGCCAGTGCAGAAAAAGACAGGTGAGATTCGGTTGTGCATTGATTTCTGAAATCTGAACAAGGTGTCATTGAAGGACAATTATCTATTTCCCAAAATGGATCATATACTTCAGCGAGTAGTTGGAGCATCTCGTATGTCACTACTCGATGGTTACTCCGGTTATAACCAAATTCTCGTCCATGAGGATGACAGAGACAAAACAACGTTCACCACTCCGTGGGGAACTTTCCACTATGCCAAGATGCCTTTTGGTTTAAAGAATGCTGGTGCGACATTTCAGCGAGCGATGGACATGGATTTTGCGAATGAGGAGGATGTTTTTCTTGTTATATACCTTGATGATTTGACGGTATTTTCCAATTCAGATGAAGAGCATATGTATCACTTGAAAATTGTCTTTCAAAAGAGCATAAAATATGGTGTGTCACTTAATCCGAAGAAGAGCTTGTTTTCCATGGATGAGGGCAAACTACTTGGTCACATTATTTCAAAAGATGGCATTCGTATTGATCCAACATGTGTAGAAGCAATTCAGCAAATTGACCCTCCCAGGAACAAGAAGGATATTCAGTCTTTTAATGGTAAGATGAACTTTTTACGCCGCTTTGTGCCTAATCTTGTTGAACATCTAAGAGAGATTACAAACATGCTTAAAAAATATAGCCAAGTGAAGTAGACTGAAGAGGCCATAAAATCCTTTAATTTGGTGAAGTTGGCACTATATTTAGCTCCAGTGTTAATCAGCTCGGATTACACCCAAGATTTTATTTTGTTTTCATTTGCTTCGGAGCATACCATGGCAGCTGTGTTAATGCAGAAAAGAGATGAGCATGAGAAGCCAATAGCTTTTTTTAGTCGAACTATAAGAGATGCAGCCTTGAAGTACAACATCATTGAAAATCAAGCTCTGGCACTGGTAAAAGCATTAAAGCATTTCCGGGTATACATTCTGCATTCTTATATTTTGGCTTATGTTGCTAACGCTGTCGTGAAAGATGTTTTAGTACAAACTGATCCGGAAGGAAGACGAGGCAAGTGGATTGCAGCTTTGCTGGAGTATGATGTGGAGATAAGGCCCATGAAGATTATCAAGGGAGAGGGGCTGGCAAAGCTTATGGCTGAATCGAATTTGCATGCACTAGACATAAATCTGATTGTTGCTATGTCTGATGAGGATGAGGATAATTCGCCACTTCAGGTATCGGAAATTTTTGTTGCTTCACCGTGGTATTCAACTATTGTGTATGTTCTTCAAAAATTTTCACCACCTCCCGGCATGACTAAAAACAAAGGTAGAACTCTGAAATTGAAGGTTGAAAAATATTTTATTTTGAATTATGCACTTTATTGGAAAGATCCTGGTGGTGTTTTGTTGAATTGTTTGGTCGAAGAAAAAGAAAAGCAGGCAATGGATGATTTCCATAAAGGAGATTGTGGCGGTCACCTGTTTTGGAAAACAACAGCCAATAAGATTTTGAGAGTGGGATACTATTGGTCGACATTGTTTGCTGATGTGTATAAGACTGTCAAAAGCTGCCATGAATGTCAGATTTTCGAAGGAAGACAGAAATTACAGCCTTTGCCGCTTAAGCCTATTGAGGTAAGAACTCCTTTTTAGCATTGGGGTTTGGATTTCATTGGGGAGATCCATCCTCCTTATTTAGGAAAACATATATGGATCCTAATAGCGACATATTATTTCACAAAATGGATTGAAGTAGTTCCCACTAGGCAAGCTACGGATTCAGTAATCATTTCTTTCCTTGAGAATAACATTTTGTCTTGTTTTGGTTGCCCGAATAAGATAATTACTGACAACGCAACAAATTTCAAATAAAAAAGGATGATTGAGTTTTGTAACAAGTATCATATCACTTTGGGACATTCAACCGCCTATCATCCACAAGGCAACGGATTGGCGGAATCTTCCAATAAATCTTTGGTCAACATCATTAAAAAGTTGCTGGAAATAAATAAGAAAGGTTTGCATAAGAAGTTAGTAAATGCACTTTGGGCAGACCGGGTGAGTTAGAAAAAATCCATTGGTATGTCTCCCTTTGAGCTGGTATATGGGGTAGACACGGTGTTTCCTACCTCCCTTGCTATTCCGGTGGTCAAGCTTCTTCAGGAAACTGGAAGTGAAGAAAGCCATATGCAGAGAAGAATAAATCATATGATTCATTTGCAGCAAATGAGAGAAGAATTTTTCCAAAAAACATTTAAGTTTTAGGAGAGGATCAAGAAAATTTATGACAGGAAAGCAAAGGCGGAAAAATTCCAATTGGAGGAAGTAGTGTTGAAGTGGGATGCTAGAAATTATGACAAAGGTAAGCACGGTAAGTTTGAAAATCTCTGGAAAGGTCCCTTTAATATTGTTGCATATTGTGGTCAGAATGCGTTTCTTTTGAAGGAGATGAATGGGGAAGATTGTCCAGGAGGGCCGGTCAATGGTCAGCAGCTCAAGTGGTACCATTTCTGAGATGTTTTCTGCAGTTTACATTGTCACTGTACTACCATTTTATTTCAGTTTTATTGCAAGTGTGTGTTGTGATCATTTCTTCAGTCTGGGGCCCGAAGTGAAGGCTATAATTCTGAAGAAGGATTTCAGTTTTGGTTTCAGTTTGTCGAGTCCGTTTTTAGTCATTTCAGTTTTAAAATTGAGTCAAGAGTTTTGTCAAGTCAATGATTCCATAGCCTAATGGACGAAGGCCCTGTCTATCTCTCCCATAGATCTGCCATTCTTGGCACCTCCTAGGAGCTATCATCCCCATTGGAGCCAATGTTAGAGTCGGTCTTTTCATCCCTCTGTCAGAGATCATTTCTCTTATTGCATTTCATTTTTAGGTGTACTATTCAGTTCATTCATCTGCACTTTGTTAGGGGCATGCCATTATCTGACGGAAGGGCCTTCTCAGTCATACCCCTCATGCCTTGTACCTGTTGGGTCAGGTCTGTTCATAAAATCTATTTTAAAGTCATTCATAGTCCTGTTCGGCCTCTTGGTCAGCAAAGAGTTATTTTAGGGTTTTTAGGTCTTTTTAGGTCTAGGGTTTCGCAAATTTCGTCTTCAAAGTGTCCAATAATGCCAGCAGGCCAGAGGGAGGTTCAAAATAAGTTTTCGTCGCAAAATTTCATCGTTATAATGATTGATCATGACTTTTCTTCAAAACTCTGTTTTGAAGAAAATCGTCATTTTATCCTTTGTAATAAATGCTATGTATATTTTCAAAATTTTCAGTTGTCAGATTCTTCAAGGCGCATCCCTGGTCGCCTTTGCCAAAACATGCCAGTCATCCCTGCAAAAAATTGCCAAGAGTTTCATCATTTCAGCCAAAAAGTCAAGTGGAAACAAGCAAAACAGAGTTTGTATTAAAAGTGAAAAAATGCCAAAGCTAAAACATAAGAAAGTGGGTTTGTAAGAAGCAAAAATTAAATTCTTCACTATATGAGATATTTTCCACATTTATCAATCCATTTCTATTCAAGAAGCATCAGAGAAGCTTCCAGGCTCAACAAAAAAATGAAATTGTGAGTTTGAAGGCCGACCGTGTGTTGGAGTGTTGCGCGACGCACGGGGAGGAAGGCGCGCGGCGTTATATAGACTGCGTGCCGCATTGGACCAATTTTCACTATGTATAATTTCACCGTTGTGGCACATCTAGGAGGCGCTGGCAAGTAATCGGGTTTGTGTGCGGCGTATAGAGCCCTCCAAAGTTACATTCTTGCCATTTCTCCATCAAATTTCCAAAAAGACTCAAATTTTTTGCTCCAAGTAAGTTCATGAGATTGTGAAATTTCCATTATCATTGTTTAGTGTTGTTTCAAAGGTTGGTTGGAGAATTGGAATGGTGTAAGCATAAACCCTATCTTTTTGACAAAGGCTGCTCCATAGGGTTTATATTTGAAGTTTTAAAATCTGGTTTTGGTGCTGAACCCCTGTCATATGCCACCATATTTTCCCTTTCCTCCACATTTTTACTGTAACTACAGTTCATTCCTATTCCCCTATATTCCACAATCACTCATATCATTTGTCCCCATTTTTCCTATTTCTAAACCCTACCATTTCCTACCATTTTCCCTCTCCCATATCATTTGTAGCAAATTCCCAAACCCCACATCCCTAAACACAGTCAAGTCACTGTTAACACATTTCAAATCTCACTTGACAAACTCCACAGTCCACTTATACCTACTGTCCCATATTCCTCACAGTACCTTATTTCCCTTTGGCATATTTGGCATTGAAAACAAACACCAATTTCACATTTTCAAACCAAACCAAACATACACTTGTCATACATTGCAAACACTATGACAGACACAGATTCATCTTATGGGCAAGACAGTGACTCAATCACTGAGCTTAATGTACCGAGAAGGCCTCGAAAAGGGGTCAGACACGTCAGAGAAGAGCCCACTTCATTGACACAATTGCAGGCTTGCCCACTTGCAATGGCTTGTTTTCAACAACAATCATGTTTTTAGTATTGTGAGATGATTTCTCAAACTCAGCATCATCAGGAGTTGGTTCGCTTGTTTGTTTTACATTTTCATGACGGTCAGGTTACCCTCGCTGGAGTAAATTTCACCTTGACACCAGAAACCATTTCGCAGGCAACAGGAATACCGAATATAGGTGAACAGTGGAACAAGAGACAACAGCTGGACAAAGTGTATTATGAGCAATACATCAGGCCTGGCTATATGAGGCAGCTCAGCAGGGTGTTTCCTTTCAGATTCTTGAAGGAGTAATATGTGCCATTAATGAAACTCATCATCAAATACTTCAGCTGTGAGGGCTGGTTCTCACGCCTTTATGCATACCACATCAGGCTGTTGATGCATTTCACGAGAGTGAGGATGATGATCATTCCATATTTCATGTTCCGAAACATAGAGCGGATGACTACTCTTGTGCAGAATAAGACTCCAGAGTAGCAGCATAACAACATTTATCATTATGTTCTCATCAAGATGATTGTGGTACATCAGCTTGGATTGCAGAGCATTGCCTGGGAAGAGTTCATTTCCCATGACTTCTTTACAGCACCTCAGCCTCCTCCAGAGATTATTCATGGTGCGGGTGAGCCTTCACATCAGTTTGAGGGTCCTGAGACAGAGCCTATCAGTGTTCCAGTATGTGTTACCTATCAGAGAGGCACCAAAGCCTTATTTGCAGCTGCACGACGAGTACTATCTCCACCCGGGGTGGAAGGGGTCTCGCCTTTGACATCAGCACAGGTATAGGGAAAAGACAGAGGCAAGAGGCTTATGTAGGAGGGAGGCCCTTCAGGAGGTCAGGATGTTGATTTTACATTGATTGATGTGGACGTGAGTTCTCCAAACTCAAAACTCAGAGAAATCATTCAAGAGCAAAAAAATGAGATCAGCACATTGACCGAGAAGTTGCAGAGAGCACAATGGATCATTAAATATCTAAATCAGTAGAATAAGCAGTTAGAGGATCAACAGACACTTATGGAGTTGCAAAACATCCGCGAGAACCGGCAAGCTGCCCGAAGAAGCCCATCCGAGATGACACCTATCGAGCGGGAGTTTGAGGCCGATCGAGAGACTTGGCTAAAAAGGGTCAACATCCTTTTGGAGAAGCTCTTAGAGAAAGAAAACAAAGAGAAGAACATGCTCTGACACATGAAGAACCACTATTGGGCCCGCACACATGTTTGCAAAGCGAAAATGAAGATCCTGAAAGCGAGGCTGAGAAGGGCACTGCGGAGGCGCAAAAGGCCTGATCCACTCCAAATATTGGCCAAAGCTTCTTTGGCTAAGAATAATACTTGATGGGGGACCTTCACTCCAAATTTCAGCAAATTTGGAGAAAATTTTGTCATTTTTGAGTTTTTGGTCACAAAACAGGTTTTCCTGCCCAAAGCGTAGCGCCACCTTGCGCGCGCTTACGTTTGACAGATCTTCTGGAGGAAAATTTGACATTTTTGGATTTTTTATGAAAAATTATGCATGCTTGGGAATGGCCTAAGAATTTCATCAAGTTCTGGGTGGCCTAAAGGGTCAAAAACACCTTGAAAATGGCCTTTCTTCCACCTTTTGCACACACAGGAACCAGTCTTGGGAGATTGAAGTTTTGGAGGGGAAAATGACATCCAAATGTAGAAATTCCACTTGGGTTGGAAATTATACAGGTATGGATTTCCAACGAGATATCATGAGCTCAATTTTGACTTCAGGAAGTGCCTCAAAATCAGCTCCGAAATTGTGCTACGCATACATATTTTGAGCGCGGCGCATAGAGGATTTTGGCCTATTTTTCACTCTTCAGCTCATAATTCTGTCCAGTTTTGACTAGTTTTACTTTCTGATGTAACTCTTGATCTATCTTGATGTAATTTCTTGACCATGATGTAAATTTGGCATATTTTTACTTTTTCTAGAGGATTCATTCACTAAAAGGTGAAAATTAAATGAATGAATCAGTTTCCTACCATATAGAGGCAAGTTGTTTGATTGCCTAGATTTCAGTTCCTAGTTTAGAATTGGTTGAAACAACTCCTAGAAGGATGAGCTCGACCCCTAGAGGCATGGGGAGGGGTTAGGATGGTCTATATTATGTATTTTCTGAGTCATTTTCAGGGTTGGACTCTTGGGAATAGTTTGGCACCTCATTGTATATTCATTTCAACATTTTTGGCAAAGGAAAGACCAGGGTTTTGCAGCACTTGTTGGGATCCTTGTGGCTCTAAGTTTTTGATGGTGTTTTTCTCCGTGATTTTTTAAGTTCATTAATGTTTTATGTATGCCATTTCCCTTCTCTTTGCTTCTGAAATTAAACAAATGAGTAACTAAGGTAGAATTCATTAGTTTGCTGGTGCTCTGCCTTAAACTTTTGTTTAGTTTTATATGTTTTCATCAGTTTGAAGAGGATCCTTGCACCTTCTTGCCCTCTTCAGCTCCTCAGCAGTATTTTCTATCCATTCAATTAATATAAGACATCAAAGTCGTTTCCTTCCTTGCCCCAACTAGAACTCTGCAAGAATTTGGCCTCATCCCCAAGCCCAAATTGCCTTTCCCTTTTTTTCAAAAAAAACCCAAAAAATCAAAACAAATCCTCCTATTTGTATATCTAGCCTAATATTAGTTGTTGTTTCAGTCATCTCAAGCCCTATTGAAAACTTTTCGCTGAGATTGACCCGGAGAGAGCCCTCTCCTGTTCTGGTAGGGCTAGCTACCAGACTGAGTGTGGTATGATGTTGCCCTGAACTATGCCTTTTTCAGCCTGAGGTAGATTTAGGCAATAACATAGTGGCGACCATACTGGGGACGAAAATGGTTTGCTTGTTGGTGTTATTTGTTTCATAAGCTACAGACGGAGCTTGAAGTTATGCCAGGTAGCCTTCGAAACACTTTTTCTTTGCATTAGCGGAAGTAGATAAATGTTGCTTCAGTCAATCTCCGGTTTAGCTTGTGAGCGTGACACTTGACTTGTGAATTACCCCAGTATATTACATCGTTCTGGACTTTTGGGTGATTGCGTCTAGAATTTGATAGGCTGAAACAAGTTGGTTTTGTCCCTTTGATTTTTGAATAGATCAACACACTGGCTTCCAGAAGACATACAAGAGAAAATCCGGATCCCGATCCACCTCCAGTGTATGAGAATCCCAATCTGATTTCAAGAATCCTCCGTCGAGAAAGTCCCGTGATCCCTTTTTTTAAATCTCATTCATGCCCTACTGTATTTGAATTCCTTGAAGATATTGAGTTTGATGATCAATTCAAGTTGTCGTTGTTTGAAACTAAATCTGAAAGTGCTACTGGTTCTACTGTCATAAATCCCGAGTTTATCAAGTATCTTGAGATTGAACAAGCTAATAGATCCATTGATAGTTACATCTTGAACATTCAAAACTCTATTGTGGCAACGAATATTCCTGAGTTTATCGAATTTCGCTTCTGAAACTCTTGGTCCATCAGCAATTACTTCTGGTTCACAAGTTCACACTGAGACTTATTTCATTCCTACCATTCCCGTGCAACCATCCATATCTGATCAGCAATCTGCAGTAGTTCCTCCTCCATCCCCGCCACAGACACCTCGTACATCTACTGCTCCTAATCCACCCGTTTCTCCAAGACAGATTATAAATCCACCAAGAGCAATGGCCGCTAGATTCGCACCCCTTGTCTTGCCTCCAAACTTGGATGCCATGCCCGCTGATTATCAGACTAAAATCACATTGTTTGATGGAACTCCTTAGAGTGTTCCTGCTTAGCAGCATATTGATAGAATGACAGACTTCTTTGATCTCCATGAAATTGATGAAGAGAATGTCACCATGAGATTGTTTGTGCAAACTTTTGGAGGTGAGGTACGTAAGTGGTTCAGAGCTTTGCAGCCAAGAAGTATTACTACATTAGCCGAGCTTCAGAGACAGTTTTTAGATCGGTGGGAAATAAATAAAGATCCACTTCAAATTACTTCTGAATATACCAAGATCAAGCGCAATGCTGGTGAGTCCGTCCAAGACTATATTATCAGATTTAATGCAGTTTATAATGCAATTCCTGATGATTTGAGGCCATCTAAGAAGTCAGCTTTGTTAAAATTCCCGGATGGTTTTGATCCAAACATGGCCTATTCATTACAAGAAAGAGATCCGCCCACCTTAGAGGACATGCAGAAGATTTCTGTTAGTGTCGAGGCAAATTTGAATGGCAAGAGAGCTAGGTTGAGAGCTGAGAAGAAAGTCGTAATAAAAGAAGAAGCTTCTACATCAGATCAGCTACTTCGTAAAGTGGAAAAAATGTTCGAAAGGTTCACACTTGATAAGCCCGAACCACAGATTCGAAATCCCAATTTCCGTGGTCAGCAGCAGCCCCAATTCAGGATCAAACAACGAGAGCAGTGAGCACAAGAACCAGCAGTCCAGCAGCAAGTAAAGACGCCTCTTCAGCAGAATTTTGTTGGTCAGGATTCAGATGATGAAGATGATGTAGTAGGGGAGGAAAATCACTTCTTTACTCCTGATGATTTTCCCATTTATATCACTGAAGATGAGGAGTATGCAGAAAGTTCAGTAGTACAAAGAGATGAGGATTTTATCTTGGCCAATGATGCAGCTCTTGAGGAAGAGTCGGATGAGTATCAGAGAGGTTATATGAATGCCTTGTCAGCCCAGCAGAAGCAATATTCTCTTAGAAACAGAGATGTTCCTGTCAACCCAATCCAAAAGAGAAAGGAAGTTTCAGCACCTAAAAACGATTCACCTGTTGCACAAAAGAAAGCAAAAGAGATAGTTGATCCCGCTGCCACCAAGGCATCATCAGCAGAAAAATTAAATCAGCCAATTACATCGAGGGAGAAGGCTGAAAAGAAATATGTTACAGCCAAAGAGATCGAAAATACTTCAGCCTTTAGTTTGGAGAATGAGATTTCTAAATTAAAGGTATCCATTCCCTTGACTGAACTAATGAAGAACAGCAGTTATAGAGGTCAAGTTTCTAAAATTTTGAATTTCGATCCTATGTCTGATATGGTGAATATTGAAGATGATCAACCTGAACTGATATTTGGACCAGCTTTAGATGGTGAGTCTCCAGATAGTGAAGTGCCTCCTTTTTATATCAGTCTTCGATTGCATGAGTTTGTATTGCATAATGCCATGTTTTATTCTGGTGCTTCCCATAATCTTATGCCGAAGGAAATCATGGAGAAGTTGGGTTTAGACATCACTAGGAAGTACCATGATCTTTATTCATTTGATTCTAGCAGAGTGAGATGTATTGGGCTCATTAAAGACTTGGTTGTTAGTTTGGATCAGATTCCTACAAAGAATGTTTTGATGGATGTTGTTGTAGCAGACATTCCTCCGAGATTTGGTATGTTGCTTTCCAGATCTTGGGGAGAAAAATTGAAAGGGACATTACAATTATATTTCTCCTATGCAACGATTCCCGTGTTTGGCCAAATGAGAAAGTTGTACCGGGAACAAAAAATGAAGTACATGATTACAACCAAGGAGAAACCGGTTAATCATCCGATTAATTATGTACATACAGATTTAGAGTCTTTTGTTTTGTATGCCGATAGTTTCAATGATGTAGATAGTCAGTTAGTTCAAGCAGAAGATATTCCAGAGATTACCGAGAATTTCAGAGAAGTTTTGAAGAAAGAAAGGCAAAAACCGGAAAGCACAGTTGAGCAATCAGCTAAAGATAGTGGACAGCAAGCAGAAAAAACAGAGCTAGCACAATTTCAACACTTAGAAGATGATGAAGAGGGTCTATGGACCATGGATTTCGATGGTGCAGTGGGAAATGATGGTGCTGGAATTGGTATTTGGGTACGCAGTCCTTTTTCCGCTCCAAACAAGGTACCGAGCAACGTACGAGTATGTTCTTACAAGTTAGCATTCGATTGTTCAAACAATGAGGCTGAGTACGAAGCTCTGATTGCTGGCCTAAAAATTCTTAGAAAGCTAAATACTAAGAGAATTTCAGTCTATGGTGACTCTGAATTGGTGATTAAGCAAGTGAAGGGTGAATACCAAACGAAGCATCCCCGAATGCGGGCTTACCGAAATGTTGTTCTTGATATTTTGAAGTTATTTTCAGATTATACCTTGACTTGTATTCCTCGCATTCAAAATGGAATTGCAGATGCACTTGCTAAGGCAGCAAGTAACTTGAAGATCCCAATGAATTCAAGTAATAAGTTCGAAATCCATGTGAAGCACCGTCCTACCATCCCGGATAATCAAAGATGTTGGCAAGTTTTCCAAGATGATGATGAGATTAATGAATTTCTGCAAAACAAAGGTAAGTTCAAAGATACCTCAATTGATGTAGAATATGATGATGGTGAAGCTGATGTGCAAGTCAATCAAATGGAAGTGTTGCAGCTAAAAGATAACGTTATTCCTAAAGGTTTGATACCTTTAGAAGAGCTCTTCTATCAGGATGATGTAGCTAAGAAACCAACCTTATGGCCAACTGAAAAGGTAGTTGAAGATGTAAATATCGGAAAAACTGAAAATCCAAAGATGGTGAAGTTATCCATATCATTTCCACCGAAGGTAAAAGAAAAATATGTGAGTTTGTTGTCTTATTTTGCTAATTCTTTCGCTTGGAACTATTCAGATTTAAAGACGTATGATACCAATATAATTCAACACACTATTCCAATCAAGCCTAATCAGAAGCCTTTCAGACAGAAGCTAAGAAGAATCAACCCGAAGTTGCTGCCATCAATTGAGAAGGAGGTGAACAAGTTTTACAAAGCAGGAATCATTGTTCCCATCAGATTTTTTGATTGGGTTTCCAATTTGGTGCCAGTGTGAAAAAAGACAGGTGAGATTCAGTTGTGCATTGATTTCCGAAATCTGAACGAGGTGTCATTTAAGGACAATTATCCATTGCCCAAAATGGATCATATACTTCAGCGAGTAGTTGGAGCATCTCGTATGTCACTACTCGATGGTTACTCCGGGTATAACCAAATTCTGGTCCATGAGGACGACAGAGACAAAACAACGTTCACCACTCCGTGGGGGACATTCCACTATGCCAAGATGCCTTTTGGTTTAAAGAATGCTGGTGCGACATTTCAGCGGGCGATGGACATGGCTTTTGCGAATGAGAAGGATGTTTTTCTTGTTATATACCTTGATGATTTGACGGTCTTTTCCAATTCGGATGAAGAGCATATGTATCACTTGAAAGTTGTCTTTCAAAAGTGCAGAAAATATGGTGTGTCACTTAATCTGAAGAAGAGCTTGTTTTCCATGGATGAGGGCAAACTACTTGGTCACATTATTTCAAAAGATGGCATTCGTATTGATCTAGCACGTGTAGAAGCAATTCAACAAATTGACCCTCCCAGGAACAAGAAGGAGATTCAGTCTTTTAATGGTAAGATGAACTTTTTACGCCGCTTTGTACCTAATCTTGCTGAACATATAAGAGAGATTACAAACATGCTTAAAAAAGACAGCCAAGTGAAGTGGACTGAAGAGGCTATAAAGTCCTTTAATTTGGTGAAGTTGGCACTATCTTCAGCTCCAGTTTTAATCAGCCCGGATTACACCCAAGATTTTATTTTGTTTTCATTTGCTTCGGAGCATACCATGGCAGCTGTGTTAATGCCGAAAAGAGATGAGCATGAGAAGCCAATAGCTTTTTTCAGTCGAACAATAAGAGGTGCAACCTTGAAATATAACATCATTGAGAAGCAAGCTCTGGCATTGGTAAAAGCATTAAAGGATTTTCGGGTATACATTCTGCACTCTCATATTTTGGCTTATGTTCCTAACGCTGTCGTGAAAGATGTTTTAGTACAAACTGATCCGGAAGGAAGACGAGGCAAGTGGATTGCAGCTTTGCTAGAGTATGATGTGGAGATAAAGCCCACGAAGCTTATCAAAGGATAGGGGCTAGCGAAGCTTATGGCTGAATCGAATTTGCATGCACTAGACATAAATCTGATTGTTGCTATGTCTGATGAGGATGAGGAGAATATGCCACTTCAGGTATCAGAAATTTTTGTTACTTCTCCGTGTATTCAGATATTGTGTATGTTCTTCAAAATTTGTCACCACCACCCGGCATGACTAAAAACAAAGGTAGAACTTTGAAATTGAAGGCTGCAAAATTTTGTATTTTGAATTCTTCACTTTATTGGAAAGATCCTGGTGGTGTTTTTTTGAATTGTTTGGTGGAAGAAGAAGCAAAGCGGGTTATGGAGGATTTTCATAAAGGAGATTGTGGCGATCACCTGTTTTGGAAAACAACAGCTAATAAGATTTTGAGAGTGGGATACTATTGGCCGACATTGTTTTCTGATGTGTATAAAACAGTCAAAGGCTGCCATGAGTGCCAGATTTTCGAAGGAAGACAAAAATTACAGCCTTTGCCGCTTAAACCTATTGAGGTAAGCACCCCTTTTCAACAGTGGGGTTTGGATTTCATTGGGGAGATCCATCCTCCTTCTTCAGACATCATAGATGCAGATCCTAACAAAGGATGACATTTCACGAAGTGGATTGAAGCAATCCCCACAAGCAAGCACATTCTGTGACCATTTTTTCTGAGAATAACATTTGTCTCGTTTTTGCCCCCGAATAAATTGATCACCGATAACGCAAAGCCTTTCAAATCAAGAAATATGATTGAGTTTTGTGACAAGTATAAAATCATTTTGGGACATTCAACCGCCTATCATCCCAAAGGCAATGGATTTCATGAGTCTTCCCAGGGGGCACTCTCCAATATCATTAACTTCGCTGAAATAAATAAGAAGAGTTGGCATAAGAAGCTGGTCAATGCACAAAAGGACGACCGGGTGAGTCGAAGGTGAAATCCATTGGTATGTCCCCCTTGACTTGGTTTATGGAATGGATACAAACTGTTTCCTACCGTGGTTCCGTGGTAAAACTTACAGAAGATAGCAGTGAAGAAAACCATATGCAAAGAAGAATAAATAAGATGATTCATTTGCAGCAGACAAGAGATGAAGTTTTTCAGAACACATTCAAGTTGCAGGAGATAATTAAGAAAATTTATTACAAGAAAGCGAAGGCGGACAAATTTCAATTGGAGGAAGTAGTGTTGAAATTGGATGTCAGAAATGAGGATAAAGGTAAGCACGATAAGTTTGAAAATATCTGGAAAGGTCCCTTTAGCATTGCTGCATATTGAGGTCAGAATGCCTTTCTTTCGAAGGAGATGAATGGTGAATATTGTCCAGGAGGGTCGGTCAATGGTCGGCTGCTCAAGTGGTACCATTTCTAAGATGTTTTCTGCTGATCACATTTTCATTGTACATACCATTTCTTTCAGTTTCATTGCAAGTGTGTACTGTGATCTTTTCTTCAGTTTGGGGCCTGAAGTGAAGGCTATAATTCTGAAGAAGGATTTCAGTTTTGGTTTTAATTTGTCAAGTCGGTTTTGGTTCAGTCATTTCAGTTTTAGAGTTGAGTCAGTTCGAGTCAGATTTTCAGTCACTAAATCAGTCAACAGTCTTGTGTTGCTTTTTCAAATAATAGACTCCATAGCCCAATGGAAGAAGGCACTGTCTATCTCTCCCAGAGATCAGTAGTTCTTGGCACCTCCCAGGAGCTACCATCCCCATTGGAGCCAATGTTAGAGTCGGTCTTTTCATCCCTCCGTCAGAGATCATTTCTCTTGTTGCATTTCATTTTTAGGTGTCCCATTCAGTTCATTCATCTGCACTCCGTTAGGGGCATGCCATTATCTGATGTAAGGGCCTTCTTATTCATACCCCTCATGCCTTATCCTGCTGGCTTAGGTCGGTTCATCAAAGTCAATTTTACAGTCATTCATAGTCCTGTTTCGTCCCTTGGTCAGAAAAGAGTCATTTTAGGGTTTTAGGTATTTTTAGGTCTAGGGTTTAGTTTATTTAGTCCTCAAAATGACTAATAATACTAGCAAGCCAGAGGGAGGTTCAAAATAAGTTTCTATTTCAAGATTTTCATCATCAATAATGCTTAAGAATGATTCTTCTTCAAAACTCAGTTTTGAAGAAGAAATCTTTAAATTTATTGTTTGTAATAAATATGTAATTTTTAAAGGTTTTTCAGTCATGAAGTATTTAGGCACAGCCCTAGTCATCCTTTGCCGAAATCCAATGCCAAGCATCCCTGCAAAAAATTGACAAAAAATTCATCATTCAGCCAAAATCAGTGGTAACAAGAAAATCAAAGTTTACATTAAAAAAGTGAAAAGTGCCAATTTCAAAACATTACAAAAGTGGGTTATTTCAAAATGAAAATTAAAATCCTTTTGATACATAAGATATTTCCACATTGATCAATTCATTTTCTCCAAGAGGCATCAAAGAAAACCGAGTTAGATTGTAAAGGAGTGAAAACAGGGTTTGAAGGCCGAGACTGTGTGTTGGGGTGCTGCGCGACGCATTGGGAGGAAGGTGCGGTGCAGATAGACCACGCGGCGCGTACAGAGGTTTTTCACTGTGTAAATTCTAACTGGCGCAGCGCATCGAGGAGGCACGGCACACTGGGTTTGTTCGTGGCGCACAGAGCTATTAAGCCGGAATTTTGCCATTTCTCCATCAAATTTCTGAAACGACTCAAATTTTTTTCTCCAAGTAAGTTCACAGGATTGTGAAATTGCCATTATCAGTGTTTAGTGCTGTTTCAAAGGTTGGTTGGAGAATTGGAATGGTGTAAGCATAAACCCTATCTTTTTGACAAAGGCTTCTCCATAGGGTTTATATTTGAAGTTTTAAAATCTGGTTTTGGTGCTGAACCCCTGTCATATGCCACCATATTTTCCCTTTCCTCCACAGTCCTACTGTAACTACAGTTCATTCCTATTCCCCTATATTCCACAATCACTCATATCACTTGTCCCCATTTTTCCTATTTCTAAACCCTACCATTTCCTACCATTTTCCCTCTCCCATATCATTTGTAGCAAATTCCCAAACCCCACATCCCTAAACACAGTCAAGTGACTGTTAACACATTTCAAATCTCACTTGAAAAACTCCACAGTCCACTTATACCTACTGTCCCATATTCCTCACAGTACCTTATTTCCCTTTGGCATATTTGGCATTGAAAACAAACACCAATTTCACATTTTCATACCAAACCAAACATACACTTGTCATACATTGCAAACACTATGATAGACACAGATTCATCTTATGAGTAAGACAGTGACTCAACTGCTGAGCTTAATGTACCGAGAAGACCTTGAAAAGGGGGAAGACACGTCAGAGAGGAGCCCACTTCATTGACTCAATTGCAGGCTTTCCCACTTGCAATGGATTGTTTTCAACAACAGTCATGTTTTCAGTATTGTGAGATGATTGCTCAAAATTCACATCATCATGAGTTGGTTCGCTTGTTTGTTTTACATTTGCATGACGGTCAGGTTACCCTTGCTGGAGTAAATTTCACCTTGACACCAGAAACCATTTCGCAGGCAACAGGAATACTGAATATAGGTGAACAGTGGAACAAGAGACAGCAGCTGGACAAAGTGTATTATGAGCCATACATCAGGCCTGGCTATATGAGGCAGCTCAGCAGGGTGTTTCCTTTCATATTCTTGAAGGATTCCTCCGTGCCATTAATGAAACTCATCATCAAATACTTCAGCTGTGAGGGCCGGTTCTCGCTCCTTTATGCATACCACATCAGGCTGTTCATGCATTTCATGAGAGTGAGGATGATGAGCATTCCATATTTCATGTGCCAAAACATAGAGCGGATAACTACTCTTGTGCAGAAGAAGACTCCAGAGAAGAAGTATAACAACATTTATCATTATGCACTCATCAATATGATTGTGGTATATCAGCTTGGATTGCAGGGCATTGCCTGGGAAGAGTTCATTTCCCGTGACTTCTTCACAGCCCCTCAGCCTCCTCCCGAGATTGTTCATGATGTAGGTGAGCCTTCATATCAGTTTGAGGGTCCCAAGACAGAGCCTATCAGTGTACCAGTGTGTGTTACGTATCAGAGAGGCACCAGAGCCTTATTTGCAGCAGCATGACGAGTCCTATCTCCACCTGGGGTGGAAGGGGTCTCGCCATCGTCATCAGCAGCGCCGCGAGTACTATCTCCACATGGGGTGGAAGGGGTCTCGCCTTCTACATTAGCACAGGTACAAGACAGAGGCAAGAAGCCTATGCAGGATGAGGGCCCTTCAGGAGGTCAGGATGCTGATTTTACATTGATTGATGTGGATGTGAGATCTCCAAACTCAAAACTGAGAGAAATCATTCAGGAGCAGAAAAATGAGATCAACACATTGACCAAGAAGTTGCAGAGAGCACAATGGATCATTAACTATTTGGAGCAGTAGAATAAGCAGTTGGAGGATCAACAGATGATCATGGAATTGCAGAACATTCGTGAGAACCGGCAATCTGCCCAAAGAAGCCCATCCGAGATGACACCTATCGAGCGGGAGATTGAGGCCGATAGAGAGAATTGGCTCGAGAGGGTCAAAATTCATCTTGAGAAACTATTGGCGAAGGAAAAAAAGGACAAGGACATGCTCAGACATATGAAGAACCACTATTGGGCCCGCACACATGTTTGCAAAGCGAGGATGAAGATCCTGAAGGCGAGGCTAAGGAGGGAACTGAAACGTCGGAAAAGGCCTGATCCATTTCAAATCTTGGCCGAAGCCTCTTTGGCTGAGCATGATACTTGATGAGGTACCTTCACTCCAAATTTCAGAAAATTTGGAGAAAATTTTGTCATTTTTGAGTTTTTGGTCACAAAACAGATTTTCCTGCCCAACGCGTAGCGCCACCTTGCGTGCGCTTATGTTTGAGAGATCTTCTGGAGGAAAACTTGACATTTTTGGATTTTTTATGAAAATTTATGCATGCTCAAGAATGGCCGAAGGAT
Organism: Pinus albicaulis; assembly: GCA_034641835.2. Taxonomy (NCBI): domain Eukaryota; kingdom Viridiplantae; phylum Streptophyta; class Pinopsida; order Pinales; family Pinaceae; genus Pinus; species Pinus albicaulis. The sequence goes on along the minus strand of CM076575.1, from coordinate 758,088,714 downwards.
TTCATCAAGTTCTGGGTGGCCTAAAGTGTCAAAAACACCTTGAAAATGGCCTTTCTGCCACTTTTTGCACACATAGGAACCAGTCTTGGGAGATTGAAGTTTTGGAAGGGAAAATGACATCCAAATCCAGACATTCCACTTGGGTTGGAAATTATACAAGTAGGGCTTTCCAACGAGCTATCATGAGCTCAATTTTGACTTTGGGAAGGGCCTCAAAATCAGCTCCAAATTTGTGCTACGCATAGAGATTTTGGGTGCGGCGCATAGAGAATTTTGGCCTATTTTTCACTCTTCAGCTCAGAATTTCGCCTAGTTTTGACTAGTTATACTTTCTGTTGTAAATCTTGATCTATTTTGATGTAATTTCTTGACCATGATGTAAATTTGGCACATTTTTACTTGTTCTAGAGGATTCATTCACTAAAAAGTGAAAATTAAATGAATGAATCAGTTTCCTACCATATAGAGGCAAGTTGTTTGATTGCCTAGATTTCAGTTCCTAGTTTAGAATTGGTTGAAACAGCTCCTAGAAGGATGAGATCGACCCCTAGAGGCATGGGGAAGGGTTAGACTTGTCTATATATTGTATTTTCAGAGACATTTTCAGGGTTGGACTCTTGGGAATTGTTTGGCACCTCATTGTATATTCATTTCAGCATTTTTGGCAAAGGAAAGACCAGGGTTTTGCAGCACTTGTTGGGATCCTTGTGGCTCTGAGTTTTGATGGTGTTTTTCTCCATGTAATTGTAAGTTCATTAATGTTTTATGTATGCCATTTCCCTTCTCTTTGCTTCTGAAATTAAACAAATGAGTGACTAAGGTAGAATTCATTAGTTTGTTGGTGCTCTGCCTTAAACTTTTGTTTAGTTTTATATGTTTTCATCTGTTGCCATCTTCAGCTCCTCAGCCGTCTTTCTATCCATTCATTCAATCTAATACATCAAAGCCATTGCCTTCCTTGCCCCAACTTGAACTCTGCAATAATTTGGCCTAATCCCCGCACCCAAAACTGTCTTTCCCTTTTTTCCAACGAAAACCCAAAAAATCATTTCAAACTCCTTGATTCATATACCTAGCCTAAAATTAGCTTTCATTTCAGTCATCTCAAGCCCTATTGATTACTTTTCGCTGAGATTGACCCAGAGAGAGCCCTCTCCTATTCTGGTAGGGCTAGCTACCAGACTGAGCGTGGTATGATGTTACCCTAAACTCTGCCTTCCTTCAAATTGTCGAGGTAGATTTAGCAGCAATAGGCTGAGTCACAGCAGAAGGGTTCATTAAAGCAAGGAGGTTTCTTACGGTCTGCGGGTTCCTGAGTAATTTCAGACATGCTTTCAAAAAGCTCTCAATTTCTTCGTCGCTTTGAGACTGCGCAGGGGCTGCTGGTAGTGCCTGTTCTTCGCAAGGTACCTATTTTCATCCCTTGGTGTCTATCCCACTACATGTTATGATATTTACAATTGGATCTTCTTCTCTTAGCTCAGTTTTAACCCTATGTACATTTTTCGTAAGGGCAGGCTGGTTTTCCTACATTCTGGCTATCAAGATCGGGTAGTCTTCTACCTCATGGTCTAGCTGTTTTCAGTATTTACACGATGGTCGGGTGGGATTAGGGCATTCTATGGAAAAGTTCCCTATTTCTCCACAATTATAACAGATTAGTTGACCTCATCCTCAGCCTGCACTTCCTCCCCGACCTCCTCTGCCTTGGGCCGATTATCCTCCAAAGTGCGCAGTTAGTCTAGGCCATGCAGGGTCTGATTGCAGCCGATATAAGTTCCTGCGATCTATCATCAAGTCATACGTTCGTCAATTCTGCTCGTCATGTCCTATGAACCAAGAGAATTGGCACCATTTTTTTTTTAGCTCTGGGACATACGCACCCAGTCGAGGGAGATAGTTCATATCATGGAGGCCTACTACCTAACAATAATCACACCATAGCGTAGATCCACTTGATCCTGGTCGCAACAGGGCAGGTTCCGTACTTACCGCTGGGCACAGTGGGCTAGGTCCTTCAGCTTGGATATAATCAGTGAGTAGAGGGCACTGATCCTTTGTATGGCTAAACACTCGGCAACGTATACACCAGATATCCACGTAGATGTCTTTTCCTCGCTCTTTTCATAGGTTCTATATCTCTAGGTGCATACCTCCAAGTTATTCGTGGATCTGTTGGACTCCTGCCGAGGTATCCTCCCGGGGAGTAGCTTCTAACTTCATAGCAACTTCTACAACTTTCTCCTGCGATTCAAAGGTCTGCTGATTCATTGGTGTGCGCAGGTGCGGTAACAACATGGTGATGAAACATTCCGTATGTTGTCTATCATCATAATCGAACCCTCCTTCCCTAATTTCCTTCTTCAACCATTGATCCACCTCCCACACTGATTCAGATGCACCTTGTTTGAAGTCTTTTACGTCCGCCACTATCTAGGAATAGGACTTTGGTTTGCGGAATTGTTGCTTCATAGCATTCTTAATATCCTGAATGGAAGCGGTTCCATTATAAGAAACATATTGCATATACGAGTCCAGAACTCTGTCTTTGAATGCTAAAGATAGCTGCACCCTTTTGATTGTATCGCTTGCCATGTTCTGTGCAGTCTAGACAGAGTATGTAATGAACCAAAATCGATCCATGTCCTCATCTCCTACCCCCGTGAATGTAGGTAGCTTTAGATGCGCAACCATATCACTATCCAGGGATGAATTTATAGGTGAGTTCTTACCCCTGCATGCCCTAGGTGGTGATGTGGTCGGTTCCTTAATTGGGCTATAGCCAGTCCTTCCTCTATCAAGGTTGGTCCGATAATACTTACCACTGCATGTCGCACTCCCATCTAGATCCAAGGTCATTTAGTCTCCATGTCTACACAGAATTCTCTTTTCACACAACAACTTCTTGATCAGTAATGGTAACATCCTCAGAAAATTACCTCGGAATTCTTTGAAGAATCATCGCTTGGCCTTAGAGTATGATACAAAATAATTAATGAAAAACTCTGTCACAAAGCCTCTTAGCACACTATCCACCCAGTGATCCACCGTGCGTGTAATAGTGTTATCAGTTCTCTCCAATTGTTCAATCATATCGGGAGTCCACTGAGTGACTCGCTCGTCCTTCCAGCACTTCTGGAATTCTACCAGCCTGGCCAACCACTCTTGAAGCTCAATTGCAAAGGTTAAGAAGAATATTTCGTAGCTTTTAGTAAGAACGTACCTATTCTTCCACCTTTCTGACGTTAATTTTTCACTTCGGTTTTCTCTTATTGCAAAATCCTGGATCTGCATTTTGAACCAGTCCTCGGTCTCTTTTCTTTTAGGCTTCCAGTATTCTCTTTTCATTACCTGATCCCTTTCTCAGATCTCTTCAGGTCCCGGCAACGGAACCATTTTTTGGCTTGAGGGGTCCTGACCCAAGTTCGGTGTGCAAGGTTTGCCAATAAACCCCTATACTACTAGCCCTTTCAACAGTGACCTACTGGCACATGTCACAGTCTCACCTGAAGTAGTATGGGTGGGTGCTGGAACCAGGTTTCCACACCCTAAGAAAGGAAGGGTAAGGCAAGCAAGGTTGCGTTCTTTTCAGATTAACTCGTCTCTGCACAGGGTTAAATAAGTATCCAATTGCATCCACGTGCACTAGATCTACAATTATATGCTTTTCATAACATCAACACAAAATTACATAACCCGAACAAAACAGATCTAGATTTACTTCAATACACAGAAATTTGCAGCATGATATAATCATAGCAGAATAGATCCAATCATTTGATATACAGACCTTCATAGCGCAAAGACAGAGAAATGCATAACAAAATAATTATCAACAATCCATTCAATAGTACTCATATATTGAGATCCAATAATCTTGCATATTCATTCATTCATTCATTACCATTACAATTCCCTTCCCAACCTGCGCATACAGCAGCAGGTTCCGCACATAGCTAGACTACGATCTCCACGCACAGAGCCAGTAGGAGTCCGTTCCCCAAAAACCCAACAGATCGCTTACACAATAGATTGCATAAGTAGCTCATCAAATCCTTACATCTTTCAATCCGAAATGCCTCTCTATTTATAACAATCTAGCTTTAATATTCCTATGGTCCGTAACTCATGGTTTTCGGACCCCTAGTTTACCCTTTAACCCCATTATAATGCTTTTGGGGCTTTGACCCACCCAAAAACCCCTGTGCTATACTAAATATAACAAAAATAACAAAAAATAGACTGGTTTCATACCTTGTTAGGAGACCCCGTTCCAATCGGCTACCTGAAGGGCCACCCCCTCATGAGATCTGAAACATCTCACACACACCTGGGAATCACTGGTAAAATCTGCTAAATCACTTAACCATCAAGTATATGAATATCTAACATGAAATAATTATTTGAAGCTAAGCGGATGAGAAACAATCACGTCAAAGGGAAATGATGAGTCCCTTTCCATAATTTGAGGCACTGAACAAGAATGGAAGTTGGAATCAAGATACAGTACCCTATAGACCTTTATTCTAGAATGAATTTGTTGATGCTGACATAAGAAGGTCCACCATAGGTGAGGTAATGAGGAATCCTCAACTAAGGCACGCGGGATCATAGTAAAGTGACTAATGGACTGATGCCAGGGATGATGATGGAATTGGGGATACTGAGTAGCGAATGGATGATTTCCCTTGTTAAAGCGTAAAAATCATGGATGACCTGGCAGCAACTAACTTGAATCCAAAGGGGATGGGGGATAGTATGACTGAAGGCCAAAATGGGCGACATGAAAGAGGTACAAGGCGAAAATGGATGGAATATTGTAGTAGGAGGCAAAGTGACTCGGGACAGATTCCATGAAAACGATGGTGATTCAACTCGGATGCTATGAAAAAAGATGAATCGATGATGCTGCCACATAGAATAGGCCCTGTGGGGATCATAAAGACATGAGTAAAATATGGTTACTCATGATGAAAATCAACACATGCATTAACAAGTATGAAGGAAAATTGGTGTCCCAAGTACAAGTAGCACAAATCAAGAAATTCGTTTTTAAGAGGAAGAAAAGTGACCCTTCTTTGAAAATTGGCTTCATGGTTTAGTATCAAATTACCAAAAACAAAAGGATACCCATTATAGTTCTCGATGAGATATTTCCAATGGTGCTGATGGTTTGTCAAACCGAGCTATGGTTTGGTCTGAATTGATGAAAGAACATTTAGGTTTTTTCTTTTAATAGGGTGATTTCCTTCCAATTTGATTCATTTATTAGTGGAGCTATGCTGAATTTGGAGAGGAGGAGAAGGCCCTAAATCTTGTAGTGATCGTAGCAGGCAAGCCGATCGTTTGAATCAAGATCTGTTAGTTACAGGTAGGTGGCCTAATATTACTCTACCTTTTTTGGAGATCAGTTTTTCACATTACGTGCCACGGACTCAGAAACATAACTCCACCCCTCCTCATGGATGGCTTGAACCTTATGGATCTTGTACTACGACTTGGCTCGCACCTTCCAAAGTGGAAAAATATGAGCTCACAGTTGTAGAGTTTGATAAGTGTGAGTTGGTCTGAAGGTGGGATTAGAGACTAGGTACTTTTATGAAATATCCTTTTATGTAATTAGTATATAAATTCCTTAAAAATTATTGTAGAAGTTCCTTTCTAAAAAATAGTGTTGTAATGTTTTCAATTATGAAAAGTAGCTCTAGATCATTTTCCTTGTATTTTAGTTTTTAAAATTTCCTTTTATGAAAATAGAAGTAAGTTTGAATTTTTCAACTAAGATAGGTTTCTAATTATGCAAAGAAATGAATCTTAAATAAGTTAATTAATTAGGATTTGATGTAACTTTAAATTGAAAGAACATATACATAACTATTATCTAAATCTAAAAAAAAATTTCCATACTTAGATCAATTTCATCTTTAGAATCAATAAATCCATAGAAATAATCCTAGCATATGTGGTGCCCATATGCTTCATAAGCACTCAAATCTTGGCTGAAAATCAATGAAGTAATTTAAGAATATTCAAATTAACCAAAAATGCATAAAACAAAACAATGCCTTATATATATATATATATATATATATATATTCCAGTAATTCCCCAAGAAATACATTTTACTGTCAGTTAAGTTCAGAAACTTTGTATGAATAACTCCCCATAAAAAAAGAAAAGAGATAGATACCCTAGGGTTAAGGTTCGAAATATGATGAATTAATACATGCATTCCCAAGATACTTTTGAATAGAGTTTATGCAATAGCAAAAAATTTCATTGAAACAAAGTAAATGTTTAATTGTCAACCAAAGAGGTCTTGACCAAACCCTTCATTAGAGAAAACCAAAATCTTCCCTAAAGACAATACAAAGATACCCTTCAATAAATCCAATTTAGTAAGGGGCTACATGCAAGCCACAAAACAAGAATACAAGAAAAATTAACTCCAAACACTAAGGGGCACACGAAGCATTCAACTTGTAATTTTGAGAAGGATGAGAAGGAGAACATTGAACAAATAGGTGAGATAACTCGAGAAATTAGATAAAAGAGAATAACCTATATGAGAATGAAATGCAAAGAAGCTTAGTCTTGAGAACCTGAGGTTATAAGAACATCTTTAAAAAAAAAATAGCATATGAGGTGAAACCCTAACCTATACATGAAACCGCCATAGAAACTGAATTAGTATTGTGCAAGGGTTTGAATAATTTCAAATAAAATATTATTTGAACAACACCATACAAATTATTGTTTGGTTTTAGCTTACGACGACATGTCACGAAGAAAAAAAGCCTCATGATTCAAGAAGAAAAGAATGAGATTAGAACCTTTGAAATATTAGATACAAATAGAAATGACGAATCAAAATTAAATTTAACTCTTCAGTCGTGAAGGAATTGACATTCCAAAACCTGCACTTGAGAAATAATTAAAACACATTGTTGTTGCCATAGTTATAGACCTAGAATCATTTCCAACAAGACAAATAGAATGAATATACTTACCCATAAATAAACACAGTTAAATTAAATACAAACAGAAAAAGAATCCTCAGCGTACCTGTAATTGAAAAAAGTAGATGACATGGATAATCCCTAAAACTAGTTAGGGTTCAATGCAGAGTGTTTCCAAGAAATGGCAGTGTGAAAATGATCAACATGATGGACAAGAAAATGGGTTAGTTAACCTTAACCTAGTCGAAAAATCGAGGACCATCCAATCTAAAGCTTGAGGAATCAACGATAGGTTGGTTTAGAGATCACCAAATTTAAGAAAGTTCCATATACCTTAGCCTAAACTATACAATAAATTCATCAAATAATATTATAGGGCATAAATAGAACATGTCATATCTTATAAGAGTAAATGTAATCCCCCTAAAATGTTGCTTTTTAAAATAGGCAGTTAAGGACTTTAATGGTCAAAGTGGAACCCAAAGAACATGTTGATGGTGAATATATTTTATTAAATTATGTTAATAAAGAAAAATAGAAATTAATGTGCAATAACTAGATTGAGATTTGAGATCTGGAAACCCAATCCATGAGAATGGATAAAGTTGTAAGACTTTCCCAAACTTCCAGAAATCCTTGGAAGGATTAAAGTAAGATACTCAAAATTAAAATTGGAGATAAATATCTGAATACCCTAATAAAGAGGAAATTATTGGGAAGAGGTGGGATAAAGCTGAAAGTAGGAAAATCTAGCTTTAAAAGTACCTTTAGTGAAGAAACAAAGGGAAAGCCTAGGAATGCATGAATACAACATCCTGACTTAAATGGACGTAGTTAAGGGAAACGATATGGGGAAAGAATTCTTATAAAAACAATTTCACGATAGACAAGAGGTTGTTTATCACTGGAGAAAAAGATCTCTACTCAGGGGTGAGCCGAGGAGAAAGAACTCCAAGGTTGGGAGGAAACTAGTCAAACCTAAGTGGTATGCACACTTAACTGGAAATGGTTTTACTTAAATTTTAATACTGTGATGAATTATTGATAATGATGAAAAAACCATGTTAATGTGAAATTTTTGAGTTTAAACATGTGTATATAAAGTGTAAAGTTTATGATTACAGTTATATTGTGGTGGTATGTACATTTAATAGAATTCACTATAGAAGAAATAGTAAAATCTATATGGTTGTACAGATATATTCTGTAGAGGACCAACTCTCAGAATGTATGATACCCAATGATGGGTCTAGATCTGAGGTTAGGTACCTCATAGAAAACTAACATTTCCCTATTTTAGTTGGTTTAGAATTCTGCTATCAAACTGTATAGCTCATTGAGAAAGAAATTCTAAAATAGAAATTAAGATACATATATGAAATAAGTAGTTACCTTATAATCATACATATGCTTTACTATATGGTTACAAAATTCTATATTAACTATAGAAAAATAATTCAGAACTGAAATTAAGGTAGATAGGCATATCTCTGCAAGGTATATTTATGTTAAAAAAATAGAAATTGAAAGCACCGCTACCGAGGGAAAACATTCTGATAGTTGATACTGAATTAAATATGAAAAACAACTGTTTATGCATGAAAAATAAAAGAATATCACTGTAGACATTATAAAACTTTGCATTACAGTTCTATGCAGAAATTGAAATACTAAGGAGAATAACATGTATTCAAATCTGCCAAACCAAAAGGGCATATATATATATATATCTATATAGTCATATATACCTTGACTATCCTATTATATATAAAAAAATATTCAAGAACAAGGGATGGATAGGTATGCTACGGTCTTGCCGATGCAGTTCAATATATATTGAGAAGTTTAATATCCTTTCCAGAGAAGTTCTCAATACTTGTTTCATAATACAGTCTATAAAGTTATTAAAAAAAATATACAGTCCTACGTAATAGTACAGATTTTTTAACCATGTAAATTCCTAGAAAATGCGACTAAGATAACTCTAAATTAAGGAGTATCAGTATTTGGTCTCATATTTACATTCAGGTTGAATATTTTTATGACGTAACTATCAAAATTTCAGAATAAGGGAGTTTAACCCTTTTTCATAAAACTGAAATAATTGTGAAAAAGGATATGCGTAAGTGCACTAATGTATCGTTGGACCGACCTGGACATAAGTAAAGTCATCCATTAAAGACTAAAAATGGAAAATTTGAAATAGGAATTAAAGCTTCAGTGTCTAGGATTTTATTCTTCTTACCTGTACATAAGAAACCCTAAGTTAGATACATGTATTATATGGGAATAAATGTATAGAGAAATAAAAGAGTTAAGGAAGGACCATGATTACAATTACCTTATGGGTATGGTATCCATGCAGTACCTATAGGCAAAGAAAGGTAATGAAGAGGAGAGTGAGAACTAATATAAGACTATGAAATTGTAGAACAAAGATGACTTAAATTGTAAAATAGTGTTTAAGAAGATATAGGACCGATTTAGAAAATAACTTGGTCATTCTATTATCCAAGCCAAGAAAGAAAGGCAAAGGAATTCCAATTATTTTTCAGGAATAATTCCTTATGCAACGATAAACTAAAGTTAGAAATAAGGATGGATGACAAAAATTAAATTAAAAATTGTAGATCTACGCAAATTTAAAGGAAATTAAATTAATAGCCACAGTTCCTTTTGATTTCTTTGTTGGAAGGCAGAGACATCTAGGGCCATGAGCTAATAACCAAAATGAGAGATACGAAAAATAGCAACCAATACTGAAAACCTTGAGTATGTGGGAAACGAAAATGAGGTAACGAAAAAAAAAATGCATGTTACAGTAATAAATAACTAAAACATATAAACCATGTCATACCTGTCATGATTCTCGAACGTTGGTTCTAAGGGAGAATGAAGCAGTGGAGTGAGTGTAATAGGGTATCTGGCTGCATTATAAACTTGACGCAATTAGAACTATGGATCTTCGTGAATTTAAGTTCCAAAAATGTGACAGAGGTATGAATGCTGCCAATATAGACTTATAATACCTTGAAAAGGACATTAATTCACATAGTGGTTTAATGGATGTCGAGGCAATGGTATCTGGATAGCAACAACCTGTGCTTAAAAAAAAAAAAAAAACACACACACACACACACACATAGGGTGAGGGTTGAGAAATTAGTGTTTCAAAAATTAAACGTTTTTACGTTCAAAGATATCGAAATGGAAGAATGAGCTAAGAATATTCACGCGCTGCAACTAAAGTTAAAATTTTGGTTCCATACGAGGATTTAAAAGAGGGATGCATAAATATACCATATTAGTTCGTCGAATTGAAATAGAGACACTTACCATCAGAAATAACACTAGATTAATGGAAACGTTAAAAGCTGTGTGACTGTTTCCAGTAACTCATACAATATTTCTGAAAAACAAATTTGACATTTACCCATTTGATGACTCGGGTGGAAACTAGTATTTTAGTTGGTATTGAATGTGTACAGATATAAGAACAAGTTAGGACTCTTGGATAAACAAATTTTGAAACCCCAAAAAAAAAAAAAAAAAAAAAACTCTAGAATTTAAAATGTATTAACTAGCAGCTACCATCTGAATTGTTAAGCTGTAAATAGAAAATTATGTTTAGAGTGTGTGAATGTTTTACCTATGAAATAGAAGAGTTTAGTTGCTGCCAGTAGCTACAGTCTGTTCCTGGTAGCAATGGCATGGTTCAGAGTTGCAATGCTTCAACCAAAACCGGAGAGGATTAATGCAAAAGCTCGAGAATGGATTTTATGCACAGGAAAATTCATTAACCAAAGAATTGCAAATGAGAACGGTTCACAAAGAAAAAACAAAGATATTTATGATAGTTATAAAACCTAATTAAGGTTGAATCTACATTGTCCATGTGTCGGTAGATATAACTTTTCCCTCAGATTGATAACAATGGGTTTGTACAACTAAAGAGCCATGTGATTGGGTAAGGGCCATTAATACAGTAGAATCCCCAGAAATATCAAAAGTAGAAGCCAGACCAAAATATGAACTACATAGTCATTTCAACCATTAATAATGCAGTCGAGTCACTGAAAAATTATCGAAGTTTGAAATATGTATGGTAGTGGAAGATAATAATTAGATGGGTCAATTTTGTCATTTAAAAGTCCTATGTATTGTGTAAAAGTAAACCTTATGGTTTAAACATTAGTTACAATTTATAGCCGAAAGGGAGCTAAAGATCCAAAGTGGATCAGAATTGCGTATAGTCATGACCGAAAGTGATATGACAGAAACATTTCAATTAGACGGACTATTAAACAAATTAGTCTAAGTTAAGAGTTTCGCACACAAATATTGTAGTCCTAGAATGTTCATAACAGGGAAGAAATTGTGTATTGAAAGTAAAGGAGATATCTACTAATAGTTCATAACATTTTTATATCGAACATATTAAGAGACGGGTTGTGTATATAAATGTAAATGTCATGGAGACATTCTTACAACAAGTAAGATGTGTAACCAAGTGGATAAGTAATTTCAACTTTTTTGGTAAGGGTAGTAATATATATATTCCCAAGTATTGCAATAAATGTGATATTATGGGAAGATGTGTCAATAATCACCCATTGAATATTGTTAAATAAACTAATACTTGTAATGTGGTTAAAGATTAGATGTATAGTGGGTATATGAAAAGGATAATAGATATATATATATATATTATTACAATTCCTTTAAAGTAGGGATGAATGCATCTTGAATGCATACATCGAGACCATAGCTGTAATGTTTAATTAAAGTAATGTTCATGGTGGTATTTAATAGAAATTATTATCTTATTAAGTGGGTATGCATCTATACGTATCAAGAAAATGTGGTGCATATATTTAAGTATATCGGAGGGGTATATATATATATATATATATATATATATATATATATATATATATATATATATATATATATATGTTAGTCATATTAATGTTTTTATTATGGAATTAGAGCAATGATATGGATGCAGCTTAGGTTGTGAGAAAAAATAGTATAAGTCAGAAGTGGTTGAGGTATATATATTCAATCATGTAGGAGAATTATCAAATTTAACTGATTAAGTCAAAGAGGATTTGATTTAATTCAAATTATTTATGTGGGAGAGATATAGCTAAAAAGATCCATATCGTAATATAGAGTGGAAAATATTAAATTAAAGATTACGTCAAAATGGATAGTTTTGGTATAATACCCCATGGTCAAATATCTATGTATAAAGCACAACCATGGTAAATGAGAAAAAATAAAGATAAGGTGGTAAGAGTTTCATAGAAACCTAATTCTTTTGAATGGAAAAGGAGGTACATTAGAATACTAGATCCATAGTAATTAAAGAGAAAGAATCTTAACTTAGAGGAAAATTGTAACTGAAGGTTTAATATTCTCTTATCATTAAATCAACATAGTGAAGTAAATAAAGTTGTGGGCAACAGAACTATGCTGGAATACACAAATTATAGTAATAAGTTAGATATAGTACTATAATTAGAAAAAAAAATTGCTAGATGAGAGGTGTTACCAATGGTATTAGAACCCATGTTAAAACACTAGGAAAAAATGTGTGCTCACACTAGAAAATTTCTATTGCTGTAAATTTTGTTAAATTTAATTTTCACAAATGATTAGATTCATGAATAGTGGAACAGTGCTGAAGATACAACTACGAACCATAAGAAAAGGGGATGATATGTATGAGGATTTGGGTGTGGAGGAAACCCAATAGATCCAAATATTCCATTGATGGATATGATGCAGCCAATGCCAAGAGAAAAAGAACAGTAAATTACTTAGAGTAATTCTGAGGAAGATGATGCCTCTAGACAGTAGTCTAGGAGGAATGAGGAATTTCAGAGGAATTTCGGAAAAAATTTAATTAGACCTTCCTCCTATGATGGGAAAGGGGAGAATTATACCAAATTTGGTTTCAGAAGAAGGTATAAAATTTTAAAATGTGAAAGAATGAAAACAAGTGACAATGGGTCACATATGATTGTAAAAAAATTCATAAATTCAGTAATACTGAAAGTTAATAATTACAGAATACAATAACTATGATTAACAAGTAAAAGACTGATGATAGGTGTGGAGTGGAAGAGCCACAATTTGATAAGAAAACCCTCTCAAGATTCCAAGAATGGAAAAATGAAACATAAATATATATATAACTGCACATTTGAGACATTCTATCAGTAGGAATATGATCTCTGTGATAGGACATAAATGACATGATAAACTTAACAAAAAGAAAACTCTCTACAACCACAAGGAGAGAAAAACGCATAAACCAGAAAACAGTTAATATAGCTTGAACAGTTAAAAGACTTCACCTAATCCTGTGTAATATTTGAAAGGTTTGTGATACTAAGGATTGTACATAAGTAGTAGAGGTTATAACGTGTGATTGAAGAAAAACAAATTTGACAATAAACATAATGATACTAGGTTAATGTTAAGGTTCTACTGAAATGTATTCTTCAGGTAAAATGAGAAGGTGTTTTGATTCAGAACACCTAAAATTGAAGTAGAAATTCTCCAAATTTAGGAAACAGGTTAAGCAAACTAAGTGCTTGCATCTCCTTAATAAGTTGAAATAAACCTACAAACTGAAAAATGAAAATAAAGGAGATTTTGGGATGTTTTAGAAGGAGGAATGTTCCTACAAATTTGAATAACATTAAAGTAACAAAAGCTTTGGTTGTGAATAAGTGATTCAAGTAGAATGAATGAAATGGTAAAATAATGGAAATGTCTCCAAGTAAAACTGCAAAATACCGAAATATTGATAGATACTTCCAATTAGAATGAACCGATAATTGAAAAAATAGAGGGTACATTAATAATGTTACCCCCGTAAAGCATAAATGGTAGAAAATTACCATAAGATGTCTTTAGTTAGGACATAATGATGACTCAATTTAAATTCAAGGTTTAAAAACAAGACATATTTCACCTGATAGAAGGAAAGAGTAATGAAAAACGCTATGAGAAAATGTTGCTAAGAGAAAACGAAACCTAGTTATGAGACGAAAAATTGGATCCTATGGCTATTTCAGAATAGAAATAGGAAGTTGATTGAGTAAAGAAACTGAAAACGGTTGGCTTAGAAATGGGGTGATAAGAAAAGGAAAAAAAAAAAAAGTGGTCAAAGTATGCAAAACTGAAACTGTAAAAAGATATAAAAGATGTAAGTTTATAATGGATATACTTGGTGAGGAAAGATTCAAGTGGAAATTGAAAATTGATTTATAGACCTTATTATTGAACATGGTTATTCCTCTATGGATTGATTGATAAAACCAATCAGTTAGAAGGTACATGAAGTGCATGTATGAACTGGGAAAAATGTAAGCAGAACCTTTGCATATGATAAAGTTGGTTTTCTAAATTCCTGAAATTCTAAAAATATATTTTTTTAGCAAAGTATGTAACAAGAATTTTACATTTCAATCAAAGGAGTAAAAGGTGAAAAGACATGCAAATAAAGCACCAATAAAGTCAAACTAAACCATGTTTTCATGAGAAGAAAGTTTTGCCGAAAAACATGGAATGAAAGTAGTTGAGTTAAAATTGCACTATACTACTATGAACCTTAAAGGGTTTGCCAACAAGTGAAATTATTAAAATTTTTAAATTTCATAATATTTTTGTGATTATTCTAATCAATATATGTATATGATACTACTCATGTGAATTGATATTAACTGTGGACATCTGGAACAGGGAGTAAAATATTTTTCCAAATATACTTCTTATAAGAAAGCAAGAAGAAAAATCAAACAACAAAGTATAACAGTGAGTAGAGAAAAATTCGAGGAAGCTGGTGCTCCAAAGAAACTGCTGGGATCCAGGAGAAAAGATGGAGGAATATTCGTTTGGAGTTGAGAAATCAACGTCGATATTGGTAACACTAAGGACGGTGGTCACGATTGGGGGGGAATATGTAATGTCCCTAAAATGATGCTTTTTAAAATAGGTAGTTAAGGATTTTAATGGTGAAATTGGACCTAAAGAACATGTTGATGGTGAATATATTTTATTAAATTATGTTAATAAAATAAAATAGAAATTAATGTGCAATGACTAGATTGAGATTTGAGATCTAGAAACCCAATCCATGAGGATGGATAAGGTTGTAAGACTTTCTTAGACTTCCAAAAATCCTTGGAAGCAATAAAGTAACATACTAAAAATTAGATTTGGAGATAAATATATAAATACCCCAATAAAGAGAAAATTATTGGGAAGAGGTGAAATAAAGCTTGAAGTAGGAAAAGGTAGCTTTAAAAGTACCTTTGTCGAAGAAACAAAGGGAAAGCCTAGGAAAACAAGAATACAACATCCTGAATTAACTAGACACAGTTAAGGGAAATAGACTGGGGAAAACATGCTTATAAAAATAAATTTAGGATAGAAAAGAGGTTGTCTATCACTAGAGGAAAAGATCTTTGCTCGGGGGTGAGCTGAGGAGAAAGAGATCTAAGGTTGGGAGGCAACTAGTCAAACCTAAGTGGTATGAACACTTAATTGGAAATGGTTTTAATTAAATTTTAATACTATCACGAATTATTGATAATGATAAAACAACCATGTTAATGTGAAATTTCGGAGTTTAAATATGTCTATAGAAACTGCAAATTTTATGATTACAGTTATATTGTGCTGGTCTGTACATTTAATAGAATTCACTATATAAGAAATAGTAAAATCTGTATGGTTGTACAACCATATTCTGTAGAGGAACAACTCTCAAAATGTCCAATACCCAGTGATGGGTCTAGTTCTGAGGTTAGGTGCCTCATAGAAAACTAACATTTTCCTGTTTTAGTTGGTTTAGAATTCTGCTATCAAACTATATAGCTCATTGAGAAGCAAATTCTGAAATAGAAATTAAGATACATATATTAAATAAGTAGTTAACTTATAATCATAGATATGCTTTACTATATGGTTGCATAATTCTATATTAACTGTAGAAAAATAATTCAGAATTGAAATTAAGGTAGACATGCATATTTCTGCAAAGTATATTTATGCAAAAAAGAAAGAAATTGAAAGCATCGCTACTGAGATAAAACATTTTGATAGTTGATACTGAATTAAATATGAACAAAAACTGTTTATACATGAAACATAAAAAAATATCACCGTAGAGATTATAAACTCTGCATTATAGTTTTATACAGAAGTTGAAATACTAAGGAAAATAACATGTATTCAAATCTGCCAAACCAAAAGGGTGTGTGTACACACACACACACACACACACACACACACACACGCACACCTCGATTATCCTATTATATATATAAAAAAAATATTCAAGAACAGGGGATGGATCGATATGCTATGATCTTGTCAACACAATTAAATATATATTGAGAAGTTTCATATCCTTTCTTGAGAAGGTATCAATACTTGTTTCATAGTACAGTCTATAAAGTTCAAAAAAAATATATACAATCCTATGTAATAGTATAGATTGTTTAACCATGTAAATTCTCAGAAACTGCGACTAAGATAACTCTAAATAAATTTGGTCTCATATTGACACTTAGGTCGAATATTTATATGACATAACTATCAAAATTTCAGAATAAGGGATTTTAACCCTTTTCCATAAAATTGAAATAATTGTGAAAAAGGATATGCGTAAGTGCACCAACGTATCGTTGGACCGACCTGGACAAAAGTAGAGTCATCCATTAAGGACTCGAAATGGAAAAGTCAAAATTGGAATTAGAGATTTAGTGTCCGAGACTTTATTCTACTTACCTGTACATAATGAAACCCTAAGTTAGATACACGTATTGTATGGGAATAAACTTATAGTGAAATAAAAGAGTTAAGGAAGGACCATGATTACAATTACCTTATGGGCACGGGATCCATGTAGTACATATAGGTAAAGAAAATTAATGAAAAGGAGAGCGAGAACTAATATAAGACTACAAAATTATAGAACGGAGATGACGTAAGCTATAAAATAGTGTTTAAGAAGATATATGACTGATTTAGGAAATAAATTGGTCATTCTATTGCCCAACACGAGAAAAAAAGGCAAAGGAATTCCAATTATTGTTCAGGAATAATTCTTTATGCAACGATAAACTGAATTTTAGAAATAAGGCTGGATGAAAACAATTAAGTTAAAAGTTGTAGATCTACTCAAATTTAAAGGAAATTAAATTAATAGCCATAGTTCCTTTCAATTTCTCTGCTGGAAGGCAGAGAAATCTAGGGCCATGAGCTAATAACCAAAATTAGAGATACAACAAAGAACAACCAATACTAAAAACCTCAAGTATGTGGGAAATGAAAACGAGGTAACGAAAATAAAAACACATGTTACAGTAATGGATAACTAAAACATATAAACCATTTTCAATAAACCATGTCATACTTGCCATGATTCTCGAATGCTGGTTCTAAGGGAGAACACGGCAGTGGAGTGAGTGTAATAGGGTATCTGGCTACATTATAAACTTGACGCAATTAGAACTATCGATATTCATGAATTTAAGTTCCAAAAATGCGACAGAGGTATGAATGTTGCCAATATAGGCTTCCAATACCTTGAAAGGGACATTAATTCACATAGTGGTTTAATGGATGTCGAGGAAATGGTAGCTGGACAACAAAAAACTGCATTAAAAAAAAAAAAAAAAAAAAAAACAGAGAGGATTGGGAAATTAGAGGTTCACAAATTAAACGTTTTTTTTTCAAAGATAATGAAATGGAATAATGAGTCGAGAATATTCATGCACTGCAACTAAATTTAAAATTTCCATACGAGGATTTAAAAGAGGGATGCAGAAATATACCATAGTATTTTTCTGAATTGAAATAGAGACACTTACCATCAAAAATAGCGCTAGATTATTGGAAATGAGGAAAGCTTTGGGACTGTTTGCAGCAACTCATAATTTTTTTTCTTAAAATCAAACTTGACATTTACCCATTTGATGACTCAGGTAGAAACTGATATTTCAATTGGCACTGAATGCGTATAGATATAAGAATAGGTTAGGACTCTTGGATAAATGAATTTTGAAACCCAAGGAAAAAAATTAAAAGAAAACTTTGGAATTTAAAATGTATTAACCAGTAGATACCATCTCAATTGTCAAGTTGTAAATAGCGAATTTTGTTTAAACTGTGTGAACGTTTTACGTGTGAAATTGAAGAGTTTAGCTACTGCCAGTAGCTACGACCTGTTCCTGGTAGCAACGACATGGTTCAGAGTTTCAATGGTTCAACCATAATCATAGAGGAGCAATGAAAAAGCTCGAGAATGGATTTTCCACATAGGAAAATTCGTTAACCAAAGAATAGATAGTGATGGGTCTGTACACCGTCCATGCGTTGTTAGATATAACTTGTCCCTCAGATTGATAATGATGGGTCTGTATAGCCAAAGAGCCATGTGATTAGGTAAGATCCATTAATACAGTAGAAACCCCAGAAATATCAAAAGTAAAAGCTAGACCAAAATATGAACTGCATAGTCATTTCAACCATTAATAATGCAGTCGAGTCACTGACAAATTATCGAAGTTTGAAATTTGTATGGTAGTGTAAATTAATAATTAGATGGGTCACTTCTGTCATTTAAAAGTCCTGAGTATTGTGTAAACATCAACCTTATGGTTTAAACATTGGTTACAATTTATAGCCAAAAGGGAACTAAAGATCCAAAGCAGATCATAATTGCATATAGTCATGACCGAAAGTGACATGACGGAAACATTTCAATTAGATAGACTATTAAAAAAATTAGTCTAAGTTAAGAGTTTCACGCACAAATATTGTAGTCCTATAATGTTCATAATAGGGAAGAAATTGTATATTGAACATAAAGGAGATATCTCCTAATAGTTCATAACATTTTTATATCAAACATATTAAGAGATGGGTTGCGTATATAAATGTAAATGTCATGGAGACATTCTTACAATTAGTAAGATGTGTAACTAAGTGGATAAGTAATTTCAACTTTTTTGATAAGGGTAGTAATATATATATTCCCAAGTATTGTAATAAATGTGAGATTATGGGAAGATGTGTGAATATTCACCCATGGACTATTGTTAAATAAAATAATACTTGTAATGCGGTTAAAAATTAGAAGTATAGTGGGTATATGAAGAGGATATATATATTATTACAATTCCTTTAAAGTAGGGATGAATGCATCTCGAACGCATACATCGAGACCATAGCTGTAATGTTTAATTAAAGTAACAGTCATGGTGGTATTTAATAGAAATGATTGTCTTATTAAGTGGGTATGCATCTATACGTATTAAGAAAATGTGGTGCATATATTTAAGTATATCAGAGGGGTATATATATATTTATGTTAGTCACATAATAAAGGTTGTCATAGAATTAGATAAAAAATTTACAATATGGACGCAACTTACGTCGTGGGAACAAATAGTATAAGTCAAAAGTGGTTGAGGTATATATATTCAATCATGTAGGAGAATTATGAAATTTAACTAATTAAGTCAAATAGGATTTTATTTAATTCAAATTATGTATGTGGGAGAGATATAGTTAAAAAGATCCATATTGTAAAATAGAGTGGAAAATATTAAATTAAATATTACGTGATAATGGATAGTTTGGGTATAATACCCCATGATCAAATATCTATGTATGGGAAAGAATAAAGGTAAGATGGTAAGAGTTTCATAGAAACTTGATTATCTTTAATGGAAAATGAGGTACATTAGAATACCAGATCTATAGTAATTAAAGAGAAAGAATCTTATCTTAGAGGATAGTTGTAACTGAAGGTTGAATATGCTTTGATCGGTAAATCAACATAGTGAAGTAAATAAAGTTGTGGGCGACATAAATATGTGAGAATACACTAATTATAGCAATAAGTTAGATATATTACTATAATTAGAAGAAAAAAATTTCTTAGATGAGAGGTGTTAGAAATGGTATCAAAACCCATGTTAAAACAATGGGCAAAAATGTGTGCTCACACCAGAAAATTTATGTTGCTTTAAATTTTGTTAAATTTAATTTTCACAAATGATTAGATTCATGAATAATGAAACAATGTTGAACATACAACTGTGAACCATAAGAACAGGGGATGAGCTGCATTAGGATTTGGGTGTGGAGGGAACCCAACGGATCCAAATATTCCATTGATGGATATGATGCATCTAATGCCAAGAGAAAAGGAACGGTAAATTACTCAGAGTAATTGTGAGGAAGATGATGCCTCTAGACATCAGTCTAGGAGGAATGAGGAATTTCAGAGGAATTCCGGAAACCCTTTAATTATACCTTCCTCTTATGATAGGAAAGGGGATGATTATACAAAAGTTTGTTTCGGAAGAAGCTATAAAATTCTAAAATGTGAAAGGATGAAAACAAGTGACAATGGGTCACATATGCTTGTAAAACAATTCATAAATTTAGTAATACTGAAATTTAATAATTGTAGAATAGAGTAACTATTATTAACAAGAAAAAGAGTGATGAGAGGTGTGGAGTATAAGAGCCACAATTTGATAAGGAAAAACTCTCAAGATTCCAAGAATTGAATAGTGAAACATAAATATATACATAACTGCATATTTTAGACATTCTATCTGTATGAATATGAACTCTGTGATAGGAAAAAAGTGGCTCGATAAAAATGAAAATAAAATTACAGATATGCAGGATAAACGACATGTTCTATTCTAGCTAATGAAACTAGATGTGGTTTTGCAAAAGACAAGAAGATTCTAGCAAATTGGAATTTTGGTATAGGATTTACATATTAGATTCCCTAAAATAGTGGAAAGTTAACCAAGTATACAAAACCTTATTTAGAGTTCAATGCTTTCCATTATATATTTATAGAAACATGAATAAATTAGGTAGGATAACAACAAGGACCTACCAAATTGTTGAAAGAAAACATTACATGGTATTTGTAGTGATGGAAAACCAGTGAAATTGCAAAATTTAGCTAGAAAAGTGTTGAAAATTATATTGTGTTTAATGAAGATAGAAAACTAAAAGATAAACTGGTAGAAAATTTACTAGATTAACAACATGTGTTACATCAAAAATGGTGAGAGTTAAAAATGAGGCAATAACAAGTACTGAATAGGAATTATGTAAAACAAAGTAGATCCCTGCTGGGAGTACTGGTCATGTTGGTCAACATGAAATATGGAACCTCCAAAGTAAATATAGATTTTTGAAAAGCAAGATACAAAAAATTATGTATTTGGAATTCTATAGGATTAGTTTGGTCCTGTTTTAGCCCGATATATATAAAGTAAACAATAACATAATAATAAACCGTAGAATTGTTGTCCAAATTTAGTAAAATTCGAGAGGACATAAATGACATGATAAACTTAACAAAAGGAAAACTCTATAGCCACAAGGAGCGAAAATTCATAAATTGGAAAATGGTTAATATAGCTTGAACAATTAAAAGACTTCACCTAATCCTGTTTAATATTTGGAAGGTATGTGATACTAAGGATTATACAGATGTAGTAGAGGTTATAGCGTGTGATTGAAGAAAAACAAATTTGACAATAAAAAGAATGATAATAGGTTAGTGTTAAGGTTCTACTTAAATGTATACTTCAGGTGAAATGAGAAGGGTTTTTGATTCGGAACACCTAAAATTGAAGTAGAAATTCTCCAAAAATAGGAAATAGGTTAAACAAACTAGGTGTTTGCATCTCCTTAATAAGTTGAAATAAACCTAAAAATTGAAAAAGGAAAATGAAAGAGATTTTGGGATGTTTTAAAAAGAGGAATGTTCCTACAACTTTGAATAACATTCACTTAACAAAAATTATGGCTGTGAATAAGTGAGTCAAGTAGAATGAATGCAATTGTAAAAGAATGGAAATGTCTCCGAGTAAAACTGCAAAATACCAAAATATTGATAGATACTTCCAATCAGAAAGAAATGATAATTGCAGAAATAGAGGGTACATTAATAATGTTACCCCAGTAAAGCATAAATGGTAGAAAATTACCATAATATGTCTTTAGTTAGGACATACTGATGACTCAATTTAAATTCAAGGTTTAAAAAGATGACATATTTGACCTGATAGGAGGAAAGAGTAATGAAAAACCCTATGAGAAAATGTTGCTAAGAGAAAATGAAACCTAGTTATCAGACAAAAATCTGGATCCTATGTGTATTTTAGAATAGAAATAGGAAGTTGATCGAGTAAAGAAGCTGAAATCGGTTGACTTAGCAATGGGGTGATAAGAAAAGGGAAAAAAGTGGTGAAAGTGTGCAAAACTGAAACTGTAAACAAATATAAAAGATGTAAGGTTATAACGGATATACTTGGTGAGGAAAAGTTCAAGTGGTGATTGAAAATTGAGTTATAGACATTATTATTGAACATGGTTATTACTATATGAATTAATGATAAAAATAATAAGTTAGAAGGTCCATGAAGTGCATGTATGAACTGGGAAAAAGGTAAGCAGAGCCTCTGAATATGATAAAGCTGGTTTTCTAAATTCTCGAAATTCAAAAAATATATTTTGTTAGCAAAGTGTGTAACAGGAATTGTACATTCTGATCAAAGGAGTAAAAGGTGAAAAGACATGCAGAGAAAGCACCAAGAAAGTCAAACTATATCATGTTTGCATGAGAATAAAGTCTCGCCAAAAAACATGCAATGATAAGTAGTTGTGCTAAAATTGCACTATACTACTATGAACCTTAAATGGTTTGCCAACAAGTGAAATTATTAAATTTTTAAAGTTTATAATGTTGTTGTGATTATTCTAATCAATATATGTATATGATACTACTCATGTGAATTGATATGAACCGTGGATAGATGGAAACAGGAGTAAAATATTTTTCCAAAAATAATTCTTATAAGGAAGCAAGAAGAAAAATCAAACTCCAAAGTATAGCAGTGAGTAGAGAAAAAGTCGAGGAAGGTGCTTGTGCTCCGAAGAATCTGCTAGGAGCTAGGAGGAAATATGAAGGAGGAATCTTTGTTTTGAGTTGAGAAATCAACGTCGATATTGATAACACCGAGGACAGTGTTCAGTTTTAGGGGGAATATCTAATGTCCCTAAAATAATGCTTTTTAAAATAGGCAGTTAAGGAATTTAATGGTAGAAGTGGACCCCAAAGAACATGTTGATGGTGAATATATATTTTTTAATTATGTTAATAAAATAAAATAGAAATTAATGTGCAATGAGTAGGTTGAGATTTGAGATCTGGAAACCCAATCCATGAGGATGGATAAGGTTTTAAGAATTTCCAAGACATCCAGAAATCCTTGGAAGGAATAAAGTAAGATACTAAAAATTAGATTTGGAGATAAATATCTAAATACCCCAATAAATAGGGAATTACTAGGAAGAGGTGGAATAAAGATGAAAGCAGGAAAAGGTAGATTTAAAAGTACCTTTGTGGAAGAAACAAAGGGAAAGCCTACGCAAACAGGAATACAACATCCTGAATTAATTGGACACTGTTAAGGGAAACAGGCTGGGGAAAGCATGCTTATAAAAAAAAATTCAGGATAGACAAGAGGTTGTCTATCACTGGAGGAAAATATCTTTGCTTGGGGGTCAGCTGAGGAGAAAGAGCTCTAAGGTTGGGAGGCAACTAGTCAAACCTAAGTGGTATGCACACTTAATTGGAAATGGTTTTACTTAAATTTTAATACTGTGATGAATGACTGATAATGATAAAACGACCATGTTAATGTGAAATTTCTGAGTTTAAATATGTGTATAGAAATTGTAAAGTTTATGATTACAGTTATATTGTGTTGGTCTATACATTTAACAAAATTCACTATAGAATAAATAGTAAAATTTGTATGGTTGTACATACATATTCTGTAGAATACCAACTCTCAGAATGTCTAATACCCAGTGATGGGTCTAGATCTGAGGTTAGGTACCTCATAGAAAACTAAAATTTCCCTATTTTAGTTGGTTTATAATTCTGCTATCAAACTGTATAGCTCATTGAGAAACAAATTCTGAAATAGAAATTAAGATACAGATATGAAATAAATAGTTACCTTATAATCATATATATGCTATATTATATGGTTACACAATTCTTTATTAACTATACAAAAATAATTTAGAACTGAAATTAAGGTAGACATGCATATTTATGCAAAGTATATTTATGCTAAAAAAACAAAAATTGAAAGCATCGCTACCGAGAGAAAACATTTCGATAGTTGATACTAAATTAAATCTAAAAAATAGTTTTTTATAGATGAAAAATAAAAGAATATCATCGTAGAGATTATAAAACTCTACATTATAGTTTTATGCAGATATTGAAATACTAAGGAAAATAACCTGTATTAAAATATGCCAAACCAAAAGGGTATAGATATATATATCTATATATTCATACATACCTCGATTATCCTATTATATATAAAAAAATATTCAAGAACAAGGGATGGATTGGTATGCTACGATATTGCCGATGCAGTTAAATATATATTGAGAAGTTTAATATCCTTTATGGAGAAGGTCTCAATACTTGTTTCATAATACAGTCTAGAAATTAAAAAAAAAAAAAATATAGTCTTATGTAATAGTACAGATTGTTTAACGGTGTAAATTCTCAGAAACTGCGACTAAGATAACTATAAATTAAGGCGTATCAGTATTCAGTCTCATATTGACATTCAGGTCGAATATTTATATGACGTAACTATCAAAATTTCAGAATAAGGGAGTTTAACCCTTATCTATAAAACTGAAATAATTGTGAAAAAGGATATGCGTAAGTGCACCAACGTATCATTGGACCGACCTGGACAGAAGTAGAGTCATCCATTAAAGAATATAAATGGAACGATAAACTAAATTTTAGAAATAAGGTTGGATGACAAAAATTAAATTAAAATTTGTAGATCTACGCAAATTTAAAGGAAATTAAATTAATAGCCGCAGTTCCATTCGATTTCTATGTTGGAAGGCAGAGACATCTAGGGCCATGAACTAATAACCAAAATTAGAGATACGAAAAAATAACAACCAATACTAAAAACCCCGAGTATGTGGGAAATGAAAACGAGGTAACGAGAATAAAAAACACATGTTACCGTAATAAATAACTAAAATATATAAACCATTTTCAATAAACCATGTCGTACCTTCCATGATTCTCGAACGCTGGTTCTAAGGGAGAACACAGTAGTGGAGTGAGTGTAATAGGGTATCTGGCTGCGTTATAAACTTGACGCAGTTAGAACTATGGATCTTCATGAATTTAAGTTCTAAAAATGTGACAAAGGTATGAATGCTGCCAATACATACTTCCAATACCTTGAAAGTGACCTTAATTTACATAGTGGTTATTTCGAGGCAATGGTAGCTCGACAGCAACAACCTGCATTACCAAAAAAAAAAAACAAAAACAAAAAACAGCGAGGGTTGGGAAATTAGAGTTTCACAAATTAAATGTTTTTATGTTCAAAGATATTGAAATGGAAGAATGAGCCAAGAATATTCACGCGCTGCAACTAAAGTTAAAATTTCGGTTCCATATGAGGATTTAAAAGAGGGATGTAGAAATATACCATAGTAGTTTGCTGAATTGAAATAGAAACACTTACCATCAGAAATAAAGTTGGATTAATGGAAACGACGAAAGCTTTGGGACTTTTTCCAACAACTCATACATTTTTTCTTAAAATCAAATTTGACATTTACCCTTTTGATGACTCGGGTGGAAACTGATATTTCAATCGGTACTGAATGTGTATAGATATAAGAATAGGTTAGGACTCTTGGATAAACGAATTTTGAAGCCCCGGAAATAAAATAAAAAGAAAACTCTGGAATTTAAAATGTATTAACTAGTAGCTACCATCTCAATTGTCAAGTTGTAAATAGCAAATTCTATTTAAAGTGTGTGAACGTTTTACTTGTGAAATAGAAGAGTTTAGCTGCTGCCAGTAGCTATGGCCTGTTATTGGTAGCAATGACATGGTTTAGAGTTGCAATGCTTCAACCAGAATTCTAGAGGAGTAATGCAAAATCTGGAGAATGGATTTTCTACATAGGAAAATTCTTTAACCAAAGAATAGCAAATGAGAATGGTTCACAAAAAAAAAATATATATTTATGACAGGTAGAAAACCTAATTAAGGTTGAATCTACAGCTTCCATGCGTCGGTAGATCTAACTTGTCCCTCAGATCGATAAATATGGTCTGTACAGCCGAAGACCCATGTGATCAGGCAAGAGCCATTAATACAGTATAATCCCTAGAAATATCAAAAGAATAAGCTAGACCAAAAGACGAGCTGCATAGCCATTTTAACCATTAATAATGCAGTCGAGTCACTCACAAATTATTGAAGTTTGAAATTTGTATGGTAGTGGAATTTAATAATTTTATGGGTCAATTTTGTCTCTTAAATGTCTTGAGTATTGTGTAAATGTCAACCTTATGGTTTAAACATTGGTTACAATTTATATCCGAAAGGGAACTAAAGATCCGAAGTAGATCATAATTGTGTATAGTCATGACCGAAAGTGATATGACATAAACATTTCAATTAGATGGACTACTAAACAAATTAGTCTAAGTTAAGAGTTTCAAGCACGAATATTGTAGTTCTAGAATGTTCATAATAGGGAGGAAATTGTGTATTGAATCCAAATGAGATATCTACTAATAGTTCATAATATTTTTATATCGAACATATTAAGAGACAAGTTGTGTATATAAATGTAAATGTCATTGAGACATTCTTACAACTAGTAAGATGCGTAACCAAGTGGATAAGTAATTTCAACATTTTTATAAGCGTAGTAACATATACATTCCCAAGTATTGTAATAGATGTGAGATTATGGAAAGATGTGTGAATAGTCACCCATTGGCTATTGTTAAATAAACTAATACTTGTAATGTGGTTAAAAATTAGAAGTATGGTGGGTATATGAAGAGGATAATAGACATATATATATATATATATATATATATATATATATATATATATATATTATTACAATTTCTTTAAAGTAGAGATGAATGCATCTCGAACACATACTTCGAGACCATAGCTATAATGTTTAATTAAAGCAATGGTCATGGTGGTATTTAAGAGAAATGATTCTCTTATTAAGTGGGTATGCAACTATACGTATTAAGAAAATGTGGTGCATATATTTAAGTATATCGGAGGGGTATATATATATATATATATATATGTATGTATGTTAGTCACATAATAAAGGTTGTCATAGAATTAGATAAAAAATGTATAGTGTGGATGCAACTTATGTCGTGAGAACAAATAGTATAAGTCAAAAGTGGTTGAGGTATATATACATTCAATCGTGTAGGAGAATGATCAAATTTAACTGATTAAGTCAAAAAGGATTTGTTTTTATTCAAATTATGTATGTGGGAGAGATATAGTTAAAAAGATCCATATTGTAAAATAGAGTTGAAAATATTAAATTAAAGATTATGTCAAAATGGACAGTTTGGGTATAATACCCCATGATGAAATATCTATGTATAAATTACAACCATGGTAAATGGGAAAGAATAAAGGTAAGGTGTTTAGAGTTTCATAGAAACCTGATTCTCTTGAATGGAAAAGGAGGTATGTTATAATACCAGATCCATAGTAATT
Source organism: Pinus albicaulis (assembly GCA_034641835.2). Lineage (NCBI taxonomy): Eukaryota > Viridiplantae > Streptophyta > Pinopsida > Pinales > Pinaceae > Pinus > Pinus albicaulis. The sequence continues at coordinate 758,061,059 of CM076575.1, read as the reverse complement.
AAAGATAAAGAATATTATCTTAGAGGATAGTTGTAATTGAAGGTTGAATATGCTCTTATCGGTAAATCAACATAGTGAAGTAAATAAAGTTGTGGGCGACAAAAATATGTCGAAATACACGAATTATAGTAATAAGTTACATATATTACTATAATTAGAAAAAAAAATTCTAGATGAGAGGTGTTACAAATGGTATCAGAACCCATGTTAAAACACTGGGCCAGAAACTTTCTGTTGCTGTAAATTTTGTTAAATTTAATTTTCACAAATGATTAGATTCATGAATAGTGAAACAGTGCTGAACATACAGCTGCGAATCATAAGAACATGGGATGAGCATTATGAGTATTTGGGTGTGGAGGAAACCCAATGGATCCAAATATTCCATTGATGGATATGATGCATCTAATGCCAAGAGAAAAGGAACAGTAAATTATGCAACGATAAACTAAATTTTAGAAACAAGGTTGGATGACAAAAATTAAATTAAAAGTTGTAGATCTATGAAAATTTAAAAGAAATTAAATTAATAGCCGTCGTTCCTTTTGATTTCTCTGTTGGAAGGCAGAGACATCTAGGGCCATAAGCTAATAACCAAAATTAGAGATACGACAAATAACAACCAATACTGAAAAGCTAGAGTATGTGGGAAATGAAAATGAGGTAACAGAAATAAAAAAATCATGTTACATTATTAAATAACTAAAATATATAAACCATTTTCAATAAACCATGCTATACCTGCCATGATTCTCGAATTTTGATTCTAAGGGAGAACGTAGTAGTGGAGTGAGTGTAGTAGGGTATTTGGCTACGTTATAAATTTGATGCAGTAATAACTATGGATCTTCGTGAATTTAAGTTCCAAAAATGCGACAGAGGTATGAATGCTGCCAATACAGACTTCCAATACCTTGAAATGGACCTTAATTCACATAGTGGTTTAATGAATTTTGAGGCAATGGTGGCTCGACAACAACAACCTACGTTTAAAAAAAAAGAAAAAAAAGAAAAAGAAAAAGGCCGCGAGGGTTGGGAAATTAGAGTTCCACAAATTAAATGTTTTTATGTTCAAAGAGACTGAAATGGAAGAATGAGGTGAGAATATTCGCGCGCTGCAACTAAAGTTAAAATTTCGGTTCCATAGGAGGATTTAAAAGAGGGATGCCAAAATATACCATAGTAGTTTTCCGAATTGAAATAGAAACACTTACCATCAGAAATAACGTTGGATTAATGGAAATGACGAAAACTTTGGGACTGTTTCCAACAACTCAAATAGTTTTTCTTAAAATCAAATTTGACATTTACCCATTTGATGGCTCGGGTGGAAATTAGTATTTCAATTGATATTGAATGTGTACAGATATAAGAACAGGTTAGGACTCTTAGATAACAGAATTTTGAAACCCTAGAAAATAAATAAAAAGAAAACTCTAGAATTTCAAATGTATTAACCAGTAGCTACCATCTCAATTTTCAAGTTGTAAATAGAAAATTCTATTTAAAGTGTGTGAACATTTTATGTGTGAAACATAAGAGTTTAGATATTGACAGTAGCTATGGCTTGTTCCTGGTAGCAACGACATGGTTTGGAGCTGCAATGCTTCAACCAGAATCTTAGAGGAGCAATGCAAAATCTCGAGAATGGATTTTCTGCACAGAAAAATTCGTTAACCAAAGAATAGCAAACGAGAATGGTTCATAAAAAAAACAAAGATATTTATAATAGTTAGAAAACCTAATTAAGGTTGAATCTACACTGTCGACACGTTGGTAGATCTAACTTGTCCCTCAAATCAATAACGATGGGTCTGTATAGCCGAAGAGCCATGTGATCGGGTAAGAGCCATTAATACAGTAGAATCCCTAGAAATATCGAAATCAGAAGCCGAAACAAAATACAAACTGTATAGTCATTGAAACCATTAATTATGCAGTCCAGTCATTGACAAATTATAGAAGTTTGAAATATGTATGGTAGTGGAAGTTAATAATTAGATGGGTCAATTCTGTCATTTAAATGTCCTGGGTATTATGTAAATTTTAACCTTATGGTTTAAACATTGGTTATAATTTATAGCCGAAAGGGAACTAAAGATCCAAAGCAAATCATAATTGCGTCTAGTCATGGCTGAAAGTGATATGACAGAAACATTTCAATTAGACAGACTATTAAACAAATTAGTCTAAGTTAAGAGTTTCACACACGAATATTGTAGTCCTTAAATGTTCATAACAGGGAAGAAATTGTATATTGAATGTAAAGGAGATATCTACTAATAGTTCATAATATTTTTATATCGAACATATTAAGATACGAGTTGTGTATATAAATGTAAATGTCATGGAGACATTCTTACAATTAGTAAGATGCGTAACCAACTGGATAAGTAATTTCAACTTTTTTGATAAGGGTAGTAATATATATATTCCCAAGTATTGTAATAAATGTGAGATTATGTGAAGATGTGTGAATAGTCACCCATTGACTATTGTCAAATAAACTAATACTTGTAATGTGATTAAAAATTAGAAGTATAGTGGGTATATGAAGAGGATAATAGCCATTAAGATATATATATATATATATATATATAATTCCTTTGCATCTGGAATGCATACATCGAAACCAGAGTTGTAATGAGTTGTAATGTTTAATTAAAGTAATGGCCATGGTGGTATTTAACAGAAATTATTCTCTTATTAAGTGGGTATGCATCTAGACGTATTTAGAATAGAATTAGATAAAAAATGTACAATGTGAATGCAGCTTAGGTCGTGAGAACAAATAGTATAAGTCAGAAGTGGTTAAATAGTACAAGTTAGAAGTGGTTGAGGTATATATATATTCAATCAAATAAAAGAATTATCAAATTTAAATCATTAAGTCAAAGAGAATTTGATTTAATTCAAATTATTCTCTTTGACTTAATTCAAATTATGTATGTAGGAGAGATATAGTTAAAAAGATCCATATTGTAAAATATAGTGGAAAATATTAAATTAAAGATTAAGTCAAAATGGATAGTTTGGGTATAATACCCATGATCAAATATCTATGTGTAAATTAAAACCATGGTAGATGGGAAAGGATTAAGGTCAGGTGGTAAGAGTTTAATAGAAACTTGATTCTCCTGCATGGAAAAGGAGATACGCTAGAATACCAGATCCATAGAATACTAGATCCATAGTAATTAAAGAGAAAGAATGTTATGTTGGAGGGCAGTTGTAAATGAAGGTTGAATATGCTTTTATCCGTAAATCAATATAGTGAAGTAAATAAAGTTTTGGGCAACATAAATATGCCAAAGTATGTGGGTGTAAGCTAGAGAGTTATATATATCCATAGAGAATGGAGAAACCAAATCTAATATACAGTTACTTCTACTCACTTCAACAATTCATGGAGGAAAAATTTGAGGGGCTACTATTCGCATGTGGGCTAATTTTTCATGCTTTTTCAGAAGAAACAAAAAAGAAGAAGTAAATTTCCATTTTTTATAAAAATTATCTAGACAAATTTTATAGTGTAAAATTATTTGGACAAATTTTATAGTATAAAATTATGTTACTCCTTGAAAATAGCCAATATGTTATAGTGACTATATAAAATCATTAAATTTTGAATATTTTTTGCAAAACAATTGTGAGAATGTTTTCATATTAATGATTAGTAAGATTCGCCAAGATTTCTAAATTTTAAGATAAATGTCTATCATTCTTAAAATTTCTCTTACAATTCAATGACTAATGTATCAATTTAAGTGGGTGTTAGCCCTATCTCACCATCAATAAGGAAAAATGAAAATATCATTATAAGTAAATTTAATCTTTGAAAAATGAGATTATCATTATAGTTAGTAATATTAGTGAGTTAAAATAACAATAAAAATAAATAAATAAATTTACTCTTATAGCTAGTTGGAATTAGATATGATCATTAGAAATTTTCATAGAAATTTATATATAAATGTATTTTATTATTTTATAAAAATGAATAAGCGTGAGAAAAACGAAAAATCTCAAATATATATATTAATTATGTTTTGTATAACTTTATTGAATATTATCTAAGTAAATAACTAAACATAATTCTTGTAAAGATACCCATAAACATTTGTAATAAGAACTGATCCCCAGTGTGGCATCCACCAAATTTCTCGAGTCTAGAATTGTGAATACTCCACCTCTAGCATTGTGAACATTCCACCTCCACATTGGGATTATTATAGGATGGTTTTCATTTATTTTGAAGTATAAAGTAATTTTGTATTTATTTATTATTAGATGAACGTTACAATGTCCGCTGATGAGTTAACTTCTTATTGCATTCAAAATACGGAAGTTTTAATATTTTATTGTAGGCCATTCGAACATGGTTTAATATTTAATGTTATGGTGTTTTGGATCATATAGTGCGTCTATTAATCTTTTAATTTACTATTATCACGGAGTTTATCGTATGTAATTTATGAAAATGGTTGGTCTCTAATGATTTAAAATTTTGTTATGATTTTGTTGCAACTGGACCTTGCACGAATACTTCATATATATTGGAGTTTACTTATAATTGGGTGTGTAGTAAACTTTATATGAAAGTTTAATTATAATTGGTGTGAAGTAAACACTTTTATGAAACATTTACATTTATAAATTTTCATAATGCAAGAAATTTAATAGTTTTATAACAAAACTTCTATACTTCTAATTTTGTTATGAGGCTTCTTTTGTACGCAACTGACCTTATGCACCTTGCATCAATTACCTATATATATTTGAGTTTACTTATAATTGGGTGTGTAGTAAACTTTATATGAAAGTTTAATTATAATTGGTGTGAAGTAAACACTTTTATGAAACATTTACATTTATAAATTTTCATAATGCAAGAAATTTAATAGTTTTATAACAAAATATGAAAGTTTAATTATAATTGGTGTGAAGTAAACACTTTTATGAAACATTTACATTTATAAATTTTCATAATGCAAGAAATTTAATAGTTTTATAACAAAACTTCTATACTTCTTTAAAATTATAGTGTTATCATTTATTTTATATATTTTAGTTCATCATCTTATTGATTGTTGAATTAATTTTTTATATTTTAAAGTGTTTTTTTTGTTTATAGATTTTTTAGCTAGTTATGTTATAGATTTTTGGTTATTTATGTTAGCGATTCTTAAAAAATAAAGGTGATTAATTAGTTAGTTTTTTATTTTCTTATGTGATCAGGAAATTATTTGAGTTTTATATTTTGAATCCATCACATTAATAACTTGATATGCTTCTAAGTGAAATTAATTATTATGATTAAAATACTAAAAATAAAAATAAAATAATAAAATTAAATTAAATTAAAAAATAAAATCAAAATAAAATGGTAAATAAAAAGAAAATGAAAATACTAAAAACTAATAAAAATGATTAACAATATCATAAAATTATATAAAATTATATATATATATATATATATATATATATATATATATATATATATATATATATATATAAGAATTGAAATTACTAATAATATTCATGTTAAATAAAGGAGTGTTTCTTAATAGAATAATATGTGAATTCATATAAACTACTCAAAATAAAAGATTAAATAAAATTTCAATGTAATCTTACTATTTATAATATTAATAACAATTTTTAATAAAATGATGTTTAAAATTAAAGAGAGATGTCAAGTAATAATAGAGGAAACAACTAAAATTAAATCATAAAAAATATTAGAAATTTAAAATAATAAATTCTAAAAGAAAACCTAAAAGTCTAAGGGAATTAGAGAACTAAATGAAGGTTAAAAAAAAAACCTAAAGCATACATTCCAGAACAAGTAAAAGGAGCACAAAAGAGAACCACAATAAAAACTCAATCTAAAAAATGAAAATGAAAAGTAGAAAATAAGGAAAAAGGTTAAAAAAAAAAAACTGTAAAGCATATTTTCAAGAACCATTAAAAAGGAGCCAAAAAAAAAAAAATCCTTAAAAAAAAAAAAACTCACCGAAAAAAGGAAAAGTGAAAAAATAAGGGGGAAGAACACGCAATGGGGAAGAGGACATGGTGGAAAAAAATAAGAAGAAACAAACTTGGAGGCAAGAATCCATTTTTTTTCTAATTCTTCCCATCATCCCTATTAGTATTTTGACCTTATTTTTAATTTCAATGACTTCTCAAATTTTTTTATGGTGATAACATTGGAGTCCTCAATACTAATGTCTTTTTTAGTTTTATTATGGCAATAACATTGGAGTCCTCAATACTAACGTATTTTTTAGTTTTATTAGAATTCTCAACCAAGACTAAGAAATGGGAAAATTTGTGTTTTATGTCAAATAATGTTCCTAACTTATATGTTTAATAGAACAACCAATTTCACCCACATGATATTTCTTGCCAGCATGGCAACCAATAGACAAATTTCAAGTTAGAGGGGCCAATGGGGCATTCCGTAGACCTGATGGAGGATGAAAAAGTGTGAAGGCATTTGAAGGTCACATTAATGTTATTTTTCATTAAAATATGATCAAGCTTCTCAAATGTTACTTGAATATATGGAAGTTGAACCTTGGCTGCATAACGCTCAAGTTTTATTTTTCTTTGGACTCTATTGAAGTTTTTCAAAAGGTTCTTAAATATTGGTGTTTCTTGTACCCATTCCTCTCAAACACATTCAAAATATGAACTTTCTCAAACTCAAGGTGATTTACGCATCCAAAATATAAACTTTCTCAATATCAAAGGCCTATTGAAGTTTTTGAGAAGGCTCTTAGATATTGGCGTTTCTTGTACCCGTTCCTCTCAAACACATTGAAAATATGAGATTTCTCAAAGTCAAGGTGATTTACACATTCAAAATATGAGTTTTCTCAAAGTTAAGGTGATTTACACATTCAAAATATGAGCTTTCTCAACATCAAGGTAATTTTTATCAGAAATTCTTCGGGCCCTAGTAGGTAGGTTATTGAAGACCCCAAATTTCTGGGAGTGATTTTTGGCCCTTTGACTTGTTCCCATGATATTAGAATTCCCTTCCCTATTCCCTATTTATTCATAGATATAATTAGATTTTATTCTATCATTTATTTTTATGATAATGAACTTCAATTAAAGGTTCAAAATTTTGGTATATCAAATTTTTAATTTGATGAATTTAGAAGATAGTTGCTAATTGTTTGTATAAATTTTTAGTAATAACAATAAGATGATTAATGCGGAGTTTAGGATTTCATTTATCTCTTCAAATATTCTTTCTTTAATTTATTTTTTACTTAATCTCTATAATGAATATAGAGATGGGAAGTAATTTTTTAAATTTCAATATATGCAATATTTAAGTTCATATAAAAGTATTTATAATATTCCTTGAATTTCTAATGGAATTGTTGTCAATGTAGATAAGTGAACCTAATTTATAATCTATATTGTATGTATTTTTTAGCTTAAAAGAATACATGTAGAATTATTCCCTCACAACCTTTTTGCCATGTTTCTCAGATCTATTTCGAAATATTCACTCACATTCTTAATTTCAGGTTTCTCAAATCTATTTTGAGTTATTCCCTCACATCCTTATTGGCATATTTCTCAAATCTATTTCGAATTATTCCCTCACATCCTTATTGTCATGTTTCTCAAATTTATTTATGTTACTGGATGCTAAATCGATAAACCGTGTCATATTAATTTAGGAAATCATAGTGGTGATCGCTTACTATATTAATTATCGGGTTAACATAGTTAATATCTTATCCATCCATTAATGATGGTGGTTAGGTATGTCTCATATTTAAATGAAATTTAATATAAAATTTTTGAATTGATTTTCATTTTTTCAATAAATTTGGATCTTTATTAATAGAATATTTATTACATTGTTATTATGTTAATTAATACTTAATCATTAATATTTAGTACAAAATTTAATTCTTATTAATAACCATAATCTATATAATTTTTTTAATTTATATTAATAACCATAATCCATATAATTTTTTTAATTTATATTAATAACCATAATCCATATATTATCATATATAGATGAAATTTTAAATATATCATTAAATTAATAACCATAATTTATATATTATTATATAATTTTTTTAATTATATTACTCATTAAATTAATTATTACCTTTTTTAATGTTTTTTTCTTGATAAGATCAATTATGACATTTTTATTCATTACATTGTTTCTTTCTAACTAGGTCTTAATTTCTTAAATTACTTTCACATGTTTCAAAATTTATTAGTAAATTTGGATTTTTATTTATAACATTATTTTATTATATTGCTTTAACATTAATTTTAAAATATTTGTCACTTAAAACTGTATAAAGTTTATAAAGAACAATGATAATAATTGATCATAGAATGATAATAATTAATCATACAATGTTGTGTATATTTCCAATTTTTTTCTAACTCATTATAACAAAATAATAATAAAATATTTAAAATATAATATTTTAATAATAAATAAATACGTATATAATAAATTTAATAGAAATAAATGGAAAATTTAATTTTAAAATTTAAATAATATATTTTTAATTAAACTAACACAAAATATAAATTAAATAATTGATAAATTGAAATATCTATTAATTTATAATAAGCATCAAAACATTTTACTATACATTTCAATGTACTAAAATTTAAAAAAATTACAAAATTAAATAAATCAAAATTAATCAAAAAAATTATTATTATTATTATTATTATTATTATTATTAGAATAATATATAAATTAAATTTATTTCTATTTTAAATTATTATTATTACTCAAAAATTAATATATAAGTTAACATATATACTTATATATCTTTTAAAAAAATTGTAACAATGTTCATAACTATGGAGATTCACCTTGATTTTATCATGGAAATTCTTAATATGTAAATGGGCTTTGATACAATGTTATGACTTATCAATTATCGTGGAAATTCGAAATTCTTAATATATAAATAGGCTCTCATACAATGTTATGACTTATCAATACCATGATTTAACAATATCATTTACCCAAAAAACTATAATTGATTTCTGATAACACTTGTTAATACACTTTTTTTTAATTAATGAATTTAATTCAAAAATTATAAAAAACAAATAATTTAAAAATAAATCTCAATTATTATTTTTAAGAATATTTTATGGAAAATAAAACTGTCTAGTCTACTTATAATTATTTAATTAAATTAAAATTCTAAAAATATTTATTTTACAAATATTTATTTACATAATTAAACTTTATTAATCTAATTAAATTTTTATAACTTAATATTATTAATAATATAAAATTAAAAATTATTATTTTAATTAAAATTAATATAACCAAATTTCCTATATTATTTATTATTTATTTAACATTTCGATATAAAATTTGCATTTCGAATATTTTAAATTTTTTCCATTATGATTTTTGGTTAAAAACGAAAAATGATCTGAAAAAAACACCTATACTTTCTTCCATGTCAAATAGTGACTCAAAACTGTTTTCACTTGTTCCAAAGTTCCCAAACCTAAGGATACTTCCATGGTAACCGGAATTTGTTTTTACATTCAAATTATAGTTGTATTAACGGTTAATATCATTCCAACGTTCGCAAAAGCATATTACATATTAATTCTTTACACCTTATTCAAATTAAATCGTTCCAAGTTCGCAAAAGCATATTAAATATTAATTGTTTTCACCTTATTCAATTTAGATAGTACAATGGTCAAATTCTTTGCAAAGTGTCCAATGATATATTACATATTAAGCATACTTGACACGGTAACCAGAATTTGCTTTTACGTTTAGAGTTGTTTCAACGGTTAATTTTGTTCCAACGTTTAATCAACATTGCCATCGATTAATCACGAAACGCCATAATTCATCACTTGCCATGGTAACAAGAATTTGTTTTTATGTTCAAATTAGAGTTGTTTCAACGGTTAATTTCGTTCTAACGCGTGCTCACCATTGCCATCGATTCATCATGAACAGTCATGATTCGTTACTGGCCATGGTAACCAGAATTTGCGATTTGTTTCGCTACTTGCCTTGGTAACCGGAATTTCTAATTAGAGTTATTTTAGGTTTCAACGGTTAATTTCGTTCCATCGATTCATCACGAACTATCATAATTAGTTTATTTTCTGTGTCATTCTTGAACCCGTCTGTGTTTATTAATCAATCTAGAGGAATAGCCATTGAAGTCAATTACGCCGTTAATGTTCAGGTCCTCTAAACTTATTTGTACGATTTCTGTCTGTTGTCGAAGAGGAGGAGGATTCTGATATTTTCTCCTCCTGATAATCTACAGAAATCTGATCAACTTTTCGATAATTACGCATTTCTTAATAAAAAGAATTCGCTTGTTCTTGAATATGATCGTTGCCATTATGCTGATCAACTTTTCGATAACTGTGCATTTCTTGACAAATAGAATTGGCTTGTTTTTGAATATGATCGTTGCCATTATGCTGCAGTATTGTAGCAGGTATTGGTTCCTCTTCAATGTAGAAATAACCATGATTCCTTCTATTCCTTTGATACTTCTATTTACGAAGAAATTCATAATTATCATAATCATAATGGCATCGATCTTTTCAAGACCAAGCCAATTCTATTTATGCAGAAATTCATAATTATCAGATTTCTGCAGAGGATCAGGAAAACCTCCGAAGAACTAAGCCCACATGAATTCTGGTGGCTGATTTGGGCAAGTGTGTTAGTTGTGGATTCTTTACTATTGATAGTAGAGGTCGATTTTTCCCTAACAAGTTGCACTCAGAGCCTTATTATTTGTCACAGACTATTGACTATTGTACAAGCATGGTCAATAGCACAGTGCCATAGAAATCCACAGAACGCCTCCGTGGAGAAATGAGTAAAATGGGTATGGAATCCACTGAATAGCCTATGTAGATATCTCTAACACCCCTAGTTTTATGTTTTTCAAGTTATACATTTGAACTTAAATCCAAAGAGGAGTGGATCCCAATGGATAATTATGGTGTGGATGTAATTAATTATTTAATTATGAAAAATAAATATACTATTTCTGTGCATATTGATCAAATGAGATTTTTGAGATCACTTGCCAAATCCATGAGGTATGGAAAGAGGCTAAGACTTTCCTCAAAAATCCATGAAAGAATTTATTTTTAATTTAGATTTTTGAGGAAAAATCCAAATTTCCCCATTGAGGTGGAGAGTAGTCGGGAAGAGACAAAATGCTGGAAAACAGAAAATAGCTTTAAAGTCCCTAAAAAAAGAAGCTTAGGCAAATAGGAATAAAAGCATCCTGTAATTCTGGACGCAGAATTAGAAACAGGCTTTGGGGATAATAAGCTTAAATAAGCTACTCTAGAACAGATTGGGGTTGGTCTATTCTGAGAGAGGATCTCAGCTCGAGAGTGAGTTATGTGGATAAAAGAACTCTAAGGTTGGGAGGACTGGTCATCACAAAAGTGGTATGCACACAATTTTGCTGAATAATTAAATTAGATGTTGTTAGACAGTAGTGAAAAGTGTTTGGTGGTTATGTTGAGTTTAGATTGTTGTGTTATAAATTTCCTTACTTTTAACAGAGTTGAATAGAAGAAATAATTCTTCTAAGCTTCTGTATGGTAGTAGGAATGAATACTAGGGAATATTGTTAACCAGAATCTCTAAACCATTAGATGATTTAAATCTAAGGAGAGTATAAATGGTTCCCTGGAACATTTAGTGTAATTTTACTCTGCTTCTGTAATAATTAGTACCTGAATAGAAAAAAATAAACTAGTTCATGTAGTAAACCTTGGAAACTGTAATAAGTTATACCTTAGATGTGTACATGAATGTATACAGAAATGTTGTGCAGACTTAAGAGCAGAGTTGGTGTAATTATATTTTAATTTAAACCTAAGGAGCTTATTGTTTTATTGAATGGTTGTAACAATACTATACTTTCTCTATTGTATCATGAATGAGCCAAACTGTGCTTCGGCTAAAATTAGCAGGAAAGGTAAACTGCCAAAACTAATGCTAAGAGAAGTAAAATAATATGAGTGAATAAAGTGGATTGTTATTTCCTATGAAGATAATTTCCCACTACTGCTATGTAAAAATTATAAAAACCATAATGAGATTTAAAATAATACTTCTGCCCTTTAATGTAGCAACATGTTAAAATATTCAATAATAACACTATTCATGTGAAATGATTAGGTGGGAGTATTATTACTGTAAGGTAGAAACTTATATTATTCGTTGGAAAATATGGAAAATTCTGTTCTAAGAGGAAATTTATATAAAAGTTACCAGAGAGATACAGTAAAGGAGGAAACATAGAGCTAACATAAACAATTTTATAATAGGGAATAACCAATATTCTGCTCCATGAATATATATATATATATATCCTAGAAAAAATTCTCTATTTTGTATTACAAAGAACATAATATAGGTACTATGAAGGAAATGATTTAAACTTTTGACAGAGAAAGGGAGACAGAGTTAAATCAGAAAGTTGAGATAAAACTACGATCTCAAAACAAGTACTATTAGTCTTCTTATTTGGTTTCGAACTGATAAAAATGAAACAAATAATTAAATTCGATACACTGGAAACCACAATATTAATTAATAACAATATAGGGTCAGAAGTTTATGAATATGCCAATAGAAGTAAATCCATTATCCTGCACCCAGAAGAAGTATATACCAACTGCAAAACTCTAGATAAAAAGGCAGAAAGAGAAAAATTAATACAGTGACCCAATACCAATTATGAGTACTGGTTAAATTTGAGAATACTCTAGAATATATATATGTTAAAATAAACTGTGTAAATGTTTAGGATATTACACACTGAGAAATCATAAATTACACATTTCCATAGTTCTTTTAAAAATAAAAAGGGGGCGAGCTATGTGAAAAAATCGAATTTGACTGTCGAGTAAGACAAACTACTCCATAAACTGAATATTTTCTTCCAACCATGGGAATGATGAGTGTCTGGATGATAACAGAGTACCAACCTAAGAGAAAATTAATAATAACGTTAAGGGTCGAATCTGGTAGCGTTGATTGAAATATCAAGATGGAGAACATGGAGAGCGCTCAGTGATGAGAGTACCTACAAAAACATAAACCAGAGAGTGAAACCCCAATCATCGAATACGAATAGTAAAGTAGCCATTGGACTGGGGTCAAATTGAACTAAACAAGAGTTTGTGAAATTTGAATATCTTAAATGAAGGGCATAAACCCTCGGCGTGAATATGTTTCACTGCAAAACGTAAGCGAGAGGGGTGATTAGTAAACCTCGTTGAAAAATCACAAATTAATCTCAGCGTAAACGAATAAAAAAGTAACAAATCGTGATTTATGTGTGTCTTCAAGAAGGAGAACTCACAAGAGGTTCGAATAGTTTCACCGCCTTAAGCCGTGAAAACCATAAAAAAAACGGAACTCTGTATATATACAAGAATCGAATCAATGAGATTGTCATACAGCTGAGCACATATCAGTTCAGGGAAAGGAGGCATAATACGTTCATCAACGAAAAACATATGTATAACAATAAACTTCATACATAAGTCAAAGTGGTATGCAGACCAATACTTGAGAGGGTCAGTAGAATTTCTGTCTCCATTCGTGCTAACACAGGAAGCAAAACAAAAATAGAGAGGTTCGATGGCAAAACCCTCGGAACACAAAGAGGTGCGAGGGCAGAACCATCATGTCCATAAAGGCTCGAAGGGGGAAACCTTCGTAGGTTCTAGAGCCGAGATGAAACGAAACAAAATGAAGCACAATAAAGAAAATTCGTGAAATAAATAGCAACGTTTACACCCAAACCCTACCCGATCCTTACCATCTAGAAGGCAAGATCTGGAGGAGGTGTACTCCATGTTGGGGTATACAATAGACCAACGATAAGTTTTAACGTCTATCTGAGAAGACATCCATCTCAACGATCCATAAAATTTAATGGGCGACAACGCCAAAGTACCAGAATGCCCTCTAAAACCAAATAATAAATAAAATAATGTGAAATGAACTGGAGTGTAAATCTTGACGAAGCATGAGACTCATCAAAATTTATTAAGACTCAGGCACGGTACTACGGGAATTAAATGGAATTTATGCATAGAGATCTCAATGCAAAATACATACACGTAAAGCAATCTTGGTGTGAGGTAGATATATTAAGTTGAAAACCATGCAACCCTAAGGCCATATGCAAGTTAGACTTCGTATACAATCAATATGTTATATGTATACACATATAGGTAACGACGTGTTATAAGAGTGAGACTATGAAGTCGTGATCGATTCACATTTGAAAGATGGACCATAGGGTAATAAAATCACATAGATGCAATGCGGCTAATGGATTCGATATTTATATCGAATAGAAGAAAATTAAACCATTGGAGTAAAGATTCCTCAAATATTTAATGGATGTGTTAAGCTCATGTATAAAAAGGTTGAGCAAGGTATTAACAAATCAAAGAGCAAATAGAAACCCATTTAATTAAATACCTTGAGATAGGCCTTGTTATATTAATAAAGGTGTTAATGGGTTATAAATGTATATTCAAGAAGATATTGTTAATGGTAATTCCAGATTTACTTCAATATAGGCAAAAATAAAGTAAAATAACTTGAATTGGTTGAACCTGTTGGAGTTACAGATGTATACCTAATGAACATTTAATACGTCATAAAGATAGTATGGACTGAAAAAATAAAAGAAATAAAATAAATAAATAAATAAATAAAATTTGAATGTGGAGGTTTTACAAATGGTATTAGAGCTCATGTTTGGAAAACTGGGCTGTTGTTGTGCTCACTGTATAAATTATTTCCTGTTGAAAAAAAAAAATTCTTATCTGATGTTGTTTTATTTAGTGTATAGTGGTACTGGAACTGAAAAGTCAATGGCTGAAGGAGATGAAATTTATGTTGATCTGCATGATGAAGATAACACGTCAGATCCCAATGCTCCTTTGATGGCTATGTTGCACAGGTTGCAACGGGATATGGCTTAGCTAAGAAGCCAGAATGACAGGTTGTCATTAGCCATTGAGGAGCAGGAAAATCTCATAAGAGAATTGAGTTCGCAGAATAGCCAAGAAGGTGAAGGTTCCGTAAAAAGGAAGAAGGGAAAGTTCTTTGATGATTCTGAGGAAGATGACACTACTAGACATCAGTCTAAATAGAAAACACATATTTCATTAAATTTGGATGTTTTCTATTACAAGGCCTTCAACAACATTCATTATTTTGTAAATCATCATATTAACTTAATTTAAGATAAAAATAATTTAGGAATGTCAAACAAATTAGAGACCATGAATAGGTCAAACATGGGATTGTTAGGTACAATAGTATAAATTCACAATAAGAGTGTAAAACAAAAATATTAGAAACAACTTATTTAAGATAAATCATATCAGTATGCCTAACATCCAAGAAATATATTATAGTTATGGATAACATAATAGAGCCATCGATGTTTGATTTTTGTGTTAGACGACTCTAACCCCCTTTTCCACAACCTATTGTACTTTCACCAAGAGGAGAAAATTATAAGAATTGTTAATGGGGAATAATTAAATGTGAAACACAACTTAATATGGATTTTAGTTGAAATTTATATAGTTTTCATGCTCTTTGATTATTAAATACTTAATTTAACTACTAATAATTTGTCATTAAAATATTAATTTGATTATTTTTTTTTTTTTTTTTCTCGTTTAGACTAATCCTAATCTTCCCATTTTTTCTCCTTCCATCCCACCCACGGGTTTCGAACCAGTGACCTTACAGAATAGAGTGCCTTAACAGTGCACCCCATCACCAACTGTTCTACACCACATGGGCTAATATTAATTTGATTATTAAATGTGTACTAAAAGTCATTTATCTATTACACATGATTTTCCATGTCACAATCTAAATAAACCACTTAAAACCCATTATCAATAAATTCTAATTAGTTTTGTAAAAGATGTATCTTTACTTACATTAAGAAATTTATTTCGAAAATATAATATTACATTCATAAAATTATATCAATACATATAACTAAATTGAATACAATAAATAGCTTCACGCCTTGTTAGCTTTTATGAGATTATTTTAATTACAAATAGTTTATTTAATAATTGATTTTTACAAAATGTTAATCTTAATGGGAAAATCATGTCATGTGGTGGAAAAAGGTTTAAAGATGTTCATTTGTGATGGAACTCTTGAATGATCCTGAATAGACTACTTAATGCTCGACATTATGAATTAATTAATCCAATGATGTTTCAATAGAAAACAATTTTTTTACAAAGAGTTTTATTTTAGAAATAACAATGTCACATTTATACATTCATATTAAACCACATGAGAGGTAATAAATATGTTCATTTGTCATGTAACTCTTGAATGAGCCTGAATAGTCTACTTAATGCATGACATTATGAATTAATCAATCCATGTTTTAATAAAAACATTTTTTTACATAGAGTTTTCTTTTAAAAATAACAATGTCACATTTATACATTCATATTAAACCACATGATAGGTAAATAAAAATCAATCGATTGTTTCTTGACTTATCGACTTATATGGCATGATTGTATATAAAAGTAATTGATTTAAAAATGCATAGATATAAAAAATTATCGATTGAAAATATAATAAACCACTTAGAACTCATCATCGATTGATTTTAAATTATTATTTTTTCTAATAAATGTATCTTTAATTACATTAAGAGCTTTATTTAAAAAATATAATACATTTATAACCTTGTATCAATGCATATAACTAAATAGAATGTAATATGTCATGCTTTATGTCTAGTTGGCTTTTATTATTTTAATTATAAATGATTCATTTACGAATGGAAATTTACAAAATGATAATAGGGATGAGAAAATCAAATGGTGTATGTTGTAAAAAGTTTAAATACATTTATTTATGACCAATCTCTTAAGAGAACTTGAGAAATCTACTCACTATTCATTATCAATTAATTATTTCATGTTTTGTTAGGAAAAACATTTCATTTTACATGGAATTTTATTTTGAAAAAACAATGTCGCATTTATACACTTATATTAGACTTGATGATAAGAAAATAAAAGTTGGTAAATGGCTTTATATAGACCACTTATAGCTTAGTATCCATTACTTTTAATTTGTTTTATAAAAATATATATATTTTCTTACATTAGGAGCTACATTTCAAAAATATATCACATTTATAAACTTCCATTATTGCATATAACCAAAGAGAATACAATAAATAGCTTTGAGTCATGGTGGATTCTATGAGATTGTTTAAATTACAAGTAAATTATTTAAGCATTGAAAATGAAAATATGTTAAAATGGATGGGAAAATAAATGTCTTATGGTGCAAAAAGTTTAAATACAAACGTTTATCATCTATCTCTTTAATTAATCTAGATGGCCCACTTAACACATTTTTAATTAATTTTTCCATGTTTTATTAAGAAGAGCTTTTTGTTTTACATGGATTTTTATTTTAAAAAAATACAATATGAAATTAATACTCATTACAGTAGACAAATAAAAAATGGATTTATTATTAACTTATATGGGATAGATGATTACATACACAAATAGTTGATTTAAAAAAATAATAAAAAAATAAAATTATGGCTCATATGATATGATTTCAGTTTATTTAAAATACGAAGAAAATAAAAATAAAGTTCAAAGACATAATTATCTATGATAGCATCCAATCAAACCTTGATAGTCCACTTAGTAATCATTATTATTAATTATATGTTTTTATTTACAAATGAAAAATTATTTATAATTGGTTTTTATCTCAAACAATAAATATCACATTTATGCACTCATATTAATGCATTTTATAGGTAAAAGGTCAATAACGAACTTCGATGTTGTTGATTTTCTATATGATATATGATTTTAATTACAACCATTAATTGATTGAAGTATATAAATTTATGTAAAATATGGATTGAGAAATCAAATATCTTATGCTTCAAACAGTGCAAATCATTTTCTTATGACACATTTCCCATTAGCTTGAATAGCCAATAGTGCTTGTAGCATTTATCAAGTAAACTATTATAATTTATTCAATAAGAATTGCACTTATGTTTGCAATGAGCTCTATTTCAAAACTTATTTCACATTTATATATGATTATTATTCATATAATTAAATACAAGTCAATAAAAATACAATCATGCCTTGATGGTTCGTGTAAGATTATTTCAATGGAAAACAATTCATTTAAGAACACACATACACACACATATTAGCAAAAAAAAATTGATACAACAAAGTCATTGCGAAAATAATTATAAATAATAATAGAAATATATAATAATATAATTGACAATTCCCATTGTAATTTTTTTTTATTAATAGAAAGTTCTAATTTTTTTCCTAAAAAAAAAAA
Source organism: Pinus albicaulis (assembly GCA_034641835.2). Lineage (NCBI taxonomy): Eukaryota > Viridiplantae > Streptophyta > Pinopsida > Pinales > Pinaceae > Pinus > Pinus albicaulis. The sequence continues at coordinate 758,042,599 of CM076575.1, read as the reverse complement.
ATTGAAAATTCCCATATAAGATTCCAAAAGATATAAAATCATACAAATTGATTCAGAAAAACTATGTTCAAATTGCATTAAAAAATTGGAATGTACTTGTGAACAAATTTATAAAGAAAAATATCTTCATCCACTACAATGAAGTACATGTTCTATTGAACATTCGAATGTACTCACGTTTCTCTTTCATACGATGAAGTGTCTTAAGAAAGGGGAATAAAATATGCATAAGCCAAGTATCTTGCTCTTTTTCTATATAGGCTTTTATCAAGATGTAGTTTGATTGATATCCGATGAATTGAGAAGTATGCTTTGTTGTATCTATTAGCAATACATTCGATTTTCCATAATTATCTCCATATTGGGACCACACATCAGTTAACCTTTTCTCATAAAATTGTATTGTCCTCCCTCCTTCTAATTTTGTTTGCAAATGGCAATGAGACCTGTTCCATGTGAATTTAAAGTCCTATATATCAATATTTGAAATTTCAATTACTCATCGGATGTACTTGTCAGTGACATTTAATGTCCATATTGCAACATCATCATTTTTTAAGCAATATTTTAATAGTTCTGAATGAAAAGGCCTTAAAAAATAGGACCCATCACCGAACTGCCAATCTGCTTCTCTTTGAATATAACAATTTTGTTCATCTTTGGTGTGCGATTAGAAGAAAACTCCTTCCATTTCAAATATCAAAAACATCTTTTAACTTATAGTGATGCTCATTTGCGTCTGCAACTGCACTGTAACCACACGTATGATATTAACATATCTCCACTTCAACACTTTATTGCTTAATGATATAAAAACCTAACATTTCAAAAATGATGTTAATATTTATTATGAATTAATAGTAATCACAAATTATAATTAATAGCCCCAGTAAAGTGAACAAACTAATGATATGCTTACTTTATACGTACAACCTAATACCTTTATTTAATTTGTTTGGAATAAGAAAGTCTTATAGGATCACATTGACCCACCATTTAAATCATTGATTTTAAGTCTTATAATGATTTTTTAAATTTGAATTGAAAGATATAATTACAATGGTTGCAATTAAACAAACTAATTATATATTAGTTTCCACATGTAATATAATACAAATTTTAAATTTCAAACCTACTTAGTTATATGCTCTAGAGTCTCTACTTTAGTTTCTTTTCGTGCTTCTTTTAGTAAAGATTCTATGTCTATTGTTGGGGCTACTTACATCCTAATATATTTTTTCAACTTATATGAAATAAAATTTTTATAACAATGTAGTGAACCATCATTTGCATTACTAATTTCAAAGCCTGTATAATGATAACTTAAACCACAATTGAAAAAAATATTTGTAATGTTTCAATACAAATGGAACAATTATCTATTAATTTATACATACAATCTAATCCATTGTAAAAGTTTCTATAGCATGAGAAATTTTGATACGAAAAAATTAAACAAACATTCAAATCAATAATTGTTATCAACACAATAATATCTCACAAAAATAAATAACATAAAATTATTGTATTCTACTTTTGACAAACGAAATCAACAATTCTTTTATTAGTATTGTGAAATATAAATAAACTTAAATTTAAAAGGGCTACAAAATATAGTAATAATTCATGATGTCATACATATTATGACATGAAATAGACACCAATCATCTTAAGATACTATTAGATGTTATTTAACATCCTTCAAAATAGCCCACACATGTGTTTCCTTGCTGCATTTAATCAACATTCTCCATAGCTTTTCAATCAACTAACCATCCTCTTTATTTGTTCCAATGAATTGAGGGGCAAAGATCACATTTTCTTTTGGATTTCCTTGCATTCTCTCAAGTGAACAATCCAATATAATAGTATTGGTTGCATCATATTGGTTATGCATTTCCTACACTTTTTTCAATGATTTAGTGTGTATACCTTTTTTGGATTGTAGATGGCCTTATGTCCCTTTTCAGGTTTACACTCTGAAGCAGTCCACATAAACACAAGTTTATCTTGTATTTTTTCTAAAAAAGTACTTTTTTAGAACTCTTGTTGTATTTTGTTTTGAAGCTGTCATCCAAATTGCAATTTCAAAATAGTCATTTTTGAAACACATTTCAAAAAATGTATTTTCATGTGGATGAATCCAAAACAAATTTTTCTCTATTTTTTAATCTGCATTAGTTCCCATTTTCACAATATGTCCTTTGTTTGTTGCTTCATCATCGATGCTATGGTAAAAAAAGTCCCTTAATTCGAGAATAACTAATTTCTTTTCAGTTATTTGGGCTGCAATACAATAGAAAATAGTCTAGTCAAACCATTTTATTTTTGTTACAAAAATTACTAAAAAAAATATCGAAACAATACACTTACCATGAGTGTTCTTTTGACTACTTATAGATGAAACAATCTTCTCTTTTATCATCTTCACGGAACTTGGAGTTAAAAATATTAAGTCTTCAATTAAATATGATCAAATTATGTAATAACATATATATTCAATACAAAATTTGTAATTAAAGAAAAGCCTTATCAATGTAACCTACGAAATACACACCCACACACTTTTAACATTATTTTGATTGTTAGTTTTGTTATTTTTATTTCTTCCTATAATAAACATATACAATGTTATGGTATAGAAGCATTAGAATTTGAAGAATAAAAAGAAGAAGAAGTAATAAGTACCTGATATGGCATTATCTTCATAATTATAACTTTGCACCTCATCATCAATTTTGTTCTTTTTATTTGTCTTTACATTAAACATATAAAATAGTTTGAATTGTAAAAATGAATAAAAATCATTAAATAATAAGGAAAACAAATGGGAAAATTACAAGTACCTGATATTATATTTTGTTCTTGATTACAACATTTTTTCTCAATCTTCGGATTATTGTCTTCATTCTCATTATTTGTCTCTATAATGTACAATGAATATATTATAAACTGTGACAATGATTAATTGAATAAAAAAACAAACAAAAGAATAAACAACAAAGTTCATGTTAACTACCTAATATGATATCATTTTCTTTATTATAGCTATGTTTCACATGCATTTGATCAATGTTTTTGTTCTCCTTGCTTGTCACTATGATAAACATAAAAAAATGTTATAAATTGTGACAATGAATAAAAGAATCAGTCAACTATATAAAAGAGAGAGAGAGAGAGAGAGAGAGAGAGAGAGAGAGAGAGAGACTAATATCTATTTCTATCTCCATCATTTCATGGTCAATGTCTTGATTAATTCCTTTCTTCTCATAGTTCCCTATAATAGACATCCGAAAATGTTATAAATATGAAAATTAAATTAATTAAAAAAGTTAACATGAGTAATAACCAAACAAATTATGTACCTGATATAATAACATCTTCTCCTCCTATTTCCATCTCTAAATTTGTTTCAACATTATGTGCACTATATTGATTATTTGTTTGCTTCCCAATTTCATCATTCCCTATTTTAGAATCCCCATCATTATTCATTGTAGTAAACATTTTGACAATTAAGAAATTTGACCAAAATAGTATCCAAAGTATTATAAGAGAAACAATAAAGAAACTATAGTACCTGAATTTTCCAAGAAGCTAATGGATCCTTGGTTTGATAGTTGAAAATATTTGTAACTATTCATCATTATTGTCCTTTGTGATTCTATTTGCACAACAAATGCAATTCTTCTTCTATATGTACAACAAGCCTTGATTAAATTTGACCTCGCATAAAAAGAAATAACCACTTTTGCATCACTAAATTGTTGATGTCTTTCCAATAAATCCATCCAGAAATCATAATCTCTCTCATTTTCATCAAGTGTGTCTTCGAATGTGTGAGATTATTTTGAAGCCTTGAACATTTTTAATTCTGAAGTATAGAAATGTATAGTCAAAACTATATAACTATAACTATAATTATTTTGGGACTTATATTCATAAATTCCAGTAGTCATTTTATATTTGAACTTGGAGTTCTGTATGGCAATTTCCAAAGTTTGACATACATCATTACAAAACCAAATTTCTACTAAGAGAACTGTAGTAAAGTCATTCAAATCGTTTTTTTCGATAAGAAATCGAAAAAATTCAATATAATAGCTCTTGTGGAATGGTTCTTTTTTCAAAGCCACTGTATCCAGAACAACAAGGTTAGTATGTAAAATTGGCTACAACTGACATGGAAAAGAGTGCAAAAATGTTAACAAAAGTTCAGGCCCTCCAAAATGACAACCAAATTCAAAATTGTTGTCAATCTGTTGAATGCTTGTTGATTCTTTTATCATTTTGTCAAGGACTTCACATGCTTGTTTAGAAAGGGAATATATCATTGTATTCCGTGTTCCTTTTACATAAGTAGACCCCTCCACAGTTTTGTAGAAATTGGAAAATATGAGCTCATTAATTTCATAATGCTCAATAATATTTAATGTGGTAAGAGTCTTATCATTCAATTTCTCATCATGACTTTGACAATATGCAACCATTGCATCCCATATTGTTCTGATGGTTTTCAATTTAGAACAATAATATTTTAATTTTATGGCATTTTTTGGATGATTAGGTGGAATAAAAAACCAAATGGTTCCATTCAGTAAATTGCATACTAGAATTTTGTCAAATTATTTGAAAATGAATATAAAATAGATTTTTAGAATCTCACATTTTGTACCATAGTTCTTATCATCTGCAAAAAATTGTAATAATTTATAATGGTAAGAAATTAAATGAGTTAAAAACAATATAATTTCATATTATATAAAATCTCATTTCATACATATGCAAAAAAGCAAAGAAGCTCAAAGCATATGCAAGTTTTCTTAAAAAAATGAGGATAACATGAACTTCATTAATCAACAATCATTTATTAGCAACCATTGTAACAAAGTACGGACTAATTTTAAAATTGTCATATCATTTAAATATTTTGGTGTTGTATTTGGTGAACTTCCTTTTTCCTTTGATGATTCCTTTGAATTCCCACTAGCTTCATGGTCCATAGTTTCTGAAAATAAAGTAAGAAACTATTATCATAGTTTCAAATTATCAAAGAAAATATGAATTTATAAATACTACCACTACTTGCATCATTGTATGTGTAACAAAATGAACAAGAACGATAACAAGTGTAGAACTCACAATAATAGCTAATCATGGTGTTGATTAGGGAAAGGGTTCCACCCCTAAATAATTTATTATGTTCTTTTAATTGTGCCTATAAGAAAGATAGCACCATCTAGCTTCCTTCTAGTACAAGCATTGTTAATCATGTTACCAAGAGACAACAATACACTGTGAATAAATAACAACAATAGTTCTTTTAATTGTGTCTATAAGAAAGCTAGCACATGCTAGATTTCCTTCTAGTAAAAGCATTTAGCACATTACCAAGACACAACAATACACTGTGAATAAATAACAACAATAGTAGATACTACAACAACATCATGTTTACACAAAATTCATTAATCAAAAATCATTTATTAGCAACCATTGTAACAAAGTACAGACTAATTTTAAAATTTTCATACCATTTAAAGATTTTGGTGTTGTATTTGGTGAAATTCCTTTTTCCTTTGATGATACCTTTGAATTCCCACTAGCTTCATGGTTCATGGTTTCTAAAAATAAAGTAAGAAACTATTATCATAGTTTCAAATTATCGAAGAAAATATGAATTTATAAATACTATCACTGCTTGCATCATTGTATGTGTAACAAAATGAACAAGAACAATAACAAGTGTAGAACTCACAATAATAGCTAATCATGGTGTTTATTAGAGAAAGGGTGCCACCTCTAAATAATTTATTATGTTCTTTTGATTGTGTCTATAAGAAAGCTAGCACCTGCTAGCTTTTCTTCTAGTACAAGCATTAAGCATGTTACCAAGAGACAACAATACACTATGAATAGATAACAACAATATTTAATTTAATTGTGTCTATAAGAAAGCTAGCACCTGCTAGCTTTCCTTCTAGTACAAGCATTAAGCACATTACCAAGAGACAACAATACACTGTGAATAAATAACAACAATAGTAGATACTACAACAACATCATGTTTACACAAAATTTATCTTTTATAGTCATGTATATTCTTAGTTTGCTATAGAGACCATAAAAAGGCAAACACATTGAAGAATTTTTTCTATCACATACAAGACTTTGCCAAAAACATTGCATTGTGAAGAAAATCTAGTGCATGATGAAATTCCTTCTATCACAAACAAAAACACATTGTCCAAAAAACATTGCAATAATAATCTTTCCTAGGACATCTCCATGCTTGCAAAATTTGTCCTTACTTTTTGAAGACAATGAATTTTTTTTCCATGCCTGCATAGATCGTTGTTCCAATATAAGAAATGTTGAACCCTCAAATGGTTGTAAGGCCCTTTGTATGGAATATGTGGTCTAAGAATGAAATATGGGACAAATAGAAGCATGTTCCCAACAACAACATTGCATTGTGAAAAAAATTTAAATGAATTAAAAAACAATGTGAATTCATCTTCTATGACATCTCATTTCATACATATGCACAAAAGAAAAGAAGCTAAAAGAATATGCAAGTTTTCCTAAAAATAAGGATAACATGAACTTCATTAATCAATAATCATTTATTGGCAACCATTGTAACAAAGTACAAACTAATTTTAAAATCGTCATACCATTTAAAGATTTTGATGTTGTATTTGGTGAACTTCCTTTTTCCTTGGACGATTCCTTTGAATTCCCACTAGCTTGAGGGTCCATGGTTTCTGAAAATAAAGTAAGAAACTATTATCATAGTTTCAAATTATCGAAAAAAATATGAATTTATAAATATTACCACTACTTGCATCATTGTATTTGTAACAAAATGAAACAAAAAAATTAACAAGTGTAGAATTCATAATAACAGCTAATCATGGTGTTGATTAGAAAAAGGGTGCCACCCCTAAATAATTTATTATGTTATTTTAATTGTTTCTATAAGAAAGCTAACACCTACTAGCTTTCCTTCTAGCACAAGCATTATTAAGCACATTACCAAAAGACAACAATAGTAGATACTACAACAACATCATGTTTACACAAAATTTATCTTTTAGTCATGTATATTCTTAGATTTCTATAGGGACTGTAAAAAGGCAAACACATTGAAGAATTTTTGCTATCACATACAAAAGATTTCCAACAACATTGCATTGTATGGTAAATCTAGTGCATGACGAAATTCCTTCTATCACAAACACAAATCACAAATCACAAACACAAACACATTCTCAAAAAAAACATTGCGACAACAATTTTTCCTAGGACATCTCCATGCTTGCGAAATTTGTCCTTGCTTTTTGAAGACAATGAGGTTTTAGTCCATGTCTATGTAGATCATTGTTACAATATAAGAAATGTTAAACCCTCAAATGACTAGAAGGTCCTTTGTATGGAATATGCGGTCTAAGAATGAAATATGGGACAAATAGAAGCATGTTTCCAACAACATTGCATTGTGAAAAAAAACATTCTATATTACCCTCTATCACAAACAAAATCACATTGTCAATAAAAATGTTGCTAGGTGAAAGAAATCTAACGCATGTTAAATTTCATTTTAACATAAAAACAAACACTTAAGAACATTGTATGGTAAAATAAATCTATCATTTGGTAGAATTACTTCTAGAAAAAACACGAGCACATTGCCAACAACAATATTGCTAACAAAATTAAATGAAGCGCATTCTAGATTTGTTTTTAATTTTGTTTGCAATATTGTTGTTGCCAATGTGCTCGTGTTTTTTCTAGAGGTAATTCTACGAAATGCTAAATTTGTTTCTAAGAAAGACATGAGCACATTGCCAATAACAACATTGCTAGGTGAAAGAACTTTAAGCATGCCACATTTCCTTCTAGAATAAATAAAAGCTCACGTCAACATTGCAAGGTGAAATAAATTTAGCGTGTGCTAGATTTACTTCTAGCACAAACATAAGCACCTTGCCAACATAAACATTGCAAATGGTTAAAAGGAAATCTAACACATCCAACATATCCTTACAACACAAACATAAGAAAATAAAAACATTGTACGGTTAAAGAAACCTAATACATGTTGGATTTACTTCTAGCATAAACACGAGGATATTTACAATAACTTAATTGTAAGGAAAAAGAAATGTAGCACCCACAATATTTTCTTCTAGCACAAACAAAGTCACATTGCCAATAATAAAATTGTAAGGTGAAAGAAATATAACATGCCCTATATTTCATTCTATCATAAACAAAAGTGCATAACAACATTGCAAGGTGAAAGAAATGTAGCATATGTTAGATTTACTTCTATCAACAACACAACCATATTTTCAATAATGCCAGAAAAAATAAATCTAGTGTCCGCAAAATTTCCTTCTAGCATAGACATAAACACATTTTCAAATAAAAACAATGTAAAGCATTAGATTTCCTTCTAGCATAAATAACTATATTGTCAAAAATAAGATGCCATTGTGAAGAAAACATAACAAATAGTAGATTTCCTTCTTGTAAAAATTCAGAAACATATTGTCAACAACAACATTGCTAGGAAAAACAAATCTAACACAGGTTAGATTTCTTCGTATCAGAAACAAAAGCACATTGAAAATAATAACATTTCAAGGTGAAAGAAATCTAATGCATACTAGATTTCCTTCTAATGGAAACATTATCACACAACAACATTGTAGGTTGAGAAAAATTTATCTTGTGTTATATTTAATTCAAACACAAACATATAAATATTTCTAACAACAACAATGTAGGACAAAAAAAAATCTAGCACATGTCAAATTTCCTTTTAGCCTAAACACAAAGATGTTACTAATAAAAACATAGCAATGTAAAAGAAATATAACATGTGCTAGATTTTCTTTTAGCGCAAACACAAGCACATAGCAACATTGTAGAGTGAATGAAATTTAGCAAGTGCTAGACTTATGTCTACCATAAATACAAACATGTTTCCAACAACAACATTGTAGAGTATAATAAATCTAACATGTGATCAATTTTCTTCCAACACAAACACAAACACGTTTCAAATTGAAATAAATATAACACATGCTCTATTTCCTTCTAGCACATAACAACTTTGAACGACAGAAGAAATCTAGTGCACGCTATATATTTATTTCTATCACAAACACAATGACATTCAAAGGTGAGGGAAGCATAATGTGAGCTATATTTCCTTCTAGCCCCACCATAGGTGTGTTGCCAAAAAAAAAATTATAAGGTGAAAGAAATCTAATGTGTATACGATTTCCTTCTAGCATAAAGACAAGCACACAAGCCCATTATAGGGTGAAGGAATTCTAGTGCATGCTAGATTTACTTCTAGCAAAAAAACAAGCATGTTGACAACAACAACATTATACGGAAAAGGAAATCTAACATGTGCTAGATTTCCTTACAGCACAACATAAGCACATTATAAGATGAAACAAATCTAGGACATGCTAAATTTCTTTCTAGCACACACATAAGAACATAACAACATTGTAGGGTTAAATAAATATAACACATGCAAAATTTATTTCTAGCACAAGCTAAAGCATATTGTCAATAACAACATTTCAAGAAACTAAATCTAACATGTGCTAAATTTCCTTCTAACATAGTCACATGCATATTTCCAATAACAACATTGCAAGGTCAAAGAATCTAGCATATTTCCTTCTAGAAAAAACAACCAGATTGCCAACCACAACATGGAATTCTGAAACAAATCTAGCGCGTGCTAAATTTCCTTCTAGCTCAAACCCAAACATAACAACATTGTAGGTTTAAATAAATCTAACACATGCAAAATTACTTCTAGCACAAGCTAAAGCACATTGACAATAACAACATTGCAATAAAAGAAATCTAACATGTGCTAAATTTCCTTCTAACATAGTCACATGCATATTTCCAATAACAACATTGCAAGGTAAAAGAATCTAGCATATTTCCTTCTAGCACAAAAAACCAGATTGCCAACCACAACATGGCATTCTGAAACAAATCTAGCACGTGCTAAATTTCCTTCTAGCTCAAACCCAAACATAACAACATTGTAAGGTTAAATCAATCTAACACATGCAAATTTTACTTCTAGCACAAGATAAAGCACATTGCCAATAACAACATTGCAAAAAAAGAAATCTAACATGTGCTAAATGTCCTTCTAACATAGTCGCATGCATACTTCCAATAACAACATTGCAAGGTCAAAGAAGCTAGCATATTTCCTTCTAGCACAAACAACCATATTTGCAACCACAACATGGCATTCTGAAACAAATCTAGCGCGTGCTAAATTTCCTTCTAGCTCAAACCCAAACATAACAACATTGTAGGGTTAAATAAATCTAACACATGCAAAATTTACCTCTAGCACAAGCCAAAGCACATTGCCAATAACAACATTGCAAGAAAAGAAATCTAACATGTGCTAAATTTCCTTCTAACATAGTCACATGCATATTTCCAATAAAAATATTGCAAGGTCAAAGAATCTATCATATTTCCTTCTAGCACAAACAACTAGATTTCCAACCACAACATGGCATTCTGAAGCAAATCTAGCGCATGTTAAATTTCCTTCTAGCTCAAACCCAAACATAACAACATTGTAGGTTTAAATAAATCTAACACATGCAAAATTTACTTCTAGCACAAGCTAAAGCACATTGACAATAACAACATTGCAAGAAAAGAAACCTAACATGTGCTAAATTTCCTTCTAACACAGTCAATGTGACCACAAATCTAACATGTCTACCACAAATAAAAACATGTTTCCAACAACAATATTGTAGAGTATGATAGATCTAATGTCTGATCAATATTCTTCCAACACAAACACAAACACATTTCAAATTGAAATAAATCTAACACGTGCTATATTTCCTTCTAGCACATAACAACATTGAAGGACAGAAGAAATCTAGTGCATGTTATATATTTATTTCTATCTCAAAAACAATGACATTCAAAGGTGAGGGAAACATAATGTGTGCTATATTTCCTTCTAGCCCCAACATAAGTGTGTTTCCAATAACAAAATTATAAGGTGAAAGAAATATAATGTTTGTAAGATTTCCTTCTAGTATAAAGACAAGCACACAAACCCATTATAAGGTGAAAGAATTATAGTGCATGCTAGATTTACTTCTAGCAAAAACACAAGCACGTTGACAACAACAACATTATAGGGCAAAGGAAATCTAACATGTGCTAGATTTCCTTACAACACAACACAAGCACATTATAAGATGAAACAAATCTAGGTCATGCTAGATTTCCTTCTAGCACACACATAAGAACATAACAACACTATAGGGTTAAATAAATCTAACACATGCAAAATTTACTTCTAGCACAAGCTAAAGCACATTTCCAGTAGAAACATTGCAAGAAAAGAAATCTAACATGTGCTAAATTTCCTTCTAACATAGTCACATGCATATTTCCAATAACAACATTGCAAGGTCAAAGAATCTAGCATATTTCCTTCTAGCACAAACAACCAGATTTGCAACCACAACATGGCATTCTGAAACAAATCTAGCACGTGCTAAATTTCCTTCTAGCTCAAACCCAAACATAACAACATTGTAGGTTTAAATAAATCTAACACATGAAAAATTTACTTCTAGCACAAGCCAAAGCACATTTCCAATAACAACATTGCAAGAAAAGAAAGCTAACATGTGATAAATTTCCTTCTAACATAGTCACATGCATATTTCCAATAAAAACATTGCAAGGTCAAAGAATCTATCATATTTCCTTCTAGCATAAACAACCAGATTTCAAACCACAACATGGCATTCTGAAACAAATATAGCATGTGTTAAATTTCCTTCTAGCTCAAACCCAAACATAACAACATTGTAGGGTTAAATAAATCTAACACATGCAAAATTTACTTCTAGCACAAGCTAAAGCACATTGACAATAACAACATTGCAAGAAAAGAAACCTAACATGTGCTAAATTTCCTTCTAACATAGTCAATGTGACCACAAATCTAACATGTCTACCACAAATACAAACATGTTTCCAAAAAAAATATTGTAGAGTATGATAGATCTAACGTGTGATCAATTTTCTTCCAACACAAACACAAACACATTTCAAATTGAAATAAATCTAACACATGCTATATTTCCTTCTAGCACATAACAACATTGAAGGATAGAAGAAATCTAGTGCATGCTATAGATTTATTTCTATCACAAAAACAATGACATTCAAAGGTGAGGGAAACATAATGTGTGCTATATTTCCTTCTATCCCCACCATAAGTGTGTTGCCAATAACAAAATTATAAGGTAAAAGAAATATAATGTTTGTAAGATTTCCTTCTAGTATAAAGACAAGCACACAAACCCATTATAAGGTGAAAGAATTCTAGTGCATGCTAGATTTACTTCTAGCAAAAACACAAGCATGTTGACAACAAAAACATTATAGGGCAAAGGAAATCTAACATGTGCTGGATTTCCTTACAGCACAACACAAGCACATTATAAGATGAAACAAATCTAGGGCGTGCTAGATTTCCTTCTAGCACACACATAAGAACATAACAACATTATAGGGTTAAATAAATCTAACACATGAAAAATTTAGTTCTAGCACAAGCTAAAGCACATTTCCAGTAGAAATATTGCAAGAAAATAAATCTAACATGTGATAAATTTCATTCTAACATAGTTACATGCATATTTCCAATAACAACATTGCAAGGTCAAAGAATCTAGCATATATCCTTCTAGCACAAACAACCAAATTGCCAACCACAACATGGCATTCTGAAACAAATCTAGCGCGTGCTAAATTTCCTTCTAGCTCAAACCCAAACACATTGTCAATAAACATTTTGCAAGTTGAATTCCGAAGTGTGCTAAATTTCCTTGTAACACAAACACAAGCACATAACAAACATTGTAAGGAAAAAAATATCTAGCATGTGTTATATTTACTTTTAGCAAAAAATCAAGCTTATTTCTAACAACAACATTATCAATCAAAAGAAATTTAACACGTGCCAAATTTCATTCTGTCATAAATGAAAGTGAATTGCTAATAACAACATTGTAATATGAAAAAAGTATAATGAGTGATATAGTTCCTTCTAGCATAAATAATCTCACATTGTCGATAACACCATTTCAAGGTGAAGGAAATCTAACCCATGATAAGTTTTCCTATAGCAAAAAAATAAGCACATAACAACATGGCAGGGTTAAAGAAATCTAGCTCATGCTAGATTTACTTTTAGCAAAAACACAAGTATATTTCCAAAGGCAATATTGCAGGGCAAAAATAGATCTATTTTGTGCTAGACTTTCTTCTATCATAGACACAAGGCATTCTCAATAGCACCATTGAAAGGTGAAATAAATCTAACATGTGCTAGATTTGCTTTTAGTAGAAAGACAAGCATATTACCAGAAACAATGGTGCATGCCAAAAGAAAACTAGGACCTGTTAAATTTTCTTCTAGGACAAACACAAACACAATGGCAATAATAACATTACAAGAGGAATGAAATCTAACATGTGCTACATTTTATTTTAGCACAAACAACTAGATTGTCAACAACAATCTGAAATTAGAAAATTTTCCAGGCTTTGTGGATTTTTCTCCATGAAGCCTCATAAAAAATGCAGTAACAATTGTTTTGAAAAGGCAACCAACCATGCCAATTTACTCGTATGTAACTTGGGGTTGGGTTCTAGTGGCTTGGTAGAGCACGAACTCATTTAACATTGGGGTCTAGCTAGATAATGTTGGACCTCTTTCATGGATGTCTAAATCTGATCTTGAGAGGACAATGTAAATATTATGCATTCAGTAAAAAATTTGAACCAACATAATATAAAGTTGGAGCAGGTGCTTGTATATTTAACACTGGTTTTGTTGGGTAGCAGTGTAGTGTAGATAAGCCCTTGTTAATATGGCTTTTTTGAGTATGCAAAGCTATTGCTTCTCCATTTTGGCTCTGTGCATCTCAAATTCCAGAGAGGTGAATACATTTTAGCTATGGGAAGGGGTTGATGTGGAGGAAGATGGGTAAACATGTCGGTATATTGGTCTTACATTATTGTTGCATAAATTTGATACCTATAATACTAATGGCCCAAATAATATTTCAGCTACTCCAAATAATTAGTAACTATTGGGTGGCGTGGGCAACCCCTACAAAAGAAAATGAGAGTTCCCATGTTAGAAACTCTCTTCTCATTCTCGTTTATGTTGCTTTGAAATTAAGCATCTCTTCATGTGTTCTTGTGAGCTTTGTGCTTCTTTCATTGTTTGGACTTGAACATAACTAGCAATCAACTTTTCAGAAATATACATAATTGATGCAACTCCATTTGGGTGAATATTGAATCAGGCATCAACTAATCAGAGTGCAATGGATAGATTAATTCCTACACAACTAGGAGCTTTGGTTTTTTCATTTATACAACTTTTGGGGATCATTATAGTCTTGTCTCATATTTCTTGGCAGGTATTCATTTTTTTTATACCAGTGGGTTCAACTTGTATATGGTATCATTAATATTACATATCATCAATTAGGGAAGTGGCTCGGTTGTCATTAGTTTATAGAGCTCCAATCGTACAAAATTTTTGAGAATCAATATCTGGAGCAACCACCATTAGAAGTTTTGACCAGGAGTCTTGGGTCATGGAGAGAAATATCTAGTTTATTGATATGTATACCAAACCTAGTCTCCACAATGTTGGGACCAATGCATGGATTTGTATTCTGATGCATTTAGTATCAAATCTTGCATTTGTATTCTCTATAATATTCCTAATGGAAATTTACAATGATAAGAAAAGCATGCATAGTAAAAAAAACAAACACACAAAATTTACAACACATTAAACACCCAAAAATCTCCATAAACTGTGTGAGTTGAGCCATTCTATTAATATAAATGTTGGGTACAAAGTTAAGATGAAAAAATATGCACCTAGGCTTTCCCAAGGTAAGCTAACAATTCCCAGGTGATGAAATTGACTACTCTAACATGAAATGTGGTTGTCCCCCGCAATATCTCCGCTAACCTAGTGAAAAATTACATTGTTGGCTGCAAACAATGGTTGTTGGGGTCTCCGTTGGTGCTCATAAAATTATGGGAAATTAACCTTAGGCTCTCCTCCAATAACCCACAAAAACCCACGAAGGAATCAACCAAATGTTGACCTTGTAATTTCAGCCCAATTTCCCCCTAGCTCCTCTAGTTGTTCGCTGACTTGGGACCCCTATTTTACCAAGTGAATCTACCCAAAAAAGTCTGCCAAATTATTTATGACCTCCTTGTCAAAAACCCAGAAAAAAAAACCAGAAAGGGCTTTCTTTAGTTTTGACGCTCCAAAATTGACCTCAAAAGGCTTGGCCCTCCTCCAAAACCAGATGCGCGGCTTGCTCCTCAACGAAAATGCCGGAAAATCACCCATGATTTCCACCAATATAATTTCAGATAACTCCAGCTCCTCAATCCCTTTCACAAGCCAATTATTGGCTTTGCCTCGGAATTTCAACCCAATATCCCCCTAGCTCCTCCAGTTGTTGGCTGAGTTGGGACCCCTGTTTGACCCCCCAAATCTACCTAAAAAATTATGCCAAATTATTTTTGAGATCCTTGTCAAAAAATCTGAAAAACCCATAAAGGGCTTGCTCTAGTTTTGCCGCTCCAAAATTGACCTCAAAATGCTTAGCCCTCCTCCACAAGCAAAAACTGTAACTTGTAGTAGATGTTGGGCGTGCTCCTCCAGAAAAATGCTAGAAAATCATCCACGATTTCCCCCAATCTAATTCCAAACAACCCTAGCTCCTCAATCCCTTTCAGAAGCCAATTGTTGGCTTTACCTCATCAACTCCTCCAAGAGCCCTTGTGTACTTTCCCCTTTTTGCATCATTGGAGTGTCTATAAGCTCACCAATCACTGTGCATGCGAGTCTAACACCTTCATGATCTTGCTAGCTTCCCAAAATATGGCCAAGATTATGCTTTGATACCATTGTAGTATTCCTAACGCAAAATTTACAATGATAAGCAAACCAAGCATAGTAAAAAAAACAAACACACATAATTGACAACACATTAAACACGAAGAAATATCCATTAATTGTGTTGAGCTGAGCCATTTTATTAATATAAATGTTGGGTACAAAGCTAAGATTAGAAAGCATGCACTTGGTCTTGCCCATGTGATGAAATTGGCTACTCTAACATGCAATGTGGTTATCCCCAACAATCTCTACATTGACCCAATGAAAAACTACATTGCTGACTGTGAACAACGGTTGTTAGGGCCTCATTCAGTGCCCATAAAATTTCGAGAAATTAACCTCAGGTTCTTCTCCAATAACCCACAAAAATGCACGAAGGAATTGGCCAAATGTTGGCCTCAGAAATTTTGGCCCAATTTCCCCCTAGCTCCTCCAGCTACTGGCTGAGTTGACACCAAAATTGTAGAAAATCCCCCACGATTTCCTTTCCTGCATCCCAGTTAAAACATAAATGCATGGTATCCTCCTAGCTACCAAATATTACTAGAATTTTCCTCCCTGGGGTGGCACTCATGGTCGACCGAAGAAGAGGGTGACTTGGCCCCCAAAAAATATTGCGTAGTTCCTGGGCAAGATGATGCAGGCCCCTACTCCAAAAATTTGTACTGTCGTGGAAATACCTCCTGCTCTTGTAAATCCTTCTCTTTTTTCTTGGAATTTGGTCAAGGAATGCTTCAACAATAGTATAGCCCCTATCTCTGACACCACTCTGCAACAAGAACTGCGTGGGTCCTTTCCTACATCCTAGCTAAACCTGAAATGTGTGGTATCCTCCCAACTACCAAATATTAGTAGAACTTGCCTCCCTAGAGTGGCACTTGTGGTTTGCCAAAGAAGATGGTGAGATTTCCCTTTGGAAACCTCTGGTGCTAAACATCACCTGTGACTCAGTTGAACAACTTGAGCAACAATGTGTAAAATGACAAATTATCAAAAGGTACTCAATGTTGCCTTCAAACCTCTATTTATAATTGTTGCTTCACCTTTCCTTGGGGGCTCTCATCAAAATATTTTGATCTCCTTTCCACAAAATCAATTATGCCTTGAGGGGTGGCCCCCACATTCCACAAAGTTTGATATTTTCTATTTCTTCTAAGTCTCATGTACCAAAAAAGTCTCAAATGCCCAGATTACAAAATTGTGCTATGCTTGGCACTCCCCTAGTAAACTTCATTAATCTTGTTAAATGAAAAATCATAATTGGTGATATTACATTCTCTTTGGTGTTCCACATTCGCTTGCCTCAAGATGTAATTAGACCAAGCATTGCAAGGTTGACAATAACATATAGTATAAATCTAAACATGATACAAACTTGGGTAATATGATGTCTTTGTTTTGTGGAGACCAAGATTATCTCA
Organism: Pinus albicaulis; assembly: GCA_034641835.2. Taxonomy (NCBI): domain Eukaryota; kingdom Viridiplantae; phylum Streptophyta; class Pinopsida; order Pinales; family Pinaceae; genus Pinus; species Pinus albicaulis. The sequence continues at coordinate 758,025,121 of CM076575.1, read as the reverse complement.
ATGGAGAGAATAATGCAATATTCACATATTCCCACTGAGCCACTAGTGATCATGGAGAATTGTAGACCAAATCCAATTGTTGATCTAGAGGAACAATAGATCTATCTGATTTGCAGGTGCATTATGGGCCGCATCTTCTGTTTCTCTTAAAAGGCCTTACTTGCACTTTCCTTGGAGGTAAAAAGGAGGTAGTTGTGGGGCAGATAGAAAGTGGCAAATATACTCTCATTCAATCCATTTTTGGCATTTTTGAACCAAAAAAGGGATTGATGGAGTCCACATCTCAAAAATAGGCCTCCATGAGCTAAGATCCAAAATTAAGCATTATTCCCCATGAACCAACAATGTTTGGGGAAATATAAGAAATAATTTGGATGCTTAAGAAGACTGCTCGGATGATGACATTTGGGAAGCTTTGGACAGGTGCCAATTTGGTGAAATTATACAATAAATTTAATTCCTCAATGCTTGAGAATGGAGGAAACTAGAATGTGGGTCAATGCCAGCTTGTCTGTTTGTTTTATTATGGCGGAGGTGGGTCCCTTGTCCCACAAACAAGGAAGTCTCATACACCGATTTGGTGTATGGTTTAGTCATGACCTTAAAATTGGATAATAATAATAATAATAAATTACATGCTTCAAATCACCAATTCATCCAATTAGAAGTTTTGACCAAGAGTCTTGGTTCATGGAGAGAAATCTCTAGTTGATTGATATGTATACTAGACCTAGTCTCCACAATGTTGGGGCCAATGCATGGATTTTTATTCTGATGGATTTACTATCAAATATTGCTTTTGCATTCTCTATAATATTCCTAATGGAAATTTACAATGATAAGCAAAGCATGCATAGTAAAAAAAAAACACACACACAAAATTTACAACACATTAAACACACAAAAATCTCCATAAACTATGTGAGTTGAGCCATTCTATTAATATAAATGTTGGGTACAAAGGTAAGATGAAAAAACATGCACCTAGGCTTGCCCAAGGCAAGCTAATAATGCCCAGGTGATAAAATTGACTACTCTAACATGCAATGTGGTTCTCCCCCACAATCTCTCCGCTAACCCAGTTTTACAACACATTAAACACACAAAAATCTCCATAAACTGTGTGAATTGAGCCATTCTATTAATATAAATGTTGGGTACAAAGGTAAGATGAAAAAACATACACCTAGGCTTGCCGAAGGCAAGCTAACAATGCCCAGGTGATGAAATCAACTACTCTAACATGCAATGTGGTTGTCCCCCACAATCTCTCCGCTAACCCAGTGAAAATTTGCATTGTTGGCTGCAAACAATGGTTGTTAGGGTCTCCTCTGGTGCTCAAAAAATTCCAGGAAATTAACCTCAGGCTCTCCTCCAATAGCCTGAAAAAACCCATGAATGAATCAGCCAAATGTTGACCTCAGAATTTTAGCCCAATTTCTGCCTAGCTCCTCTAGTTTTTGGCTGAGTTGGGACCCCTATTTCACAAAGCGAATCTACCCAAAAAATTATGTCAAATTATTTATGAGCTCCTTGCCAAAAACCCAGAAAAAAATCAGATAGGGCTTGCTCTAGTTTTGAAGCTCCAAAATTGACCTCAAAATGCTTGGCCCTCCTCCACAACCAGATGCTTGGCTTGATCCTCAACCAAAATGATGGAAAATCACCCATGATTTCCACCAATATAATTTCAAATAACCACAGCTCCTCAATCCCTTTCACAAGCCAATTATTGGCTTTGCCTCGAAATTTCGGCCCAATTTCCCCCTAGCTCCTCTAGTTGTTGGCTGAGTTGGTACCCCTCTTTGACCCTGTGAATCTACCCAGAAAATTATGCCAAATTATTTATGAGATCCTTGTCAAAAACTCTGAAAAACCCAGAAAGGGCTTGCTCTAGTTTTTCCACTCCAAAATTGATCTCAAAATGCTTAGCCCTCCACAAGAAGAAACTATAACCTGTAGCAGATATTGGGCTTGATCCTCCAGAAAAATGCTAGAAAATCACCCACAATTTCCCCCAATCTAATTCCAAACAACCCCAGCTCCTCAATCCCTTTCAGAAGCCAATTGTTGGCTTTGCCTCATCAACCCCTCCAAGAGCCCTTGTGTACTTTCCCCTTTTTGCATCATTGGAGTGTCTATAAGCTCACCAATCACTGTGCATGCGAGTCTAACACCTTCATGATCTTGCTAGCTTCCCCAAAGCTGCCCAAGATTATGCTTTGATACCATTGTAATATTCCTAATGGAAATTTGCAAGGATAATCAAACCAAGCATGGTAAAAAAAACAAACACACATAATTTACAACACATTAAACACCAAGAAATATCCATTAATTGTGCTGAGCTGAGCCATTTTATTAATATAAATGTTGGGTACAAAGGTAAGATGAGAAAGCATGCACTTGGTCTTGCCCAAGGAAACCTAACAATGCCCATGTGATGAAATTGGCTACTCTAACATGCAATGTGGTTGTCCCTAACAATCGCTACATTGATCCATTGACAAACTACACTCTTGACTGCAAACACTGGTTGTTAGGGCCTCATTTGGTGCCTAGAAAATTTCGGGAAATTAACCTTAGGTTCTTCTCCAATAACCCACAAAAACCCACGAAGGAATTGGCCAAATGTTGACCTCAGACATTTTGGCCCAATTTCCCCCTAGCTCCTCCAGCTCCTAGCTGAGTTGGCATCAAAATGGTAGAAAATCCCCCACAATTTCCTTTCCTGCATCCTAGCTAAACCATAAATTTTTGGTATCCTCCCAGCTACCAAAGACAAGTAGAATTTTCCTCCCTGGGGTGGCTCTCGTGGTCCACTGAAGAAGAGGGTGACTTGGAACCCACGAAAGACTGCATAGTTCCTAGGCAAGATGATGTAGGCCCCTACTCCAAAAATTCGTACTGTCGTGGAAATACCTCCTACTCTTGTAAATCCTTTTCTTTTTTCTTGGAATTTGGTCAAGGAATGCTTCAACGATATTGTAGCCCCTATCTCCGACACCACTCTCCAACAAGAACTGTGTGGGTCCTTTCCTGCATCCCACCTAAACCTGAAATGTGTGGTATCCTCCCAACTACCAAATATTAGTAGAATTTTCCTCCCTAGAGTGGCACTTGTGGTTTTCCGAAGAAGATGGTGAGATTTCCCTTTGGAAACTTCTAGTGCTAAACAACACCTGTGAGTCAGTTGAACATCTTGAGAAACAATGTGTAAAATGACAAATGATCAAAAGGTACTCAATGTTGCCTTCAACCCGCTATTTATAATTGTTGCTTCACCTTTCCTTGGGGGTCCCTGATCAAAATATTTTGATCTCCTTCCCACAAAATCAATTATTCCTTGAGGGATGGCCCCCACATTCCACAAAGGTTGATATTTTCTATTTCTACTAAGTCCCATGTACCAAAAATGTCTCAAATGCCTAGATTACAAAATTGTGCTATGCTTGGCACTCCCCTAGTAAACTTCATTAATCATGTTAAATGAAAAATCAAAATTGGTGATATCAAATTCTCTTTGGTGTTCCTCATTCGCTTGCTTGGAGATGTAATTAGACCAAGCATTGCAAGGTTGACAATAACATATGGTCTAAATCTGAACATGATACAAACTTGGGTAACATGATGTCTTTGTTTTGTGGAGACCAAGATTATCTCAATGGAGAGAATAATACAATATTCACGTATTCCCACTGAGCCACCAGTGATCATGGAGAATTGTAGACCAAATCCAACTATCGATCTAGAGGAACAATAGATATATTTGATTTGCAGGTGCATTATGGGCCACATCTTCTATTTCTTTTGAAAAGCCTTCCATGCACTTTCCCTGGAGGTACAAAGTAGGCAGTTCTGGGGCCGACAGAAAGTGAAAAACATACTCTCATTCAATCCATTTTTCGCATATTGGAACTAACAAAGGGATTGATGGAGTCAACATCTCAACAATAGGCCTCCATGAGCTAAGATCCAAAATTAAGCATTATTCCCCAAGAACCAACAATGTTTGGGGAAATATAAGAAATAATTTGGATCCTTAGGAAGATTTCTCGGATGATGAGATTTGGGAGGCTTTGGACAAGTGCTAATTTGGTGAAATTATACAATAAATTTGATTCCTCAGTGCTTGAGAATAGAGGAAACTAGAGTGTGGGTCAATGCCAGCTTGTCTGTTTGTTTTATTATGGCAGAGGTGGGTCCCTTGTCCCAAAAACAAGGAAGTACCATACACCAATTTGGTGTCTGGTTTAGTCATGACCTTAAAATTGGATAATAATAATAATAAAATACATGCTTCAAATCACCAATTCATCTAATAAAAGTTTCCAAAAACTTTTATCTTCTGAACACATAAATAACCATGAGAATTATAATCCCCTCTTACATAAATCCATTAGAAGCAGCCCCTCTTCCAGAAATTAACTCTGCTATCCATCCATCTATAAAATTCAAATCCATGGGTTTTAATCCATTGCAATTGAAATATCTCAGCAACAGGTTACAACGTTGGATGTACTTTACAACGTGATATGTTTATCCATCCCCAAAAGAACTTTTGTAAACTCCGTGACACCATAAATGTCTTCTCCAACCTAGCTCTAGAAATTCATCTCTTACTTAGACACAATATTGTTTCAAATGCTATTGCAATTACATTTTTGAAAACTATCTGGGTTTGTTTGTGGTATGGGAGGAAAGCGATGCTTAATCCATAGGTTCAATAAATTGCATATATTCATCCTCAAATCCTGCAAGGACTATCCTCATTCTTCTTGCAAAATGGTGTTGTATTGCCTTAGATGGCAGTGCTTTAATTGCTAGGGGCAAAATGATTTATAAAAATGAATCTTTAAAGCCTGTATGTGCTGATATACATCCAATGTTGTTTTTGGAAGAATTGATTTCATACCTTATTCACCATGCTATATACCTATGACTTCAGCATTTTTACAAACTCGCATTCCAAATTCTTTCTACTAGCAGTTTGCAGGACGAGACCAAATGCTTGTGGCCATGCATATGTGAAGCTCGGTTACACTTTTTGCCCTTTTTTGAGAAAAAATTTTCATTTTTTTTGGTTCTTCAACTTTCTGCAAACTATAACAGTTTTTTTGTGTAGAATTTCATTTTGCGATAAAAATAAAAGTTGTGAGAAATTTTGTTAGCTTTCTATTACTTATTTTTTGAATTTTTTTAATGCAGATTTGATATGTCAACTTAGCGTTTCTTTGAGTGTGTGTTTCTTAACAATCAAAGGATTCATAAGAAGTCATGTTATGACGCAATGTTGTATTCATTGAAAATTTCGGTTTTTGAGAAAACAAAATGTGTTACAACAATCTAGACAGAGTCTACTTTGGTTTCGTCATATTTACAATGCCAATGGATGCATATCATAATTACTAGAATTTTTTGAATTGGTCCAATACGAAAAACTGCATATTTTGGATATGTTTCGTGACGCAAGAAATTTCGTAACATATAGGTTATAAACTAAAAATCTAAAAGCTACCCATTAGAGATGACGAACCAATGTAATGCCTCATAATTTTTTCAATTTTTTTTACAATGTATTTTGTGAGATACAAAATTTTGATTTCACTGAATCACAATGACCCTCAGAAATTGTTTGCACGCATTTTATTAGAAAAATAATTAAAATTAGTAAACGTTTATGAAATTCCATAAAAGTTATATTTCCTGAAAGTAGATTCAATTATGAAAATTCTTGTCTTGGTTCCGATAGTTAATTAACAAATTTTCATGGAGTTTAATCAGTCCAAATTTGCAGAAATGTATTTAGAGCCTGGTTTTTACGTAACTGGTGACGCGTTAATTCAGCCGAACTTTGATTAAAAGTTTGGCCAAACTATGTTTTGGGCCGAAGGCTCGTTAAGTCTAAAGACTTAATAGTTCGAATGAACTTTTAATCAAAAATTCGGCCAAACTATTGTATAACTTTCCATCGGCCGGAAAGTTTTGTGGAGCCCCTACTAAAACACATTTCGCGGCAATATAAATTGTTGCGAAATCATTCACATTTTTCACACATTTCGCACATTTCATCTGATTTTACAAAGATCTTGGTTTGGGTTTAAAAAATTTTCTTCAAAGTTTGGATTTAAGAGCATTTCTTGGAAGCAAACTGATTTTACAAAGAATTTTTTTGGGTTTAAAGAATTTTTTTGGAAGACATTTCTTGGAAGCGGCCTGATTTTGCAAAAAATTGTTTTGAACTTAAAAAAATTTATTGAACGTACATTCAAAAGACATTTCTTGGAGGTATGTACGTGTTTTGAGTTGAAGTAAATCTTTGGAGCTTCGTTTCATTTTATAAGACATTTTTCTCTCGAATTTTTTAAAGTAAGTTTTTTGGATTGGAGTATGTATTTTTTGCAAAAAAATTAAACTAAATTTTTGTAAATTAAATATTTTGTGATAATTTTTTGTAATCGACTTATTGTCTAATTTTTTGAAGGAAATTTTTTGAACTTCATACCCTATTATCATGGGAAATCAAAGAACTTGTGCGAGAAAATATGATCGAAAAAGAGAACCTCAGGAACGTAGAGAAGAGACGAGACAATCTTGCAAAAGAAAGTTAGAAGCCCTCTCAAATATTGAAGAGGAAAATCAACCTCAAGCAGAAATTGAAGTAGGTATGTAAATGTAAATATTATGATCTATTGATATATTTAAAATTTTCCTAATGTAAAATTTGAAGCTTAATTTTTATTTGATGAAGTAATTTGAAAAATATTTTGTTTAATGTAAACAGATAGAGATATTCCTCAAAATATTGAAGAAGAAAATCAACCTCAAGCAGAAATTGAAGCAGGTATGTAAATGTAAATATTATGATCTATTGATATATTTAAAATTTTCCTAATGTAAAATGTGAAGCTTAATTTTTATTTGATGAACTAATTTGAAAAATATTTTATTTAATGTAAATAGACAGAGATATTCCTCAAAACATTGATGATGAGATACAAAATTTTGAAAGAGATATTGAACCAATGATTGAAGATGGTGAAAATATTGAAAGAAATCCAAATAAAGAAATTGAATCACAAGGTATATATATATATATATATATATATATATATATATATATATATATATTAAACACATGCACATATCATTGAAATTATAGATATATTTATTAATTTAGTTATTTATTGAATATGTACTATTTTTTCGAATATGTACAGATGAAATCACTATCGATAATGAGATGTTAGAAAATGTTGACACTCACACATATGGAGATAAAAACCCTGACCATGTTATACGATATCGTGTTAACTGCATTTTTGAAAAGTATTTCTTAAATGAGCGGGTGACAGTTCAGGCTCAAATGTTGAAAGGTCTCCTATCATTAAGGAAATTAAAAGAAGCTACGACACTATTGGGTATTCGAAAATCAACCAAAGATAAAAAAATGAAGGAATATGTGATAAAAAAATATGAGTAGTGCTATAAAGTCAATTAAGAGATCTAGAGAGAAAGATGTTTCAATTGTACGTAGAGGAATACAGATGGCAATGGTTTCATCAAGTACTCAAGAGAATTGTTTAGTAACATCTATGGCACGAGCAATGGGAACCTCGCGAAAAGCTTTACACAAACATTGGAAATTTCGGCTGCAAATAGATGTAAATGATGAACTCGCTTGTTGGAGAGCTATTTGTAGGCAACCATACAAATATAGACATGGAGAAAATGTTAAAAAAATAATATAAGAATATTGGAAGAACAATTTGTGTGTTTCACCAACTGCAAGGCATGTGATGAGAAGAAGAATAACACGAAATCAGTACGAAGAACATGAAAAATATTTCTTGGAAACCACTCAGATAGAGTTATTCAACAAGTTCAAAGAAGAGAATCGTCAAATTCATGTTTCACTCAGTGCTTTTGTTCAAAAAAAACCATGGTACGTAAAACCTATCACCGTACGCGACACTTGTTGTTGCCGCTATCATGTGGAATTTGAGTTATATTATAACACATTCCTTGATTTTGGTAGAACATTATGGAAGGATTCACCTCCTCCTTCCACTATCCGTGATTTCATATCTCAAATTCTATGTGAAAGAGACAACGATGAACTATTTTACAAAAAGAAATGTGTTGGTGGTAAAAAATGTGATGATTGTGGAAATTTGACTAAATTTCAAAACAAATATCATATTGATATAAATTATCAATCATTGTCCAAAATGAAAGTGAAATGGAAGAGATATGAATATATTGATACATCAATTCAAGGTGAAAATAGTGTTAAAAGAATTGAATTACTAGCAGACGAAATTTTTCTGATAGAATTTTTGAGAAATTTTGAGGCATAAATTTACAAATACACCAAGAATTCCCATAGAGCTCGATGGAAAGACTTGAAATTCAAAAAATCTCGTGAACTTTTTCCACCAGGGACCATTTTGTCAGTGATTGATTTTGCAGAAAACTACACATTTGTTCCACAAAAAGAAATTCAGAGTGAATACTATCATTCTGACCAAGTCTCCATGCTTGTCCATATTCTATATAGACATGCTGAACAAAATGTCAATCATATAGAAAGCACGAGTGAAAATCGACATATCATTAAAGAATATCACTTTTATATTAGTGACGATCGTACACATGATACATGTTTTGTACAACATTGTTTTGGAAAAATTTATGATTCATTGAAAAATCATGGAATAACATTCAATGAACACTGGATATGGTCAGATGGATGCGCAGGTCAATTCCAATCTGCACGATCATTCTTTTTGTTGTGTTGTCTTCATAAGAAAACCTGCATTAAACATTGTTTGAATTTATTTGGGATTGGCCATGGAAAAGGAGAACATGACGGTGCAGGGGCATGCATAAAACGAGCACTTCAAAGATATCAAATTAACCACTCTGCAAGCTGACTTGTGAACGTTGAAGAAGTTTTTGAATGGTGCATCACTGCTCTAAGCCATGAGACTAACCCATCAAGAGAAGTGCGAAGGTACGTTCAATTTAATTTATATTGAAAATATAATTTTAAACATTGTACATTTATCATGCAATGATTATCTTTGATTGTATTTTGATATCATATTTACAAATTCTTCTTCTAATTTTCCATATAAAGGTTTTTCTGGCATATTGGAATCAAAGACATAGATAGATCAACTGGAAATGACGTTGAAACAATAAAAGGGACTTGAAAATTGCATTCAATTCAAACAAAGTCGTCCAGAAATGTGTTTGCATTGGATAAAAGAAAATATTCTTGTTTTTGTGATGTTTGCATAGACAACACAAAATCCAATGACGTTTGTGAAAACAAAATGTATGTGAACGATTGGAAACATATAGAGCTAAATATAAAGGGAAAAATCTCTGTTGCAATGTTTGAAGAAATGCAATCAGAGGAAACTAAAATATCATCTGATGGTGATCAAGTTTCTGATCTTGTTAGAGAAGGTAACATTTGAATTACTTTCTAATGATTTAAAAATATAGAAATAAATTTAAATATGCATAATTTTGTTAAATTTATTTTATTGTGTAGAAGATGTTTTTGATGTAATTGCACCTATTGATAACGATGAAAATGTGAAGTATTATTTGATGCGTTGCATTGAACTAAAAATGAAATTATTACAAAACTATAATGATCACGGATTTCAATATGACAGAGGGTCTATTATACTAAAAGGTTATTTTTTCAGACAAACTCATCAAAGTGGAGACTTTTTTTACTTTGAAGACTATGAACCTGATTCCATAAGTTTTCAATATAGTCACTTGGTGTGTGTAGCACGCATAAAGTTGATAGAAGTTCAATCAAAGAAAAAATCAAAAATTAAGAAATGGAAAATGTCAAAATCCGATCATGAACGGATTATTGAAGATGGAATTCCATTAGAATTTTTTTGAGTGAATTTTCCAACAATTTATTCTTTTTGGATTAAATATATTTTATAACTTCTAGTACTCAGCTAAAAATTGAGTTGCTTATGTTATTTGTGCAAGTATTTGCACACATGTACAAATTGTTTTGGTACAAGCACATGCTCTAGCATCAACTGAAAGTAGTTTTTCTATACATGTGCATTGATGAAAAATGTTATATATATATGTTCTAGAATTAAATTAATTGTTCTAGTTTTACTATGTGCATTGATGAAAAATTATTTACGTACTCAATATATATGTTCTAGAATGCAATTAACTGGAACTAGTTTTTCTATGTGCATTGATGAAAAACTAGTTGGATTTTCTGGTAAAAAGTTTCCACAATGTAAATAAATCGACAAGGCTACCTATTTGAGTGTATTAATGACATTGACCCAAATTAAACAAGCATATATATGTACTAGACTTATATTTCCAATCAAAAAAATTTCATTTAAACAATACTACATGGAGAGATCAAAAGAAATCTTAAAATTCCAAATGTACTTTAACCATCCAAAAGGGATTTGTGCAAAATTACTTCACATGACATGCCAATTATAGTGAAAAACTATCCAATAGAAAAATTTAACATTATATACCACATGTGCCAAATGTAAATTGAAACCATCCAAAAGTTTAAAATTTTAAAAAATTATGATAATATATCGTGCAACATTAAAACATTAAACATCACATGTGAAATGTAGATTGAAACCATTCAAAACTTGAGTTTAAAAAACTTTTTGATTATATATAGATCGTTACTTCACATGCCATGCCAATTATAGTTCAACTAGATCCAATAGAAACATTTAACATTATATACCACATGTGTCAAATGTAGATTGAAACCATCCAAAACTTTAAGTTTTAAAAACCTTTTGATTATATATCATGCAACTTTAAAACATTAAACATTTAAAGTTCATTAAATATCACATGAAAAATGTAGATTGAAACCATCCAAAACTTGAGTTTTAAAAAATTCACATGTCATGCCAATTATAATTCAACTATCCAATAAAAACATTTAACATTAAATATCACATGCCAAATGTAGATTGAAGCTATCCAAAACTTTTAACTTTTAATTTAACAAAAAAATATAGATCAAAACATTACTTCACATGCCAAATGTACTCCAAGCATCCAAAACTTAAATTTTAAAAACAAAAAAAATTATAACACGTCATTACATAACATGCCAAATGTAGTTCAGATGACAACATTAATTTATAGATGACAACATTACTTCACATTCACATGCCAAAAGTACTAAAACCATCCAAAAATTAAATAAAACAAATTATATTAAAAATGTGATAAAATATGTCAAAAAATTGTAGATCTCACAATTATCAAATTGTATCAAGTATAACAAATTTTAAGACCATATAAATCTTGAAATCAAATCTACAAATCATGTCCATCAAATAGAGACAGATCTAGCGTCTTTCCTATCAAGGTCTCAGTCTGTGCCCTATCATGTGAAGCATCATGGGAAACCTACATACACAATGCACATGTACTTGAACATTAAAATTTGATGTTTTAAAATTGAATGAGAATATATATATCTAGAACTTCATGTAAAAAACAAAATATAACAAAAAAATCTTGCAATACCTCATGAGGTTCCCTCTCCATTTGATGAACAAGTTCTCCCATAGGAACATCTGCAGCGGTAAAGTGTACAATATACATGTATAAATAAATATATATATATATATTGAAAACTTTCAAATGAAAATGCACATGTACATATATAAACTTATTTTCAATAATATTAAAAAAATAAACTAAAGACAACTTGTTCAAATGTTGTGGATGTTCCTATCTCCGTCTCTAGAGTCTGCAGATTAAAGAAATCTTCTATAGGAACCTAAATTCAAAAAAATTTAAATAACTCAAAATATAGATCTCTCTCTCTCTCTCTCTCTCTCTCTCTCTCTATATATATATATATATATATATCTCAATTTTTAATGGAACTTTTTGAGGTAGAATATATATATATATATATATATATATATATATATATATATATATAACTTTTAAACATAAATTTTAAACTTGTGAAAAATTGTCCATACTTGTGGCTCATCTCCCAATGAAGTAGAAGGTATATCTCATAAGGAAGAAGAAGGTACCGCCATCCCAAAAACATCAGACGGAATCGGTACCTGTTAAAACATTTTATCAAATTATATATATACATACATGTACATGTGTGGCAACAATTATTTATTTTAGATTCACTTAAAAAACACTAACATACATGTGCCAACATATCATGATGGGCAGACCCATCTGCATCGTTTGAGCCAGAGGTCCCGAACGTAATATTAACATTTTCATCACGCATCATGCCTGAGAACTGCAAATGGTGTTTTAACATATAATCATACATTTTTGTTAGATTAATGTACACATACAAATAAATGTATACATTTACATACACATGTATTTATTACAAATTGTACACATGTATATGTAAAAATAATTTCAAACCCTAAGGTCACTAACACATACCGTTCTGGTGCTCTCTTCCTCATGAAAAATTAAGTCTTGCAAACCATTGCGACAATTTTTTTCATATTTTCAGAGATCTTCAACATTCATGTCGTCAATCTCCTCATTTGTACAATAAAACAAATTGGCACGTGCATTTTCACGTGCTCTTTGTCGATTTAAACAAAGATCAACTCCACCCAATTCGCTATGAACATTTTCGATCATAACATCCCTTACTTCTCGACTTATTTTGGAAGTCACATCCATATCTGATCGCAGAGTTTCGACTTGACACAGTTGACTCACCAATGGCGGCTCAGGGCGAGGCAACTCCACATCTCGCTTAGCGCCCTTATGGTCATATAATCGACCTTTCCCCGGGCCAAAAAATTCTTACGGAAGGTCATTGTAATTGGGTTTCATACCCAAAAAAAATTATGCATAAAACATTTGTGCAAAATAAACAGGAACCTCATCGTTCCATGGAAGCCTTCCATAGGCCGCAAGGTGCCTATCATACAAATAACGAGCTATGTCTGGGTGCTTGAAATAGTGCACCTTAAACATTTTTCTTTTTGGCCCTTCCTTGTATTTAAACATTGACTTGGCCACTTCTTTTGTAACTTTTTGTTTTATGTCCTCCCATTTATTAGGACCCATCACTATTTCTTTTCTCTTTCTCCTCATTTCTACAAATGAATCAGTCGTTGGCCCAAGATTTCTGTACACATTTACCATTTCACCCAATGAATGTGTAACTATTTCAAGGCTTTGTCGACTCTCAGCAGGTAGAGACAAAGCCACGAGATCTCTTTGCAATTTTGCATGAAGTCTTTCACACCTTTGTAAGGTGCATTCCGCCATGTTGGTTTCCCATGGTATATTAGTAATCTCAGCCGGATAAGTTGTGCTGGGTTGACAACCTTCTTCTTGAATGTAGCGGGCTGCCCTGCATCTATTTTGATCACTAGTTTGAACATTTTCGGCCTTTGCATCAATATATATAAAATTTCGTATATTAGAAAAAACATGTGTAAAAAAATTTGTACAAATTTAATGAAAAAATATTGAAATTGATGGCAACCTTGACATTGTTGGTTAACATCTTCTCCAACATGACCCTGTTGAGAACTAAACCCTGAATGATCCTGCTGAGAACCAGACCCAAAATGACCCTGTTGAGAACCAGCAGCTGTTGATTGGCCTTCGGGGAAATAAATATCACCCCCTTCATGAAAACTGCTACCACTCATACCTCGACTGGTTGAACCATGGGCACGATCCATGGATGGAGTAGAAACCCTTCTCCTCTTACCTCCTAAAAATTAAAATATGAAACTTATTAACAACTAATTTAACTCACAAAGTTAATAAAAAATCAATTCCATATGTACACACATGTATGGAGATTTAAGATTATATTTAAATACCGTGAACATCCCCTGATCCCTGAACCTCGATATGGGATTTGGCTAATCTTCGTCGTTCATTATCCATGATATATATCTATTGGTAGACATTTACACAAAATAGATTTCATAAAATCAATTTGTAATTTAGTGTACACAAATTATGTAAAACACAACTTTCAAAGCAATAATTGGTGTGTGAAACTAAATTTAATCGAAAAAGAAATTATAAAAATGATAAGTTCACCAAATTGTGCTTTACATGGTGGGAGCACACTTGGTATAAAATTTACCACTTATACACTTTAGTTTGTGGGAGAAATGACACATGTACATATTTTACCTTAAAGTTGTTGTGTTTTATGGATATTAAAATGAATAACTTCTATTTAGATCCATTCCAGAGATTTACTGTAGGGGCATTTACTAGATGTGTCACCTTTCATAAAAGATGAGATCCAGAGGTTAATTGGCCCTTTACAGACTCTGCCTATAGAACTTGTAGAAGTAAACACTAGAGGCATTAACAATATCAAAGAACGTTTTCATGCTCAAACATGGGAATGTGTCTCTTTCCCTACACAAAAAAATAGTTCAAGGTAGTTAATCTTCATAGACACATCATCAAGTAGGTCAATGTGATCATCCCCAACTTACTTTTCATGAAATTAGGCTTGGAATTCTCTACAACCTGGTGGATGGAGTTGAATGGGAACTAGGTCAAGGCCTTTACAAAATACATGCTAGTGAATAACACTTACTAGGTTATGCCAAAAAATAAAGTGGGAGAAATGTTTTCTCCTTGAGGTTATCCAATTGGGTGTGTAATACCAACTTCACCCATTTCCTAATAGTTTTATCTCTTAGGTTATAAAGTGTCTTCACCTTATTAGTTATATATTTTTCAATTTCTCGTGGATTCCTTGAATTTTTTCTCCTACCATCTCCCTCTCTCACTCCCTAAATTATTGTCATCAAACATGCCCCATTGAGGATCTGGAGCAATGTTTGCACCATACTTAGAACTATCATTGCTGCTAATTGAAATTGGAGAGTCATGTATACTAGATTGCTTTCTTAAGTGGCTCTTACTTTGACAATATCCTGAGATGAGTTTGACATGATGGTCATATGAGGCTGGAAGCTACTTGGTGTAATTTTCCGTAAATCTTCAAAAAAACAAAGCAAAAATGTCATTTTTGATCATTTTTTATTAGCTTCTGCATACAACAGATGTTATCACAATTGCAACACAATCATGTTCCATGAGCATGAATTATGAATGTTGCAAGCCAAATTGCAAGGAAATTTTCATTCATTTTAGGCAAAAGAAGGCTATGACATTAAGGTCAATGCTAGAAAAAAATATGCAAATAAGGTTGCTAAGTCTTGATACTTACCATGTGTTTCAAAGCCATAATGAAGGTTTGATTTGAGAGTGTCCTCCCAAAGCCCTGTCTTGAGATGAAATTTAATTCAATGTCTCTTAGAGTTGCAAGGTGGAATTGATAGAACTATTTGATTTCTTTACCATAGATGGATATCTCCTTTCATCTATACCTTTCTCTACCATCTTATTTCCAAGTGAAATGGGAATTTTCACATTTTCAATGCCATTACCATGTAAATTGGTAGTCTGCTAGCTAGACCTATCACAAGTAAGGTTGTCATACCAAACTATTTCTCTTTCTCAACTCAATGACCATGACTCTCTTCTCACATTGCTTACCATAAGATCTTCAATTGTACATGTCACGCAAAGTTGGGTTCTAGGTCTACACCTATTAGGTAAAGTTGTATTTTATGGCATTGTGGTCCTTAAATTTGGAGGTGTTCCACCTGAAAAAGTAGGCATTAAATATGGATGAAAAGGATTTGTTTTAACTTTGATAGAATTTCCTTGTGGAATCACTGAATTTCTCGAAGAAATCATGCTATCTTTGCTCAGAGAAGAAGGTTTTGGAGGATAAATTGAATTCTTTTGACTTATTTTTGGCATTGAAGTTTTAAATAGTAGTTTTGATGACTCCATTGATGACCTTGCTGAGGAATTTGATGCACAAAATATTGACTTTGAAAATGGTTTAGAAGATGTTGAAGAAGTTGTAGATTTTGGTGTTGTCACTGAATCTTTCTTTGTTGTTGGACTTCATCAAGACACAATTTAACTTTACGAGTAGATTGAAGACCTTGAAGAGGTTTTAGATTTTGTTGTTCTCACTGAAGGTTTTTGTCTAGTTTTGTTTCTTAAACCATCATTTCCATAGGACATTTTTGGTGAATAAATTCTTGAACTTGATGAGAGGATATGATACCTTGAAGAGGCTACATCTTTTGGTGACATCACTAATTGTTTCTCTATTATTATGTTTGTTAAACATATCGCTTAGGGTGAGGCAACTCCACGTATATTGTACAGTTTATGGGAAATAAATCAATATGTAGAAATATTCAATTGGTTTTTATAACTGGATAGAGGAATGACTTAAAATGACCTTGTATGTCTTCTCGTTTTAGAGCTCAAATTTTTAGGAAGGATTTAAGTATCCACCTTTCAAGAATCACTAGAAGAGGTTGATAAAGAATATAGGAAGACAAAAAACTAACCAGTGGTGTAATAAATGGATTTCTTGGGAGGTAGATTGGCATATGGACTTTTGGCAGCTAGAAATTTTCCAAATAAGTGAATGTAATTGAAAACCTAACCTCTAGTTTATTTTGGTTTAGACAAGGTCTAGAATTTGAAAAGTGAATTCCCTCTTTCTTCCTCTTACATGTCCAATGATCGGAATCTGGATTGAGGGGAAAAATTTTCCAAAATAAAAATTTTTCATTTTATTTTTTGTACACATGAGTTTTTAAAAGCTAATTAACTCATAAATTTCTCACAAAATACACTTAAAGCTTGACACATAAACCCCTTCCCAATTGGATAACTTTAGACAAACCTAAACACATTTTTATTTAACTAATGAGGGAGATAGCCCAACAAAACTAGTTTGTCCATATTCAAATCAAGTTGGTATCAAAGTAAAATTTAGCTCATTTTAGTCAAGGTTAGTTAGAAGAATTAGCTATTGGTTTCAGTCTTCAATTTCCTCTCAAAATGAATGTGTACGTGCTTTTGAGAGACACATTAGAGGAATAAGGTCCAAATTTTTGATGAAAATGTGCTATGAAAGTAAAGGGTTAAAGGCAAACATGTACAAGGCATAGTTGAGTACAAGGCATAGTTGAGGAAGGGCCTAACTATTTGGGTCTTGGTTATGGAAAACATGATGGAGAATGATCCAAAGCCAAGGAGGCACATGAAGCTATTCCAAGAAGGAATTTTATTTCGTCTTCATTACCTCAAGCTTTTGAAGTTTGTGTTCATGATGAATGGAAAATTTTGACACCCACTTTGCAAGAAGATGTTAATAATCATGCAGCTAATGACAATGTAAAAGAAGAGGATGTCGAAAGCTCTATAGTCATTGAATTCATTGCTAGTATTCAGAGGAGAGCCTCTACCTCATCAAATTCACCTCCTGAAGAAGGCGACAACGGTGAATGTTCAAGGTATAAATTTGCCTCTAATCAAATTGCTTTTGATTATGATAAACATGGTAAATATTCATATAAGATTTGGAAAAGAACTTGCATGTTCCTTTTTTGGTTTGAATAATCATAATGTTTATAGATGTTGGAAGAATATATCCATGCACATGAGACTTTCTAAATAAATGAGGCAAAAAGTCAAAGGTGCATTGGACAAGGAAAATGATGTTGAAAATAAGTTGCAATTGTTTATTACTCATTGCCATAAGAAAGGTCACATTGTAGAATATTTTTCTACATACAACATTGCACATTTTTAAAACATAAACTAACTTCTAGTAGACAATAATATTAAATTAGATTTAATTGTTTGTGTAGTTGAATTGATGTGAAAGAAAAACTAGGAATATATATCTTTGATACATACAACACACAAATGAAAAATCTTAAAAGATAAATCAATATTGCAAACAGAAGGGTATTTAACTAGATAGAAATGTCTGTATAGATTCAGTTAGAAACCCAGACCTAGTCAAAGAAAACATGAACCAATGGTTTATTTCAGCTCTACATCAACGTTGAAAAATCAAGCCATTATGATGTGTTACAAGTCAGCCTACATGCCAAAGTGTTGGTCGGCCTAAAAGGAAGTAATTATATCTATATTTATATACCTTGTATGTGGCTCTTTTGATGAGGAATAACTCGACAATCTCTGAAAACAGTTTACAGATTCTTGTAAGATTTAGTACGAATATGTTGATGGGCTTTCAGTGTGAAGTTTAAAGAGTTTGAAAATAGTGTGGATCTATTGTTCGGTCATCTTTGAAGCAGATTGTGGATAGTATAGCATGAAGTACATTGTGTATAGTGTGAAGCAGATTGCGGATAGTCTAAGGAAGATTAAAAATTCCTGAAACAAATCTATGGATATATGTGGTAGGATGCAGCACCAACTAATGTTGTTGATAAGACTGTTAAAATAGAGACAGAGAACGAACCCAAGGGTTTATATGACCCTGCTGTGTCAAAGGTTAATGTTGTGGATAAGACTATTAAAATAGAGATAGAGAACAAACCCAAGGGTTTATCTAACCCTGTTGTGTCAAAGTTTGATCAAAATAAGAAGAAAAAACAAGGCGGCATGGAAGCAAACAATGAAGATGGTAGTGGCAAAGATAAGTTTTCCGGCTTGATTTTTATGTGTAATTCTCAAAAAAAGCAAGAGTGTTTCTAATACAAAGTTTTTGGGTTGCCACCAACCAAAAAGGAGCTTGTAGAAAAGGTGAAGCCAAAAATGAAGCTCTTCTTGTATGATTTTAACCTTAGAAAGATGTATGGTATCTACAAGGCAACGTCTGCCGGAGGAATGAATGTGGAACTAGATGATTTCCGGAGTTGTAAAAGGCCACTCCCGACACAAGTAATCTTTTTATACAATGTTTGATCATATATTCATTCTTACTTTGGGCCTATGCAATT
Source organism: Pinus albicaulis (assembly GCA_034641835.2). Lineage (NCBI taxonomy): Eukaryota > Viridiplantae > Streptophyta > Pinopsida > Pinales > Pinaceae > Pinus > Pinus albicaulis. Next base: position 758,006,222 of record CM076575.1, on the reverse strand, counting down.
TCGGTTTCGCATATTTTCTACATTAGTTTCCTGTTTTCTGTTGAGATTAAATTTTCTAAATGAAGTATGTAGATTGCGGATAGTCTAAGGAAGTTTAAAGAGTTTGAGAATAGTGAATAATAGTCAAATACATAAGAGGCGGTATATCCCAGTGAAGAATTTTTCAAGCTCATGTGAAAAATTTGAAAATGGTAAGGTCAAACATACCTGATGAAAGGAGCAATAGCGCCGACGAAAGGAGCAACATCATGGACGGGAGGAGAAACAACGCTGATGGGAGGAGGGAAAATGCATGAACAACAACGACAGTGACAGAAAGTCATGGGAATAATGAAACCAGTAAACAAAACAACTTCGCGGGTGATTTATTTATAGAAATTAGTTCGGTTGAACTATTTTAGTCAAAATGAATGTGTACGTGCTTTTGAGAGACACACTACATGAATAAGGTCAAAATTTTTGATGAAAATGTGCTATGAAAGTATAGGGTTAAAGGAAAACATGTACAAGGTATAGTTGAGTACAAGGCATAGTTGAGCCAAATGTTGTTGAGGAAGGGCCTAATTATTTGGCTTTTGGTTATGGAAAACATGCTGGAGAATGCTCCAAAGCCAAGGAGGCACATGAAGTTGTTCCAAGAAGGAATTTTATTTCGTGTTCATTACCTCAAGCTTGTGAAGTTTGTATTCATGATGAATGGAAAAGTTTGACACCCACTTTTCAAGAAGATGTTAATAATCATGCAGCTAATGAGAATGTAAAAGAAGAGTATGTTGAAAGATCTAGAGTCATTGAATTCATTGCTAGTATTCAGAGGAGAGCCACTACCTCATCAAATTCACCTCCTGAAGAAGGCGACAACGGTGAATGTTCAAGGTATAAATTTGCCTCTAATCAAATTGCTTTTGATTATGATAAACATGGTAAATATTCACATAATATTTGGAAAGGAACTTTCATGTTCCTTTTGTGGTTTGAATAATCATAATGTTTATAGATGTTGGAAGAAGATATCCATGCACATGAAACTTTCTAAATAAATGAGGAAAAAATTCAAAGGCCCATTGGACAAGGAAAATGATGTTGAAAATAAGTTGCAATTGTTTATTGCTCATTTCCATAAGAAAGGTCACCTTGTTGACAAGTGTTGGACTTTGTATCCAACAAGTCATACACAACATTTGAAGGTGGAAAGAGATAATGACAAGAATGGAAAAGAGGATTCCATAATCGATGAGGGTCAAGATGATTCACATGATGATGAAGTGCAGCTAAAAGAAGCGCCATTGAAATGGTTTGGTAACGGATGGTTAGATTTCTTATCCAATTAAGGCCTTGCATGTATTTTGATGTTTCATGAATTTCTTTGAAAATTCAAAGTATGGTGCATGTTGCATGAAGAAAGATGTTTAAGGTAGAGTTATGTTGACACACTTAAATGCAACAAATATGGAAATTTGTACATGAGCTATTATTTGACTTGAGAGTCAATTGTTTGAAGAGGCATGTTTTGTCGACTTGTGTTTGGTTGATGGTTTTGTACACCAATATGTAAGATTACATGGAGATATTCACATGATGTGAATTTTTCTTCTTTGAAGGAGAAAAATGATATGTTAGCGAGCTATGTTTCTTGCATGATGTGTTTTTCAGTTTGATGGTTTTGTTTGTGACAAGACGTCACAAGATTTTGGGAAGGTCCACTCTTGAGCGAGAGCCTCATGATTACAACCTAATCATGAGAATCAAATGGCATGAACCAAACATATTGTGTATTAAATGAGGAATTTCACTTTCCCAATCATTTCTAAATCACCCATATCACCAAGAAAACATGTTTTAAAAGAACATACTTTGGTAGGGGAAAGACCTTAGGTCCTTTGATTGTGCACATGTGGTGTGAAAAATTGAAATTGACAATTTGAAAAAAAGTGAAATTATGAATGAAACCACGAAAACAAAAATCCCAAAAGTTGTAAATGATTTAAATAGACCTAATTAATTATTTACCAACATAAATTCTTCAACTTTTAGCAACTAAATGATAAAGTAAAAAAAAAAAAAAATTGTAATTATGGTTCGAAAGTTACATAATCTTAAGAATCCAAAAAACAAATTATTTTTCAAAACGTATTACTTTCAAAGTATCAACAAAGAATGTACAAGGGTGTTCAATGAATTAATGCTATTTATTTAAATTCCATGATGTATATCTTACTCATAATTTTAACAAATTATTAAATAATGATCTAGATTGGATAATTATATTATTTGTCATATATTTTGATGCTTATAGAGTGAAAAAATTGAAAGAATCAACTTGTAGGGTCATTTTAATGATGGGTGGAGAATTGGGGTCTAAAACCTTTTGGAGTCATTTTTAGGTATTAAATGACATTTTTGGGGGTCAAATGATTATCCCTTGTGCCAAAATCTTGACCATTATTCTACACTTAAAGACATATCCAATGGTGGAAGAAAACATCAAATTAAGTTCATTAAAAATTTATGCCTTTAGTAAGTTGACCTATCATGTTGACCACCATGGTACGAGAGAATGTCATTTTAGCCCCATTACTCATGCATAGCAAGCTAGATCTACATGTGGAATTTTAACAAGACTCTAAAAGGTCTAAAATCACAAACCTCGTTAATGGTTGATGGAGTCAAATCTTACACCTAGTTGGCTATCACGCTATGTTAAATACTTGGCCACTAGGAGGAATAAGAGTTCCATTTTTTGTTATTATATTTTGTTCCATAGTTGAAAATACAACTAGGAGTGTGAAGTTAGAGAGAAAAATGTATGAGGTTAAGTTTTTATAGCAACCTTACATGCCAAAAGTCTTAGCTAACTCTAAAGAGATTACCTCTTTCTTTGTACTTACATATTTTCCATACCAGAAAAGAGAGAGTAGAACATGTTTACATTTTAGTGTTGTTTTTCTCTGATAAGGATTTCCTAGGGAAAAAGGAGTCTAGAGCATCATTACTTTTTAGTGTTGCTTGTCTCTCATAAGGATTTCCTAGGAAAATAATTGTGTTGATTGTCTAAAGATATGTATGTGTGTGTTTCATTATGGTCTCTATTTCTTACGTTATGTTTCATTATGTTTTATATTTCTTACATTTCTGCCCTCCTATTTTTCTTTCCAATCAAGGTTTATAAAGTAACATGAGAAGCAACATGAGACTTGGAACAATCATTTTCATTATCTATATGGAAGGAAAAAAGGATTATATCCCCTTAAGCTTAAGCTTAATTAGTTTGTCAATTTTTATCATATATTTTTTGGTAAGGGTACAAATGTTTTTTTATCTATAGTAGGTCATGATTTCCCCAATTTTACCTCATGTAAAGCATGATTCTAGGATTACTACAATTTGTACTTGGTTTTTTATTGTGATGATGCCCTATCTCAATCACTTGGCCATCTCTTGATGGGTAGTTAAATCTTTATAAAAATACTTAAGTAATATTTATCTATTTGTATTATGTAAAATGTAAAAAATGGTATACTATTTTTCATAAATTTGTGTTGAGTTTATCATATATTTCGATGAAAGTTGATTATATAACATGTTTTCTTTAAAAGGATCTAACAATTTTGTTAAGGTATGAATTTGCAATTTTGTGTGGCTCTCTATCAACCTTCACTTCCTCATTTCTAGAAAAAATCTACTTGCTCATTCGTATACCCACTTTGTATTCAAAGACATGAGTTTTGAACTCTCGGTAACTATGTTTTTCCACGCAGGAAAATTATATGTCACATTTTATACTAACTCTAAATATTATTTTGAAGTTTGGATAACTGTTATTCTTTTATATAATTTAACATTAGATATAAGTTTAAATTGAAAGCTACTTAGACGAAATATAGCTTAGATATGGCATTTGCAAATTATTATCTATTTATTGAACTAAAGGACATAATTATTACACATTTTTAATTTACATTCAAATGCTTTTTTGATTTATCTCCTATAGCTTAAGTAATGCTAGATATATAATTTAAGTTGAAGGCCCATGACATAAATATGACTTCTATGTGACATTTGTATTGAATCATCTATTTGTTGTGTTATATGAACATAATTGGTACACGCATATCTAATTTGCATTACTAATATGTCATGCTTCTTTAATTTATCTTTTAAAGACATGACCAGAGCATCCCTTTTTAATCTATCCCTTTTGACTTTGGATATGTGGGCAATACTCATCCACATATTTTTCTATCATAAAGCAGTGAGTAAAATTGTATTCCATTTGTGTCAATGTTAATGTTAAGCACATGGATTAAAGTTCTATATAAGATAGATTGCCACGGTGTACATTTACATCTAAAGAGTCCAAAAGCTCATTCAAAACCATATGTTTTGTTGATGTAGGTTGATTGGTTATATTGCATTGCTTTTGCAGTTGTTGCTATAGGCCTTACCATCTATTCGTTCTAGTAATTGCTGAAACTAATGTTTCACCTTTTTATTTTAAATAGAAATAACTTTTCAAAGAAATTTTAATATGTAAAATTAAGGAAAACCCTTTTTTGCCTATGTGAATATGATAATGTCTAACATGTGCTTTTTATTTCTACAGTAATGACAGAGAACACTATTGTGGTTGAAAATGGTCTAAATGAAACCATACCATACACACAGCTCAATGAAAAGAGAGAGCCTAATATAGCAGGCATAAAAATACTTTGCTACAAAATGATAAAATATGTGAGTGAAAAATTTAAAACATAAATCAAGATATCAAACACAATGATATTATGATGGAGAGAATATTTTTGCAGCCAAAATGAACATGCAAACCAAAAATTGTAATAAAAATATTACAACATATCATTGCAAAATTTAAAAACATAAATAACCTAACACACAAGGATATCTCAAAACACCTGAATGCATATGTAGAACAAAACCTGTAATAGAATATTTTGCTACATACAACACTGCACATTTTTAAAACATAAACTAACTTCTAGCAGACAATAATATTAAATTAGATTTAATTGTTTGTGCAGTTGAATTGATGTGCATAGAAAAATTAGGAATAGAAATCTTTGATACATACAACACAAAAATGCAAAGTCTTAAAAGATAAATCAATCTTGGAAATAGAAGGGTATTTAACTAGACAGAAATGTCCATATAGATTCAGTTAGAAACCCAGACCTAGTCAAAGAAAACATGAACCAATGGTTTATTTCAGCTCTACATCAACGTTGAAAAATCGAGCTATTATAATGTGTTACAAGTCAGCCTACATGCCAAAGTGTTGTTCGGCCTAAAAGGAAGTAATTCTATATATATTTATATACCTGGTCTGTGGCTCTTTTGATAAGGAATAACTCGGCAACCTATGAAAAAAATTTACAGATTCTTGTAAGATTTAGTACGAATATGTTGATGGGATTTCAGTGTGAAGTTTAAAGAGTTTGAAAATAGTGTGGATCAGTTTCCTGTTTTCTATTGAGATTAGCTTTTTGAGAAGTCTGCAGTCTGATGTTTCTATAGTATCTGCATTCTCTAGAGGCTAATCATTCAGGCTCCACTTCACCTTGTTGGAACCAATTGCAACAATAACTTACAACAACACAGAAAACTAACAAATATGTATTTGGTGATATATCTCCCCCATGGTCGACCTCGACTTTGTGCCTTTTCATGAAAATAAGGTAATGAGAAAATAGATACCCACAATGGTATATCCCAGGTGATTTCCATGTCATGAATATTGTGTATGTTGAATATTGTGCATTAACAAGTCTACGAAATCCTAAAATATGTTTTAAATCATCATGTTTGATATGGAGGAGTGTTGTGGGAGCTTTGTGAGGGGAGTCTAATAGTGGAGTCGATTGTGCGGAGGAGTGTTATGGGACCGGGAGAGCCACAAAGAGCGGAGTTATCAATATAACTGGTAGTAAGGGTGTTGCGCATCACGTTAAGCGGTAGTCAGAAGGAGAAATGTGTAGGTGAGGCCGATGGGGCTGAGTCTCAAGGGAGAGTGTTGAGAGGCCGAGGCCCTGAGAAACTATGTAGGGGAGTCACTGGTGTTGACTAAAGCATACATAAATAATCATCATATCTAAAAAGGAGAAATGAAATAGATATAGCAACAATAAATCCTTATATTCCCTCAACGACAGTGTAGGTACACGATTCATGATGTTATTTATGGTAGTATTCTAACTAGATTGTCTTTTTGCCTTGAAAATCATTGAAATTCAGGTAAGAAAGGCCTATGAAATTTTGGTTTCAGTCCTTTCTACATCAGTTTCCTATTTTCTGTTAAGATTAGCTTTTCTAAATGAAGTATGCAGATTGCGGATAGTCTAAGGAAGTTTAAAGAGTTTGAAAATAGTGAAGAATAATCAAATACATAAGAGGCAGTATATCCCAGTGAATAATTTTTCAAATATATGTGAAAAATTTGGAAACGGTAAGGTCGAACATACCCAATGAAAATAGCAACAGTGCCGATGAAAGGAGCAACAACGTGGACGAGAGGAGCAATAACGCTGACGGGAGGAGCGAAAACGCGCGATTAACAGTGACAGTGACAAAAATTCACGGGAATAATGAAACCGGTAAACAAACCAACTTCGCGGGTGATTTATTTATAGAAATTAGTTCGGCCGAACTATTTTAAAAGTAAAAGTTCGGCCGAAATTTTGTTGTAAGTTTGGCCGAACTTTTGTTTCCGGTTTTCCAATCTCCGACAGAAATTATGTTTTTCCGCGCCATCAGTGTGCCGTCAATGTAAACGGAATCACGAGTTCGGACGAAATTTCTAAGAAACTTCGGCCAAACTATTACATAGTTCGGCCGAACTTTAAAAAATGTTCGGCCGAACTATTGCTGAAAAAAAATTTCGGCCCCTGATTCTCACAAAAGTGTAACCCAAATTCACGTTTCCGCCCATAGTTCTTTCCTATAATCCTTAGCATACTCACAGCAATATCCATATTTATGCACCTTATCAAACAATGGAATTCCAGGATGATGTGTGATAGGAAACTTGTCCATCATTACTCAACACCCGAAAAACATTTTTAGTTTGCAATTCTTCTAAAGGATGCACATCGTTGAATAGCATGCAGCAACTTGTGAGGAAACTCTCATTTGTACATGTATAAGAAAGAATTATAAAGTATATAGGAGGACCAGCTGATGAATTGATAGATTACCCATGAATATCAAAGGGTAACATTTGATTGTATATTCTCTTCTAGGTTTCCATCTTCTAGTGCTAGTGGTGCTCCTCATTACTCATAAGTAAAAGAAGAGAGTGAGGGATATTTTTTTTTGGAATGCCTTAATGCCCTCTCTAGAGAATGACCAATACAGTAAATTTTTGCACAACTTATCAACCTAACCTTCATTGTTTTCCTTGAGTTCTCTTACCTTTGTTAGGACTTTTTTCACCTCATCAATACATGTCGCATGCTTTGAAATAGATTGAATGTTCTTCCTATCATTTGTCTCTAACAAATTACTTTAAATCTTCTCATCATCACGAACTTGTGGATTTTAATTATTGTTCCCTTTATTATTCTACTCCATAATTGATATGTATACACAACATCTGGCATGATGTCCTTTATGATGGTTTCCTGCCACATGATTCCCTTCTTCATGTCTCAGTATACCACCAAATTTGTCAACATTTGAATTCTGCCTCAGTGGTCTCTTCATTTTCTGTCTATCTAAAAAGAATCAAACCCTCAAGCTCTTTCCCCAAATTACCCTATATCTGTTTATTAATAAACAAAGATGTTGAAAAAGTGTCATCCATTGCATAGTGCACATGTCATCCATCCTGTCTGTTATAATTAAACACCACATATAGGGATATAAGGCCTTCGCAATAACTTGCAGTCACTGTAACTGTATAGGAGATAGGTGACATCCTATTTAAATATTAGTGGTGGATAGAAATTGCGGCACTGGAAGTAATATCAAGTTATCTATGCTTAATCCATATATAATAAATGACATATATTCATCCTCAAATCCTGCAAAGACTATTCTCATCCTTCTTGCAAAATGGTGTTGTATTGCTGTAGATGGTAGTACTTTAATTGTTGGGGACAAAATGATTTAAAAAAATGAATCTTTAAAGCATGTATGTGCTGATATACATCCAATGTTGTTGTTGGAGGAATTGATTTCATACCTTATTCACCACACTATATACCTATGACTTCAGCCTTTATACAAACTCGCATTCCAGACTCATCTACTAGCAGTTAGCAAGATGAGACCAAATGCTTGTGGCCATGCATAATAGGCACATTGGTCAGCATCTCTATCCCAGCTTCAGATAAAGTTTTCTTTTACTTATAAATCCATGTGATATCCAAAATAAATCCATCGTGTCACTGCCAATAACTCTTCATTCGATTCTTCCTAATATGCATGTGATCTCCAACATACTAAATATGAGGAAAGGCTTATAACTAAAGCCTGCCAAGATCTATCTGCAAATCTAAAACACTTTTACCATCCTCCTTTAATACCTTCATCATGTTTTGATCAACCCAGATATGTGATTAGTTGATATATTTAATGCCACAAGGGCAACGCCATAAAGGCCACCTTGAATTAATTTCCTCCAGGTGCTATAATTGTGCTTTTCACACATTAAATTCACTTCTGTTCTTGTTTATTTGTTGATGAGAAAGGAACTGCCTCTATAGTTCTTTCCTATATTCCTTAGAAAGCTCACAGAAATATCCATATTTATGCACCTTATCAAACAATGGAAATCCGGGATGATTTATTTTGGGAAACTTGTCAACAACAGGATTCAAATGGATTTTCTATCAAATCATCTGTTTGCATTCTTTTTGGTATTCCTCATTCACTCTCCCAAAGATGTAATGTCTTAAAGATAGTAATTAAGGAACAAGAATCATTGTATCACCCTTAGATGAGTCTCTTGGCAATGAAGACAGAATTTTGGGTATTAGTTGAGCGACATAAAAGGAAGATAGGAAAATGTGAGGGGATGATTCCTCACTAGCATTGAATAGGGGGCACCGCAAGGGACCTTGGTTACCTCTTTTTTGAAAGATCTGTGGGAGAATACTACATTCAGACCTGGTCTTCAGATTTTTGACCTCTCTAGAGAATAAAATTATTGTCACTATCCTAAATTGTTTCTGTATCATTCATCTTTGCTTGAAATCAAGTCTCATTAGGTGGATAATGGAAGCAGCATTGCAGACCTATTACAAACTGTCAATCCTCGATTCATTGTTCCTGTGCAATTACAACCGACCTTATCTCCTGATGAAACCTTGGAAGCTCATTAGTAGCATCAGTTTACTTTGGAAGGTCATATTGATCTTTACTTTGCTTCCCTTATAGAAGTCTGCATTACGTCAAACATTAAGCACCCTTGGAGATTTAGTTTAAATTCATCGTTATTAATGCCTTGAAATATCTTGTAGCAGCATTGAGACTTGTTGAAACATTTATGAAGCAGGTGTTATAGAACTGCTCCTACGTGGACTTCTACATGATGGAGGATTCTGGAATGATCTAACCATAATGACAATGTTATCACTCTTTTGAATAACCTGATCATAGTGGAATTTGGTATTTGTATAGTCTCAATAATGTGATTCCAGTATGTTTTCATTCATTGATCTCAGCCTCATCTTAGTTGTATACTCTCGACATTCAAGTTTATATGAAATGATCTCAGCACAGCAAGATTGATTCGATTCTTAGCTTTATGACACTTTATTCTTGTCAAGTTATTCAATATTTGATATGACACAATCATAGTATATCATATATTTGTTGCAGCTGCTTAAGGGATGGCTCAGTTATACTTCTATCATCTATACTCTAGGAATAAGCTTCTTGCTAAGGACAGATGGCAGTACTGAGCATTGAATGATGACAAATTCAACCTTGGCACAGTTGTATCCTCTCATGATGGCTATATGATAGTTTTTCTATCCCTAAGAGAGATGCTCTTGCACATCTTGTTGGAATCTATAGTTATCATCCTGCTTCTCGGCATAGTCATTTGACACTATGAATTATATATGTGATTTCTGGGTACTATGGTTTTATTTCTTGATGCGGGATCCTTATCAAAACGATTTATGATTCCTGATACTGTAAGTGCATCAGTGGCATCTACTCTAGAACAATATGACTCAGATGTGATCTTATGTAATTTCAACAGTGCCATCTATGCTAGAACAATATGATTAAGCTATCATCCTCCGAATGTGCATGAGTGGCATCTATATGATGTATTCTATAACCAAGAATTTGATAAGAAACCATGTTTATGTAACCTAAGATATATATATATATATATATATATATATATATATATATTGTAGTGATTGGCAGAAAGTGCAAAATAGTATTGCCAAACATTGCAGTAATGGAATTGTATATGTATTGATAAGGTTGTGTGATATCTTAAGCACAGTAATAGCAGAACATCATAGATATCAGTGTTTATGTGGCATGGTAGCATAATTAGAGAATCTGTGACTCTAAGCAGGAAGCTATATTCTTGTATCTTGTATTGTTACTTCATTAGCACAACAGTAGTATGGTTGACATTTCAGTTCAGCGATCTGTACTTTCCATCAGCACATCAAGCATGGAAGGTCTTCAATGAAAGAAGCATTAACTATGGTTCTTTTTCACGATCGAAGTTGTGAACAAGATGTGTAAGTTCTAAGTCAGTCTAATGTATAAGTTCCTTGTGCACATTATTCTGCCACCACTTCAGCTTCTCCTGATCTCTGGCTAGGGTTTTTCTGCTGATATTTGAGGACTGATCTATATACTTGATTGGGCTTCCTAATTGGCATTTGGACAGTAACTCAAAACATCATTCATGGCCAGTCAATCCTGCGTTTTATTGTACTATACATGTTAATCCTAAATTTAACAAAAAGGCTCTCACAAAATCCTGCCGATACTTCGACAAAATGAAGGAGAACGTTAGATGTCAACCCAACATTGTAACCTACAACATTCTTCTTAGGTCTTATGCTCAAGCCTGCCAAGTGGATAATGTTAATGCACTGTTTAAGGATGTTGAAACAAATGAGATTGGGACAAATGTTTATACTTTTTTCAGCATGAAAAATACGACTTGTTTATATTATGTACTAGATCATAGTTTATATTAAACCCCAAAAAAATGATTACATTCATCTTTTACTATTTGAGAGATGAAACCTCCATATTTTCTACATAAAATGTATAACAGTAGGCCCATATCAAAAAATGTGCATACATTTGAAAACAAAGTTTTTTTGTCCCCAGCGAAACATGAAAACAGAGATACAAAAACATTTATCCCTCCCTATTACATAGTTCAATCCCTCTCATGATCGTGATGCCAAAACAAAAACAGTGATTGAAGAGCACTACTAATGTCCAGTGCAGTTATTACCCGGTTTTATCCCAACAGAAGCCATATGAATATCATCCTCACGCTACTGTAGGGTTCGTTTCTTACATACCAGACATCATAATGATCTCCTCATACACAGATCTTATGCCGTCACTCAGCTTCTTATATATATAATCGATTTAGCTTTGGACGGTGATATTCATAGCTGAATTTAAACTTACTGCGTCGGGCTCCAACAATTCTTCAACGGCTGCAATTGGCAAGAAAACATCCATGACACGGAGTTTCTGTACTATTTATATTTATTGACAGCGTCTTGACTGAAAGGTTTCATTGTTCTACCATATTTAGTAACTCGTAGGAAATTTCTATAAAATTAAAATATGTTGAACTTCCTATCAGTAAAACTTCGTAACACTAATGCCATACTATGCAAACTCAAGCAAGATGAAAATACAATAAGCATTTTATCTACAATAATCCAGAATGACAGAAGAAATTCGAATCAGCAATACAAGCCAGAGCATCTCACCCAGGTTTTCTAGTCATCTTGAAATGCTGATTGGTGAAGCCAATAGAAACGTTGTCTTTCTGTCCCTTGTCCTTGACATATATCTCAAAATAATAAATAAGCTTCGGGACCGGAGCAGGGCAATTGCCCTGTATTGCTCCGACATCATAGCCATGTTGTGCATCACCGTTATACTGTGCATAGAGCTTATCAGTTGATATGACCAAGAAAGGGCAATTGGTGGTGATATTCAGGTATGTGGGAGCTTGTTCCTTCTCCACCGGATCCTCGACACCCCTCCTCCAAGCCAGTCGGTCCAGGCTTATCCTGTTTAAGCTCCCGCTCACTCCTTCATTGTTCAACATCCTCGTAAACTTCTTCCAACAAAAAACTCATAAAAACATGAAAAATACAGTCCCTACTATTTCACTGCAACTTTAAATTCTGCAAAGTTTCTCCAATTTTGTGGAACCCTAATAGTAGATTTTCTTTATCAAACCTGACAGCTGAAATTCCTTATCAAACCCTGAGTGTCAAAATTCTTCTGAAACCCTGAAAACTATAATTCGAGCCCCGTGTTATATCCCTTGCCCCAGATTATGACAACAACGTAACGGTGGTCGATGTAGGGAAGGCGATGCATGTCAAACAGAGACTTCGAATCCGTTAATGTATTTTGTTTGCGAAGATTAACCCTTCCAGCTCCTCTCTTTTGCAGCCCACTTCCTTCATTGGACCCCAACTCCTCTCATTGGTCCAATCCACGCCTAAAGAACCCCAGCTCCCCTAATCATTACAATCCATGCCCCAAGACCCCTCACTCGTAAACCATGATTTTACCCTCAACCCAATTGACGAGATGAAGCTCAACTCCCTTAATCTATCAAGCTCAGCAAAAGCTTTAAAAGAGAGAAATGTTTTCTTTTCCTAAGCACCAAGTAAAATAGCTCAACTAGGCATACTTCAAAACGTGTCAAGTTGGTCTAAAATATGACTCTTAAAAAATTCATACTGGGCCACTAGGGGTATAATCCCAACCTTTGAAGGATTCATCAAAATTGCACAAAGAGGGAAAAAGAAGAGGTCAGAAGCAAACCTTCAACTCCTCGATGAATTAAGGGGTATGTTGGTAAATTCAAGATGCATAAGGACGATAACGAATTGTTTCCTTACTTCCAGCATCACCCCAAAATCAAAATCCTCTCATGGAATATCAGAGTCCTCAACTATAGAGCCAATCAACAACTCCTAAAAGAAAACTGGAAATCTAAAAACTTTGTCGTCATGATGATCCAAGAGACTAAATCCTCTAGTGAGGTCATTTCAGATATAATAAGTAAATGGGGTAGAGATTTTTATGTGATCATGATAAATGCTCAGGGAAATTTAAGGGGCCTTGCCATCATCTAGAACACTCGAGAGATTCAAATCTTAAATATCTTTTCCACATTTCACATTCTCTCAATCCAATCTAGGATAATTGGTTAAGCATATACATGTTTTCTTTATAACATATACGACCCAACCTCTCCAAGATACAAGACTATTTACCTTGATTCTCGTTAGGAGTTAGTCTTTGGCACTTTCCTCCGTTGATCAAACATGCTCTTTCATAGTCATTTTGTAAGTGTCAAGGTCAAATTTTGTCATTTCAATGAGTCTTCAAGCAAAATTTGGTCACTAGCATTTCGGTCTAGGGTTTGCTTTCACTTCTAAAGTTGTCCAAATGTCGGTCCATGTCACTGTTCAGCTAAGTGTGCCATCATTCAGAGGGTTTTCATCATCATGTCAAGTTCCATTGGGTCATTTGTTAGCTTGTTCATGCTTCAGTTGTGCCTTGGTAAGGTCCATTTCCCTCTCCTAGGGTTTTGGAGGTAATTTCTCTTGGACGGTCAAATCATCGGAAAAATTTGTATCCTGATGTTCACACACCTTCCCCTATCCTTAATATACCTTATTAAACACTTCCCATCACTGAGATCCCTCAAATTCCTCATTTTTGCACAAACCCTAGTTTCGTGCCACAACTTGGCAATTTTCTAGGCTAGGCCTGTGTTTTTCCCTTTTGGATCCCTTCCCCTCACTCAATCTCTGTGATTCCACTTTCCCCTGCTTCCTAACATCCCTCCCTAATTCCCAAAATTTCCCCAAGAATTTAGAAGCCCCTTATCCCCTTCATTTCGCTTCATTTCAACAAAATTCCTTGTTTCACACATCGGGGTAAGTTTCACTCAAAAGCTGTTTCAGAGCAATCCAAGATGCATTTTGGAAAAATTAGAGAGGTTTTTGTTCAAAAAATTCCAAGGAAGAAAAACCTCTTTCACTTTTTACACCGGTATCATGGTTTTAGAGAAATATCAAAAATACCGTTGCCTCAGGAGAATTGAATGCACCTCTCAAGTGACCTTGGGAAAATCAAGTTTTCTCCTAGCATGTTTGGCCAAATTACTTTCTTGATGATTTAAAAGCTAACTAGACAGAAATACCTTTCCAATGAGCTATCATGAGCTCAATGTGGAGTTGAGGAAGACCTTCAAACATTGGCTGCAACAGCGCTCTGCCTTGAGGCAGCCTCATTCTGATCATTTTGACAAGTGTTGGGAGATTTGATTTTTGACAGGGTAAATGGAATCCAAATTGCATAATTATACTTGTGTTGGAAAGTAGACTCCAATAGCTTTCCAACGAGATATCACATGCCCGATTTGGACACCGGGAAGGCCTCCAAAAGCTTCCTGCAAAATGCACTATGTGGCAAGAGGGAAGAGCGACCCACTTGAAGGGAGCGACCCACTTGAGCATTTCAGCCAGTGTAAATTTGCACGGGTGCGACCCACTTGGGGGGTGCGACCCACTTAAACAACAAAGCCCAGAAATTTGTGTTTTGCGCCCAGTTTTGATTCAAGTTGACTCCAACAACTTGCAAGTAGGTTTTAAACAATTGCTCAATGGTTTTTAATGTGTTGGTGGTATCATTGATGGTTTCAAACATTTGAAATGGAAGAGTAAACCCTACAGTCATGGCAGCTTTGTTTCTTCAGGGTTTAAAATGTATATGGATGGTTTTATGAGTTTTTCTCCCACCTTGTATCATTGATATATATCCACCTTGGCATATGTGTCCAAACTCCACTGTTTTCATACCCATTATACCATCGTGACCATCGTTATTGCTTTACCATTGTCAAGGCTTATGTTCCATGGTGATTATGGTCGTGTTGTGTCTCACTGCCCAATGATAAAAACATTCTCATAACTCTGTTCTCACTGCCCATTGACATTTATAACTCTGTTGTTATTGCTCATAGACAAACACATCCATATGATGCATTGCTCCCTTTGACAAGATTTGCTCAATATTTTGAAGGCTGCCTGCTTCCTTTGGTCAAGTTTCACTTGCAATTAAAACAAAGACTGTGCTTCTTTTTCAATCCACCTAAAACAGAGATATTATCATTGTTTGTTTCTTATGGTGCTTTCGATTTGGGGATATTTGTTATGTTAAAACACATGGACGTTATAACTTTGTTTTCACCGCATTTATATCGCATAGTAGCCAATGAATTGTTCAAAGCCATGTCGTAGACAGGTCGTAGTATGAGCAGGAGTCGGACAGTGACTCAATCGTTGAGGTTGATGTACTGAGATGGAGCATAGCAGTGCGTCAGTAGTAGTAGCATATCAGAGAAGCCACAGAGCTTTGTTTCAACATCACGACAAGTACTATCTCCACCCGGGTGGAAGGGGTCTCGTTGACTTCATCAGCAACGCGAGTACTATCTCCACATGGCGTGGAAGGGGTCTCGCCTTTCTTCTTCAGTGCAGGTACAGGTACAGGACAGGGGCAAGAGGCCCATGCATGATGAGGGCCCATCAGGAGGCCGGGACACAGATTTCACAGTCATTGATGTTGATGCGAGTTCTCCCAGCTCGAAACTGAGGGAAGTCATCCAGGAGCAGAGGGCCGAGAATGACCAGCTGAGAGATCAATTGCAGAAGGCTCAATGGGTGATTAACTATATGGAGTGAATAAGAATGCAAACATCTCGGGAGGGATGAGCTCACGTATTTGATGAGCTGGCGCGAACCGTAGATATCCTACGTTGAATCGAAAGAGACCCGTGGACATGACAACACACCGACGGAGATACCGTACTCACACATGTGAACATCCATCCTGGTATTAAAATTTCGCGAAGGCCAATCGAGACAAAGACATGCTTCGTCACATGAAAGGCCATTATTGGGCTCGCATGCATGTCTGCAAAGCGAGAATGAAGATTCTGAAGAGGAGGTTGAGCGAAGCACAAAAACGGCGGAAAAGGCCTAATCCACTTCGGATTTTGGCCGAGGATTCGTTGAATGGGCAAGATACATGATGGAGGATCTTCGCTCCGAATTTGAGAAAATTCGGAGAAAATTTTGTCATTTTGAAATTTTTTGGTCTAAAAACAGGTTTTTCAGTTAAGCGGGTCGCGCACCCATGCGCTCACTTTTTTTTGGGACACTTGCTGGAGGAAATTTTTGCATTTTTGGATTTTTCATGGTTATTTATGCATCCTTAGAAGTCAACTAAGCATTTCATCAAAATCTGGGTGGTCAAAGAGCTCAAAAACACCATGAAAATCACCTTGCTGCCACCTTTTGCACCAGCAGGGAGTACTTCTGGGAGAAAGAAGTTTTGGAGGGTCAAATGAGCTTCAAATTCAGAAATTTCACTTGGGTTGGATATTCAACATCCAGGGCTTTCCAACGAGCTATCATGAGCTCAATTTGGATGCTGGGAAGTACCTCAAAATCAGGCTGGAAAACGCGCGACCCACTCGGCTCAAAAGCGACCCACTTAAATTTTTTGCTGAATATTCAACTGCCAGCTCAGATTTTCGCCTAGTATGGACCAGTTTTGCTTGTGGATGGAATTTTTGGGTTTTTATGATGTAAATTCATGTTTGGCATGTAACTTTGACTTCTTTTTATCTATTCTAGAAGATTAACTCACAAAAAAGGTAAAAATCATGTAATGGATCAGTTTCCACTCTTTTAGAGGCAAGTTGTTAGCTGCCTAGATTGTAGTTCCATGAATAGAATTGGTTGAAACTGATCCCTGAAGAGGGAATTCGACCCCTAGAGGTGGGGAAAGGTGTTAGAGTGATCTATATATTGTAATTTCTCAATCATTTTCAGAGGTTGGAGAGGTTGGACTCTTGTGATACTTTTGATATCATTGTACATACTTTTCATATTTTGGCTAAGGAAAGATCAGGGGTTTTGCGGCACTTGTTGGGATCCTTGTGGTGTTCTGTTCTTGATGATGTTTCTCCTTTGTTTATTGTAAGTTTCTTCATGTTTAATGTTGCCATCCTTTCATTATGCTTCTGAACTAAATTGAATGAGTGAAATAAGGTTGAATCTATTGTTTACAGTGCTTAGCCTTTGAATTTAGTTAGTTCTATATGTTTTCAGCTGTTTGGAGAGGATCCAAGTTCTTCTTTGCCCTCTTCAGCTCCTCGTCGGTCTAATCTATCCATAAATCCAATTTAAAGCATCAAGATCATCACCTACCTCGCCCCAGCTTGAACTCTGCAAAGGTCTGACCTTATCCCCAGACCCAAAATCTGTTTTCCCATTACTCCAGCGAAAACCCAAAAAACCAAAAATCAATCATATATATCTCTTTACTAGCCTAAAATCAGTTCTTATTGTAAGTCATCTCGCATCCTATTGCTCATTTTCTCGAGATTGACGGAGAGAGCCCTCTCCTGTCCTCGTAGGGCTAGCTACGAGGCTGAGCGTGGTTTGATGTAGCCTCGAGTTTTACTTCATTTCAGCCTGAGGTAGATTTGAGTGCTAACATAGTGGCGACCATACTGGGGACAAACTCAAAACGTTTGCTTGTTATAGACGGAGTCTGAAGACACGCCAGGTAGCCTTCGAAACGCTGTTGCTATGCATCAGCGAAGTAGATAAACGCTGCTTCAGTCGATCTCCGGTATAACTTGTAATCGTAGTATTTAACTTGTAAATTTCCCCAGTACATGTATCAAGTTCAGATCTGATCGTTGATGGTGAACAACTGTCAGACATCGCAAGGCTGAAATCATTCACCTGGTGACTTCATTCACTGAACAAATCCAGAAATCGATGCTTCATGGTGACTTCACTGCAGGGAGATCAGTAGCTGTGAGATTTTCAAGATGGACCGAATCACAAGAAGATATGCTCCCATGAGCCGAGATCACATTCCATGTTTTCCGAATAAGATGCCCAAGATAGATTGGTCCAGGACTCTGCCTACTTTTAACGATGATGGTAAGAAAGATGCTGCTTTACATCTGATTAGATTTCACATGCATATTCGCAAGTTGAAGGTGGCTTTTCCTGAAGATTGTTTGATGAAGATATTCCTGGCCACTCTAGAAGGTGAAGCCCAATCTTGGTATGAAAATTTGCCGCTGGCCTGTATTTATTGTTTAAAGGATTTTCATGCCCTGTTCATTGAAAGATATCAAGTATCTTATCCATCTTTAAATTTAGTTCATGACTGTTGCAAACATGCTTCTACTTTTATTGAAAGCCTTGAGAAATATTATGAAGATGATAATTTTATGGATGATGAGATCATGGAAGCCCTGTATGAAAATCCATTTCAGCAGCATAAAGACGATCATGAAAATTTGCAGCAGGATCAAGATTTTAGTGTGGTGGAAGATGAAGGAATTTTGCATCTTGACAGTGAACAGGAATTATATGAAATGGATCAACAGTATGAAGAGAATCAGTACACTCCTTCACTTGAAATCATTGAAGACAATCCCTGTTTGAGCCAAAGAAAACAAAAGGTATTATCTCCTCTGTCTGAAGATGAGATAGATCAGCTATTGAAAGGTCATGTTCCAGCTCAAGTTAGCGCAGATCTGCAGTGTGCACATGGTCAAGAAAGTGATGGTGGAACTTCTTCCTTTTCTGAAATGGATGACAGTCCTGTAAGCAGCTTTATAGATCAGCAGGTTGAAGATGTCTATATGGCTGAAAGTGATGAAAGAGAAAGTGTCATTTCAGATCTGCCCACAGAAGAAGACAGCATGCCGGGAACTCAAGTTTCAGTTTTAGATTGTGATAATGACCAGCCAGCTATTTCAGATCTAGATTCAGATTATAATGACCAAGAATACCTTGTGCTGAATCCTGAAAAGGAGAACTTTGCTGTTGAGTTCATCTGCAATGAAGAAGACAAAGGTATGGACTCAAATGTTTTCAGTTCATTAGAACACAGCCTTCATGATGAGGTAATTCAGTCAGTTTATGCAAAACAAGATGTCATCTCCATTCAAGTAAGTAAAGAAGTTCCTTTGGATGAATCATTGGTAGATGATAGAGATATCATGTTTGAGCATCAGGAATCAGCTGAAGTTTCTTTTCTTATGCTTGATAAATGTAATAAGGAACATGATAATCTGGTTGTGATATCATATGAAGATGACCTACATTATATTCAGGCTACAGAAGATCAGATCATTCAAGATTCCCTTTCCGTTTCTTCTTCATATGTTTCATGTGTTGAAATGTTTTTACAAGAGGAGATCTGCTCATTCACATGTTCAGAATTCTTTGAAGCCCAGGAACATATTTTTACTGAAGTACATGATGAAGGAAGATCAGAATCAGAAGAGAAGGACACCATGTTCTTTCAGCAGGAGGTAAATCTTCATGTTTTTCATGATCCATTGGAAAAATTGTTACAGTCAGCAGTAAAGGTGAGTATTGCAGTATTCAGTGATGAAGGAGATCATGGTCAATTATGTTTTTGGATGCCCAGTTATCAGTTTGTATTGTTGACCAGGAGATCTGATCGGGAGAATCAGTCAAGAAGCCATCTGCTTGATTGGTTACATTGGAAAGCCAATTATACATGATTGTACATATTTCATTAGTATGCAGGTGGTTGTCATCATGATTCAAAATCTTGATGGATTGCTGCCTTTTTTTCCAAAAGCTTTGTAAAGTCTTGTTTTAAGTCAGTCATGAGTCATTTGTGTTTGGTCTGTTGAGTCAGTTTTTTCAAGTTATTTCAGTTTTCCATCGAGTCGGTTTGAGTCAAGTTTCAGTCAAGTTTCATTCAGTTTTCAGTCAAGTTTTCATTCAATAAATGTGTCAAAGGTTTTGTGTTATCCGTTCAAATAATGATTCCATCGCCCAATGGATAAGGCACTGGTCTGCTCTCCCAAAGATCTGTCGTTCTTGGCACCTCCAAGGAGCTACCATCCCCATTGGAGCCAATGTTAGAGTCAGTCTTTTCAGCCTTCCTCCAGTGATCAAACATGCTCTTTCAAAGTCATTTTAAAGTGTCAAGGTCAAATTTTGTCATTTCAATGAGTCTTCAAGCAAAATTTGGTCACTAGGCATTTGGTCTAGGGTTTGCTTTCACTCCTTCCAAAGTTGTCCAAATGTCGGTCCATGTCACTGTTCAGCTGAGTGTGCCATCATTCAGAGGGTTTTCATCATCATGTCAAGTTCCATTGGGTCATTTGTTAGCTTGTTCATGCTTCAGTTGTGCCTTGGTAAGGTCCATTTCCCTCTCCTAGGGTTTTGGAGGTAATTTCTCTTGGACGGTCAAATCATCGGAAAAATTTGTATCCTGATGTTCACACACCTTCCCCTATCCTTAATATACCTTATTAAACACTTCCCATCACTGAGATCCCTCAAATTCCTCATTTTTGCACAAACACTAGTTTCGTGCCACAACTTGGCAATTTTCTAGGCTAGGCCTGTGTTTTGCCCTTTTGGATCCCTTCCCCTCACTCAATCTCTGTGATTCCACTTTCCCCTGCTTCCTAACATCTCTCCCTACTTCCAAAAATTTCCCAAAGAATTTAGAAGCCCCTTATCCCCTTCATTTCACTTCATTTCAACAAAATTCCTTGTTTCACACATCGGGGTAAGTTTCACTCAAAAGCTGTTTCAGAGCAATCAAAGATGAATTTTGGAAAACTGAGAGAGGTTTTTGTTCAAAACATGCCAGGGAAGAAAAACCTCTTTCACGTTTTACACAGGTATCATGGTTTTAGAGAAATATCAAAAATACCGTTGCCTCAGGAGAATTGAATGCACCTCTGACGTGACCTTGGGAAAATCAAGTTTTCTCCTAGCATGTTTGGAAAAATGACTTTCTTGATGATTTAAAAGATAACTATACAGAAATACCTTTCCAATGAGATATCTTGAGCTCAATTTGGAGTTGAGGAAGACCTTCAAACATTGGCTGCAACAGCGCTCTGCCTTGAGGCATCCTCATTCTGATAATTTTGACAAGTGTTGGGAGATTTGATTTTTGACAGGGTAAATGGAATCCAAATTGTATAATTCCACTTGTGTTGGAAATTAGACTCCAATATCTTTCCAACGAGCTATCACACGCCCGATTTTGACACCGGGAAGGCCTCCAAAAGCTTCCTGCAAAATGCACTATGTGGCAAGAGGGAAGAGCGACCCACTTGAAGGGAGCGACCCACTTGAGCATTTCAGCCAGTGTAAATTTGCACGGGAGCGACCCACTTGGGGGGTGCGACCCACTTAAACAAAAAAGCCCAGAAAATTGTGTTTTGTGCCCAGTTTTGATTCAAGTCAACTCCAACAACTTGCAAACAAGTTTTTATCATTGCTCAGTAGATTTTTAACAATGTTGTGATGTTTTTGATGTTGGGAAAGAGGCCATGTTTGAATGGAAGAGTAAAACCCTACATACATGGCTGATTTGTTCTTCAGGGTTTTAAAATGTATATGGATGGTTTTATGAGTTTTTCTCCCACCTTGTATCATTGATATATATCCACCTTGGCATATGTGTTCAAACCCCACTGTTTTCATACCCATTATACCATTGTGGTCATCGTTATTGCTTTACCATTGTCAAGGCTTGTGTTCCATGGTGATTATGGTCATATTGTGTCTTACTGCCCAATGATAAAAACATTCTTATGCCCATTGACACTTATAACTCTGTTTTCATTGCCCATTGATAAACACAGTCATATGATGCATTGCTCCCTTTGACAAGATTTGCTTAATATTCTAAAGGCTGCCTGCTTCCTTTGGTCAAGTTTCACTTGCAATTAAAACAGAGATTGTGCTTCTTTTCCCATCCACCTAAAATAGAGATATTATCATTGTTTGTTTCCTTATGGTGCTTTGACGGTGGGGGATATTTGTTGGGTGTTAAAACACACATCATAACTTTGTTTTCACTGCATTTATATCAGTATACATAGTGCCAATAGCTTGTTCAAAGCCATGTCAGAGACAGAAGTCAGAGTATGAGTAGGAGTCGGACAGTGACTCAATCGTTGAGGTTGATGTACTGAGATGGAGCATAGCAGTGCGCCAGTAGTGGTAACATATCAGAGAGGCCACGGAGCTTTGTTTGTAGCATCACGACGAGTACTATCTCCACCCGGGGTGGAAGGGGTCTTGCCGACTTCATCAGCAGAGCGAGTATTATCTCCACATGATGTGGAAGGGGTCTCGCCTTCTTCTTCAGCGCAAGTACAGGTACAGGACAGGGGCAAGAGGCCCATGCATGATGAGGGCCCATCAGGAGGCCGGGATACAGATTTCACAGTCATTGATGTTGATGCGAGTTCTCCCAGCTCGAAACTGAGGGAAGTCATCCAGGAGCAGAGGGCCGAGAATGACAAGCTGAGAGATCAATTGCAGAAGGCTCAATGGGTGATTAACTATGTGGAGTAGCGCAACAAACATCTTGAGGATGAGCTCACGTACTATGAGTTGCGTCGAATCCGTGAGGACCGACAGTGGAATCGAAAGAGACCCGGTGACATGACACCAGCTGACAGAGATACTGTACTCACACATGTGAACATCCATCTGGAGAAATTGTTGGCGAAGGCCAATCGAGACAAAGACATGCTTCGTCATATGAAAGGCCATTATTGGGCTCGCATGCATGTCTGCAAAGCGAGAATGAAGATCATGGAGAGGAGGTTGCGCAAAGCACTAAAACGGCGGAAGAGGCCTGATCCACTCTGGATTTTGGCCGAGGCTTCATTGAATGGGAAAGATACATGATGGAGGGTCTTCACTCCGAATTTGAGCGAATTCGGAGAAATTTTTGTCATTTTGAAATTTTTGGTCTCAAAAACAGGTTTTTCAGTTAAGCGAGTCGCGCACCCATGCGCTCACTTTTTTTTGGGACACTTGCTGGAGGAAATTTTTGCATTTTTGGATTTTTCATGGTTAGTTATGCATCCTCAGAAGTCAACTAAGCATTTCATCAAAATATGGGTGGTCAAAGAGCTCAAAAACACCATGAAAATCACCTTGCTGCCACCTTTTGCACCAGCAGGGAGTACTTCTGGGAGAAAGAAGTTTTGGAGGGTCAAATGAGCTCGAAATTTAGAAATTCCACTTGGGTTGGATAGTCAACATCTAGGGCTTTCCAACGCGCTATCATGAGCTCAATTTGGATGCCGGGAAGTACCTAAAAATCAGGCTGGAAAACGTGCGACCCACTCGGCTCAAAAGCGACCCACTTAAATTTTTTGCTGAATATTCAACTGCCAGCTCAGATTTTCGCCTAGTATGGACCAGTTTTGCTTGTGGATGGAATTTTTGGGTTTTTATGATGTAAATTCATGTTTGGCATGTAACTTTGACTTCTTTTTATCTATTCTAGAAGATTCACTCACAAAAAAGGTAAAAATCATGTAATGGATCAGTTTCCACTCTTTTAGAGGCAAGTTGTTAGCTGCCTAGATTGTAGTTCAATGAATAGAATTGGTTGAAATTGATCCCTGAAGAGGGAATTCGACCCCTAGAGGTGGGGAAAGGTGTTAGAGTGATCTATATATTGTAATTTCTCAATCATTTTCAGAGGTTGGAGAGGTTGGACTCTTGGGATACTTTTGATATCATCAGACATACTTTTCATATTTTGGCTAAGGAAAGATCTCAGGTTTTGCGCACTTGTTGTGATCCTTGTGGTGTTCTCGTTCTGATGATGTTTCTCCTTTGTTTACCGTAAGTTTCTTCATGTTTAATGTATGCCATCCTTTCATTATGCTTCTGAATTAAATTGAATGAGTGAATAAGGTTGAATCCATTGTTTACAGTGCTTGGCCTTTGAATTCAGTTAGTTCTATATGTTTTCAGCTGTTTGGAGAGGATCCAAGTTCTTCTTTGCCCTCTTCAGCTCCTCGTCGGTCTAAATCTGTCCATATATCCAATCAAAAGCATCAAGACATTCACCTACCTCGCCCCAACTTGAAATCCGCAAAGGTCTGACCTTATCCCCGCGGACCCAAAATCTGTTTTCCCATTTCTCCAGCGAAAACCCAAAAACCAAAAAATCAAACATACCTATCTCTTTACTAGCCTAAAATCAGTTCTTATTGTAAGTCATCTCGCATCCTATTGCTCATTTTTTCGAGATTGACGGAGAGAGCCCTCTCCTGTCCTCGTAGGGCTAGCTACGAGGCTGAGCGTGGTTTGATGTAGCCTTGAGTTTTACTTCATTTCAGCCTGAGGTAGATTTGAGTGCTAACAGATTCCATTACTCATATGCATAAGCTCCTTGCTCTTACCCCTTGGATCCTTGGTGGTGACTTCAATTTTATAAAATCATTGGATGAGAAGTGTGGCAGCATTAGAAGGCTTGAAGCATTCCAACTCTTTTCAAATACTTAGTGACATAACTGCACCTAATAAATCTTGCCACTACCAATCATACCTTTACTCGCAAGAACAGAAGAGGAGGGGATTAGCAATTGGCATCCAAATTGGATAGCTTCCTAGTCTTTGAATATATCATTATGTTGAGAGATGCTCTCTATCCTAGTACAAACGAGAGTTGTAATGGCATTTATTATTGTAACATACCCCCTTATCTCGCCAAAGGTGGTTACTATGTTACCCTAACAGTGTACAATCCAAACATGAGGCATACCTCAAAACTCTATTGCTTAAATGATATTGACAATCAATATGAGGTTGATTTCATTTTACTTTTATGTGGATTAGATTCAAATTAACTCTACTTCCAGTCACAACATGTTACTTGAGAAATTACATAGTTATTTTCCCTTGGATAGTGGGTGGATAGTCAGTTCTTTAAATAAGAACTAAAATTCCATACCTAGATTATATAAAAATCTAGAACAACTAAATTTAAAGGCTTACTCACATATGCTCGTCCAAATTGATACAATAGAAAAATACACTTTAAAAAACAACCATCAAATTTTAGATTATTTTGCCTTCTCTGTAGGTTTGTTCAGATCTATGCTCATATTACCTATAGGGAGGTTACTAGCATCACTTCGAACTTTTTTAGATCGACCCTTGAGAAGGAGATATTGAATATAGCCCTGCAAAGCATCCACCTCAACTGAAAGGTGGGAGAAATTAAATTGAAGGGCCTAGAGCTTGTTGTAAACTGGGGCCAAGAAAGTTCCTTACTTTCACAAACCCATACGAAGTATAGAGTACACCATTTCCATTTATTTCATCAACTATTTTAGATGTAATGCCTCAGATTACTAATGAGATTGAACAATTGTACCTCTATGTTGATGATGACACTGAACATTTCCTTGACTTTGTGCAAATTCCAAAAAGTCAGGTGGGTTCATATATCTCCCCACATTAGCTTTTGTAGGATTCCTTAAAAGATTATAGCCATCTATATTAAAGGTATGTTAATTTTAGTTAATCATGGAATGTTCTATTCTTAGAGTAGTTTACTTCAATATTTCTTTTGATTAGCCCGATTCAATTTCATATTAGCAATCACATAATCATCGAAAGTAAATGTTGATAGAACATAAAATAAATTGACAGAAGACAGGCCAATAGAAGAGACAAGAATTTGTAATTCTTTTTATTCAAGAGAGAGAGAGAGAGAAATGTATTTTACAACAGTCAACAGGATGCCCTAGCCAACAAAGACTTTGTTGGTCAAACCAGCCCCTCAACCTCCAATCAGTTTCAGTCAGACACTTACAAATTCAGCCTTCCTTCAGACACACCGCAAAATCATCTAACAAAACAGTCAATGCAGAAGTAAAAATTATGCGGTAAAACTATTCAACACTGCAATTAATGTCATGGTCAAAGGTCAATATTTGACCTTGATTTCTGTGCCTTCAAATGCGGCCTTCAAATATCATATTTTCTGAGCTAAAAACATTGTCACACGATGTGGGTTGTCCCAAAGTCAACGCTGGTCAACTCTGTCTAGATTTTCCCTAAACCAATCTGAAATCTTCAGCTTCCTGTTTTCACACGAGTGGAGAAGAGAGAAGCCTCTAAGGTTGTACGAACCAATCATATGAGAGAGAGATGTGCGAGATGAGTGAATGATGAAATGAGCATCATATCTCTCTTTTTATATCCATGACTGTGGGTGTGTGACACATATTTTGGGGCTTGTGAGCCTACATTACAATTCTGACCGACCTTGACAATTTGCACGTGTGGAAAATAATTCAAAATACAAGTTCTTCTCATCCAAACTAGATGATATTTAGATCAATCTTGCACCTCTCCAAAATAGGAATCCAACAAAAATATCATCTCCATCATTTGAGCAGTGCAACATGGAGTTTGGCCCTAGTTTCCAAATTTAACATTCCCTCTCAACTAGGGAGAACTCCATTTGTCGACCTGTGCAATATTGTCATCCCGTACCATAATGTACTATCATCATAATCATGTAATCTTGTGCCATCTTGATGTCTCTTCTTTGCTGGCTCTACTCTGCTATAGAATAATAATAAGAAAATATCATCGAGAGTGAGTCACAAAGACTTTTCCACTCTCCACTGACCCAAAGTCAATTTAGAGGTAAAAACCTCATCCAAACAAACTAACCGAAAGCCAATTTAGAGGTGAGAACCTCATCAGAATTTATCTCATATCAAGTTGTTGGACACATCCCATCCTAGACATACAGAGTATGGCAATACCTGATGCATCCATCAGTAATGCTATTGGTCTCTATCCTCATTTCCCAACTCATTGGCCAAATGAGAGGTACTTCCCATGAGTCTCGGACTACATGGGCAGGATGCATGCAGAGCGTAGATCAAAGAGAGGGTGAACTTGAGGGTAGCATCTTCATCAAAGGTGACATCATGGTATATCTCCACCTCTCTTTGACCAGGTACATAGATTCTATATGCCTTCGAGGTTTCACTACAGCCCACAGACATTCCCTTATTCCCATAATCATCTAACTTGCTTCTCTTTTCTTACGGCACATGAAAATAAATAGAACTTCCAAAAGCTCTAAAATGAGAGACATCGAGCTTCTTACCAGATAATACTTCTTCAGGAGTTTTGGAGTCCAATGCAGAATTTGGGCATCTATTTTGAACATACACAGCGGTGTTGGAAACTTCTCCCCATAGGAACTTCAAAAGACCTTGGTCATAAAGCATTGCATGGGAAAATTCCAAAATGGTTTTATTCTTCCTTTCAGCAACACAATTTTTTGTGGAAGTATACAAAGTAGTGGTCTCCCTCTTAATGCCAACTTCCTTGCAATAGTCATTGAATTCATTTGACTCATACTCGGTTCCATTATCGGTCCTCAAAATTTTGATCTTCTTCCCTATCAGATTTTCAACCAAGGCCTTGAAGGCACGAAACCACTTAAATGCTTCGTATTTATTTTTCAAAAAATATATCCAAGTCTTGTGGGAGAAGTCATCTATAAAAGTGATATAATATAAGCATCCTCCCAAGGATATTATGGGCAGCATACCAAATAGATCAGAATGTATCGATTACAAAATATCAGATGTCTTCATGACACTTGAGGGGAATGGTCCCCTTATATGATTTCCTTCGGCACAACCCTGACATACACCTTCATGATCACCTTTGAAATTGGGCATTCCTGTCACCACCTTCCTTTCTTCGGGAAGGGCGTTGTAAATAAGGTGTGAAAACCTCCAGTGCCATAGCTAGGATTGCAGAATTGTGTCACATGTCATGACCCTCAATGGACTTCCTCCAACCTGATCAACCCTGAAACCAAGAGTGAACGCTTCTTTGAGGTTCCTCTTCCAAATGCATACCTTTCCATTAATGAATTCCACCTTTAATCCTTTGTCTTCCATTTGCAAGATGGACACTAGATTCTTCTTCAAGTTCAGTACATACAACACATCTTACAAATGGAGGACTTGACCTTGATTTAGATGAAGAGTCACAGTCCCTGTCCCTTTCACGGGATACGTGGCATTGTCTCCAAGGATAATCTCCAAATTTATGGTATAGAGTACCTACAATTGAAAACCATTCACGAAAATATGACATTAGTATGAAAAACCCCTTGTCTAACATGTTTCATGAAATCACTTTTTAGGGCTAGAACTGGTGATTAACTTAGGGATTGCATAGTTCTAGAGGTCGAGGTATGGGATTGAGGCTTGAGACTATGGAATGTGTAGTTCAAGATGGCCAGTGTCAAAGGATTGTGCAATAGAGGGGCTTAAGAGCTCAAGATCGGGGTTTGAGGCTTAAGGTTGCCCAATGCAAAGTTCTCGAAGGACAGACTCAAGAAACTCCGTAGTTGAGGGGTTCAGGAGGTCAAGCTTGAGGCTTGAGGCCTGAGGTTTCCCAATGCATATTTTTGAGAGGCCTAGCTAAGTGATTGTGCAGATGAGGAGCTCAAGAGTTCAAGGTTGAGGCTTGAGGCATGAAGTTGCCCAATGTGCAATTATGGAAGGAGAACAAGATGGGAGATTGCATAGTTGAGGGGTTCAAGGGCTCAAGATTGAGGCTTGAAGTCTCCCAATGTGAAATTATAGAGGGAGGAAAATCTAATGGATTATGCAATTTCACAACTCAAGGTGTCAGGCTAGAAGCTTGAGGCTTGGCACTACGCAATGTGCATTTAAGGTTGATTGGGAGGCAGAAATTACACAGTTCTGGAGCTCAAGGGTCAAATTTGGGCACTGTGACTACACAGTGCACAGTTTCAAGAGGTAAGGTCAAGGCTTGAGGGATAAGACTGCACAATGCACAATTTAGGAAGGTTGAGTGAGGTCAAGTTGATCAGGAGTGAAATTTTTTGGATGAGACTAAGTGTGGAATTAGTGAGTACAGGGTGAACAAGGAAAAACTTGGGCATGATCACACACTTAGAACAATTGAAGACACAACATTTATTACTTAGAATACATGAACAACATTCTTCCCTCAATGGGACGACATTGCAATGACTTTCCCCAAGTGCGACACTAAAGATACACTTTGCAACGACAATGATGACGTTTTTGCAATAGTGCATAAAAATATGGGAATGAGTGTGAAACATGTCTGCATGACTAGGGGAATTCATCAACACCAAATTTACCCTTTGAAACAAGCCAAAACTCCACTTTACACGATAAGCGACACTTCCCATGCCAAAAGATGACATTTTCTATATAAAGAGAAAAGTGCGAATGACACTTGCGATATGCGAACGACAATGAAAGGAACACATGCTAGAGCGCATATAACTTGAAAACGAAACCAATTAAAGTGAAAGAAAGAAAAAGTGACAGTCAAGAACATGAAAGTGACACGTGTGAAACTGAAAGTGCACAAAAGCGACAGTTTGAAAAACTCGCTGACATAGAAGTACAAACGCAACCAGACACAATAAATTTTCAATAACGATGTGCACCGGCTGCATATCTCTGATTTTAGTATTTATAGAAGTAAGTTCAGTAATGAGGTATTTATTCTTTTACCTCTCCTAAATCGTTACCTTAATATTCAGCCCTTTAAGTACCAGTCCCATCCAAGTCATGGGAGTATACAATCTTCGGTTCCCTATGGCCTCCGAGTGTTTAGTGACCAGTTTCCAAAATTTTTGGATCTTCAAGCCAAATCCAGTTGAATTTGAAAGGAAAAACACATGGAAAATCGACCTCACACTAGCTAAGAGTAATGGGGAAATGGTTTGATATTGCAATATTTGGCACCCTCGAGTGTACCTTCCCCAGGCTTTCCAATAATTTCTCATGTAAAATAAATCTATCAAGCCTCTTGCCAATGTATGCATCATCGGTCCTTTCGTTGTACTACGTCGGGCATAACTTGTGGGGTTTTATATCCCGCAAATTATTCTCCATGAAAAGTTTTGTAAGATATGTAGATATAGGTTCCATCCTGCATCACTTCCCCCAATGTTCCTTTTAGGAAAGGGTGGCATTAAAATCCCCTGCAGTAATAAGATAACCTATTTTGAGTATATCATTGTCTTCCATTCTCTTCTAGAAAACATTTTGATCTGAGTAAGGTGCATATAAATTTATAAGCTGTATACGCTCCTTGTAACCCCGGATGTGGCCAGATAGTATTATTCCACCAAAGTAATAATATGCATGGAAACTAGCCATCATAGGATTCCACATAGCCACCACGCCCCCGGATAGACCCCAAGAATCCACCCCCACCATGTCCCACATTGGATACATATTCCAAAAATAGGTATACACTTTATCAGAAGAATTCATGGTCTCCTGGCACAAGACCATAAATTTATTGCACAATTTAAGAAAAATCCTAATAGAGAGATATTTATAGTGGTCTACTAGGCCATAGATATTGAATGAAATACAATTCATCACGAGCCACCTTTCTCAGGGGACAGTGCTTTAGGTACCTGGTTGAATGCGGTAGAAATTTGAACCAAATACATTCCAGGGTTCCCTGATGATGTAATATATTGAATAGGTTTATTCCCCCCCCCCCCTGACGGCCCCCCTTGCAGCACGTCATGACATTCAATCTTGAGGTAGGGCTAATATGGAAAGGAGGCGTGCTCTCATTACATTGTTTGGCTGAAATCTCAGATAAATCCAGCGAGGGGTTCTGTAATAGAAGCTCAATGTCACTATCAAATGAGTTGTGGGGTGAAGTGGCAAGGGCAAGATCCAATGGGGACTGCACCCCAAGCCGTGATCGCCCGGAGGTGACCAGAGGGGGAGATTCTAAGGATGAGAACGATCTAATGTCCCCGATTGGGTCATCCGGGAGAGGGAAGACAGTATGGGATAAGATTACAGGAGCAGTTGATTCATGAGGGGTGTGTGGTGCATGAGCGTTAGCTTATGGATGAGGGTGTCCAGTTAGATGCGCAAGGTTCCCAATGTACACTGATTGACGGATGGGGGGAAGGGGAATGGTCGAAACCTTCAGGTTATCTGGCGCAAGTGACAAGGGGGATAATGTAGAATCTAGAGACATATAAAGGAAATGAGTAGGGGGGGGGGGGGTTGTGTGATAATGTTCCATCCCTGATTTTTTGCCCGTCGTAGGTGGTGATGCAGTTTGAGTAGTAGTCTTTGTTGTCGAAACATCACTAGTCTTGTATGATCACCTCCCAAAGTGACGCCTTCGACAATTTTGAACCAGGTGGCCTATGTCGTGATACAATAGGCATCAGAAGAGGATGCTCCAATAGTCAACCCATTGTTGGTGAATTACACAGTCCTGTGACAAATCAATCTGAGCACGAAGGCCACCAACAAACCCTAGCTCAACTAGAATCTATGCAACCCATTTATCAGACATTCCAAGTCCCCTAGGATCCATGTATACAAATCTGCCAATGGAATCCCAAATGGTAGAAAGGACCTTAAGAGTCCATAATTCAAGCGGCAACCCCAAGAGTTTAACCCATACTAGATGATTGAGTGGAACCTTCGACGTTGGATTAAAACCAATATACTAGGTATGTAATGATCGGAAGCATCTACCATGTACCCATGGCATTTTCAGAATCCATGCAACATCCTCCATAGTCAGGAAGTGAAAACTATACCAATCGTTCAATAATTGGCACACCTTAGGCGAATATGATAGAATGAGACACCACTCATTGTTTACCCAATTCTGTATATCCCTGTCACACTCCCAGTCGAAATGCCATCGCCCGATCAACGCCCTCTTACGAAGCCTTGCCACCCTATCCCACATGACATCATAGCCAAAGCTCAACAATTTTGTCATAGTAGAGGGATGATGACGTTTATCTCGAGTGCCCGTGTGATGTGCAACTGGTATCTGGTCTTGACAGCCATGTTTTGTGCAAGGGTTGTATCGTGAAGGAGATCCCAGGGTCCTTGATCCCCGACATCTCGCATGTGTTCCAACTGTCCCCTCCTTTCTGGCATCCACCACCGATTGAGAGGCCTCTAGCATAGCCTCATGTCCAGTGATGTCTGTGTCCAATGATGCTAGGTATTCATTGAGATGTGCCATAAATGTATGTGGTCAGCTCTAATGCAAATTGGAGAAGGATGGAGGAATGACAACTCTCAGCGTTAATGCAAATATGTGAAGATAGGCAAAATAACATTCGCTAACACTCAACCTTTATCAGATCCTACAGAAAGGGGCGGCGTCGAGGTGCCCGCAACATTGGGGTTAGTAAAAGTGTGTAAATATTTATCTTCGACCTGCCCCAAGTTGAGCGCCGATAAGTATCGCCCACGGGAAGTTAATATAAAACACTTATAGTAATTTTGAATATCTGCACCTGTCAGCTTACTATTCTTTCTACGATATTGTAAACATATGTCTATCACACACTACTTTCTCCAGCTAGAAAACATTATGGTTTTTGAAACTATGAATTTAGCACTATCTTGACTTAGACCTATTTACACTCCTTTTATTGTATTTTCTGTTTTTGTGTTGTGTAACTGGTTCAAGAGTTTTTTCCAACCTATGTGATACACAGGGGGTCAGGGATGGGAACAAATTTTGATATGTTTCTCATCCACTGTTTCTTTTGTATTTGTTGTTTTACATGGGTCTACATATTTCTCTGACTTATGCTGATGCCTGATGTGCACTACTTATACATATTATTCATGACACATGATTGCACTTGGCTGGTGGAATACCTTTCTATTTATGACGTGTGTTGCTTTCAGTGGTGGATTTAGTAATATTTTTAAATGCTACGACATATGCACTGACATATTATATAAGCCAAATTATTTTCACACTGAAAATAATATTTATTATTATTATTTTATAATAATACCAAATAACATTAGCATAATAACGTCTTCATCATTAAAATATAGAATACAAGTTGAAAGAAATAATAAATTTTCCCTTCCATAACAAAATGTTAAAAAACATTTACAATTTAAAACAAGTAAAAGCAATAATAAATTTTCCCACCCATAACAAAATGTAAAAATACACTTACAATTTAAAACAAAAGTAAAAGCAATAATAAAAATGTAAACAAACATTTACAATTTAAAAAAAATAAAAGAAATAATAAATTTTCCCTCCTCTAACCAAATTTTAAAAAACATTTCCAATTTAAAACAATCGACAAAACCAACCAATGAAACCAATAGTGACTTTTTCCCATCAAATGTTAAAAGGCCATCTATAAAACCAAAACTTCTACCAAAACTAAGTTCCAATCAGACTTTTCTCATCCAAATGAAACACTTTGCGTCCAAAGAAAGTTCGCACAAAGGCAAATAAACCATCACTGATACTGGAAAAATCACTAATACTGAAAATAAACTTGTGTATAATATATATAGTTCTGAAGCATTTAAATAGCTGCAAGCACAAAGCAAAGAGAGCTCCGGATATTCAAGTTACATTCACGTTGCATACATTCTAAATCTTCGTATGCCCATGCTATCGATTTTGAACAGCCTTCAGGTTTCCAATTATTCTGGTGTGGGTGAATTGAATTTTGAATGAATCGACAACACGAGCTTTGCAGAAATTTTTAGCGGGGCAGGTATGGTAATGTAGTTCCAAATTTGAATGCTCTCTCAAATCACTAGATGGGATTCAAACTCCTGATCTTTATTTCGCAATTTCACTTGATTGACTACCATATATAACCCTCTTCGTTAAGATGCTTGTCTTTTGGGTCACCGTTAGTCCTCTTTGAAACTTTTATAATGGTCAATATACAGTTTGATCGACACTTCAAGTTGTTACAGAGTTTTTTGTTTTTGTTTTTGGTACATGAGGTTTTAGGGTGTTGGCTAACGGAAAATTAGCAATGGGCACTCTAATAGAGGTGGGAAACCTGCATGCTTCTCTGTCCTAAATGCAAAATTAAACTCTATTAAACCCCCACAAGGAAACTCTTTCAATTGAAACTGCCCTGATTATCTGTCAAAGAATAGAGAGATTATTATGTTCACAGGTTTTCTGTGTTAATCATGTTGTAGTTATGCATATGCATTTTTTTGAACTTCAGCTTGCGCGGAATGTGATGTGTTGATAGTCTAGAACTTGGGAGTAGAGGTGGTCACTGTATCTCAAAACTATTTGATTTGGCAACCCTTTTCCATAATACACAAGTGGGCAAAGTTAGTAGGAGTTTTAGCTCCAATGGCATCACTAAGATAGAAATATTCATCCAAAAAATCACTAATGAAGTTCAAGGACTTGTGTTTTTATAATTCCAAATGCAGATTTGACCATTGAACTTAAAGAAGTTGAATCATTGTTAAGGATTTAATGATTGGATTGAAAGTGGGGCTTCATGTCTGCATGGAGAAGATTGCAATTTCCACAAACCATGGGCCACACATAACCACTTTTAGCCAGTGGTCGTAGGCATTGGACTCAATCAAGGATGAAGAAACCTTTTGTAGCTGGATGAATGGCCTTAGATTTAAAGAGAAAGGGACTACGTGACGATTCATTCCAGGCCTATAATTATGCCAACAAAGGCCACAATGCATTAAATTTGTAGATCATGTCATGGGCCTTGAAATTTTCAATCTTTTTCATAAGCCATTCGACCTCCAAAGCCACATTAGGGACTAAAGTTTCATTTTCCACATAGGCAGTTGTGGAAGTGGGTGAGGATGGGGTCCATGGTGCAACACTAGTAGAAAAGTTTCTCATGTCAAATTTAAGCATAAAGTCTTTAAAATAAGTGTTTGTATTTCTTTTCCCAATTGGCATAGGCTTTGAAAGGCCATTAGGAGTGGGTTCACCTTGTGTTTACTGTTCAAGTGCATTTATAGAAGCCTTGGTGATGATAGAATAAACCCTGGTTACATGTGACGTCTTCTTGTGGGTAGATGCAGGGGTTTGGGATTGCACATTATTAGAGGAGACTCTTGCTAGTCCAAGCAAGAGAGGAGGATGTTTCCAAGTCTTAATTCCCATCAATTCTGTACAAATCAAGAGAATAAGGAAGGGAGATGAGCAACAACCCTAATTCTCAAGTCTCTACATGATGAGAAAAATTAGGTTCATTTATTTTTTGTTAAGCTCTTAGAAAATAAACACACACACACACACGTCAACATGTTTTTTGAAAAACATATTAAATTCTAACATTTTTTTAGGAAGTTCTAACAAAATCTGCTTAATTCTCTTTGCTGAACATAAGAGGGATTTTATCATATTATTTTGCACCAGCAATATTTGTTTCCAAATTCACTGAATTTTAATGAAAACCACAAAAATTAGTTCCAAACATTGGAGGGAGTGGGTAATCTAAGAAATGAAAAAAAATGTTGATAAAAATATACACAAAATCATAATCACCAAGAAAGCTACACTCTGGTGTAGAGGGAAAGAGAACAAAACAAAGAATCATAGTAGATGACCTTCCAAATAGGTTTGGCAAAGCGACAACCCCAAATAATATGCTTCAAATCTTTCTTTTTCCCACAATGCACATAAAATCCATCAATAAAAGTTAAAGCATGTTTTGATTAATGTATGTTTGAGTGGAAAAACATGCAAGGGAATGAACCAACTTGTGACCCTAAGCTCAAAGGCCCAAGGATCCCTCCAGAGAGTGTCCACTCATTTTATCTTTTTTCTATTGAATCATTTATGATCCATGTTCGATTTGCCGTATGAACAATTGATGACCTTTGTCTAGTACAACCATACATATGAACACTTTCGAAGAATCCTTCTCTTTCAATCCAGAGAGGGCTGAACCGGAAGGGGATTGGGCCCAAGTCTTCATCAGCTTCAACAAGTAGTTGAATGGGCCTGTGATCCGAGGTGAGTTTGGGAAGGATTTTAATTGAGATTAACATTTTTTCCATCAGCATAGTGCCTTCGACTATGAATCTGTCCAATCAGGAAAAAATGTGGTCATCCCCTGATCTATTGTTGGTCCAACTATAGAGGCCTCTCACTGGGTTAAAATTGAGGAGATCCCACTGCTCCATTAGCTCTTCCACCATCAACAACATTTGATCTCTATTTCTGTTACCTCCCCTCTTTTCTCTTGGTTTCAAGACTGTGTTTAGATTTCTGTCCATAATGATATTACTGGGGGAGTGAAGCTCTAGGAAGGTAGAGAGAGATTTCCAAAACTCTCTTTTTTCAGCATGAAGTACAGAGACATAAATATTGAATAAGGTGAAGGTCAACTTACTTGTGAGATGCTTTAGCTCTGTGAAGATCCAATTCTGGTCGCATAGGTGTTGAGCAGTTGGAAGTGTTCATCAGACCATAGAGTAGCTAATCTGCCTCAGGATCCCCTCGAGCTTATTGCTTTGCCTGCATTTTTCTTCCACTTTTACTTGTTGATTTCAAGAAGGGCATGCCCTTCGATTTTAGTCTCTTGGAGCATGAGGATGTCTGAGGGGGTCTATTTTCAATAGATATTTGATGGCTTTTATTTTTTGGTGGTTCCCGAAGCCTCTGTAGTTCCAAGGGACTAGACGCATTATTTACCGGGGGAGGGGTTGGAGAGTCCTCCCTTGGGAGGCCTTGCTCTAGTGTTTCTCCTGATGGACATTTCTATTGTGGGTTGGCCTCCTTGCATTTTTAGCCTTTCTTCCTCCTCTTCCTTGAATTATTTATATGATTTCCTTTCAGCTCTTTTTGAAGGTCTCTCAAAGGTCTCATCCTCTGAGGAGGAGGAGTTGTCTGCAAGATTTTCCTTTGTTATTTCTACATATTAAGGGTTGGAGGGGATACCTTGGGAGGCTCCAAGTGGGCCTGTTTCTTCGCCATCTTTTTTGAAGGAAGGGGCCACGTTTTGTTCCATGCTGTCAGGGGCTGTTTATGGAGGGTTTGTAGGAGTGATTTACTTGTTGTTGGGGTTTTGGGCCTCATTCGAGATGGGAATATAACTCCTCTCTTCATTTACCTGAACTGTATTGGTGTTCCCCTTTATGATTCCTTTTTCTTGCAATATCTTGCAAAGTTTCCATAATTGTGAAAATGTTTGCATTTGAATGGGAGCTGTTCATAGTCCAACTCTTGAATATGGGGCCATCCGGTAACTGTTAGATTGATTAATTTTGGCATCCCTTCTTCCAGGTCTACCTCGACATAGATGTGGGCATAGGAGTACTAATTTTTTCTAACAGCTTGATCAATATTTTTTCGAGGGTATTGCCAATAATCTGAAGGTACTTCTGGTTCCAACAATGCAGTGGGAGGTGAGGGAGATGCACCCAAACTGGAATGGATGAGGGCACGTTTTGGGAGGGGTCAATGTCAGGTGACCACTTGTTTAAGTATAAGCCTTGCAGCCCCATGAAGTATGGGCCATTCCTAAATATGAGGCTTCTATCCTCTGCACTTTCAAACACAAACACAGAAAATTCTTTGCCGACATAATAATTTTTTATGCCTTCTTTGATTAATGGGATACAGTTTCTCTTTACCCAGTCTTCCACTGCTTTGGGAGATGGCCAGAGGCCCGTAAATTTACCTATGAGGGCTCTTTCCGCAAGATTCAGGGTGGGTCTACATGTTTCTTCTTCCGAGAGAGCCACCGAAGGGATGCTGTCCTTTTTTTTGACAAAATTCTTCCGCAATGTTGTTGGAGGGCGTTTGCAGCTTGATGCCACCAAGTTCTTGAAAGCACTCACCTCCGGTGCAAGAGGGAGGGGTTCGGATCCCCCTCCAGAGGCCATGGCGGCTGAATGGAGCAGCTAGGTCGTGATGTTCGTGTGCATCAGCAACCACAGGCCTGCTCGATTTTCTTTACACCTTTAAGATTATTTTAAGCATAGGATAGCTCTCAATATAAAATATAAGGAAATGTAAACTATGTCATCGAATGT
Organism: Pinus albicaulis; assembly: GCA_034641835.2. NCBI lineage: Eukaryota > Viridiplantae > Streptophyta > Pinopsida > Pinales > Pinaceae > Pinus > Pinus albicaulis. The sequence goes on along the minus strand of CM076575.1, from coordinate 757,968,220 downwards.
GAAGTAACCATTGAAGACAAACATATGTGAGGCTATCATGATTTGTCAGTTTCAGAGAATTTTTCATAAGCATCATCTTGCAACCCTTTAACAATTCATTTAGCAGCTACAACCAGTCCCTGTGTGTGAACATATGCAAGTCCCAACACTCCTTTGTCTTCCAAGATATAAATATCCCAAGAAGCCAATGGGAGCTAAACTTGAAGTATGTCCTTCCTGAGTTAAAGGAGAGTGACACATGTGATTCTCTAATGCATGTTTTATGCACTAGACCAGGACTAACAATGACAAATCTTAGTGAAGGCCATGTGGAGAGAATGGATAGACACATCATTCTAGTCTTCATCTAGAAGAAAAAAGGGAGGATTTGTTAATCATCTGGCATTCGATACTCTTTGAGAATGAGATAGGGCATTCAAGATAAGAGTAGTCAAGGACTAATATTCTTTGAGTGCTGGCTACCGAAGAGAAGGATAGTCCAAGAAGGTCATACTCTGGGAACACCTGGGTGGAGTACGTAACTTGGAGAAATGATGACTATGGTGTCTATAAGTCATGTGTCTCGCCAACATTGTAGCCCATTGTCTTGTTGAGAGATGGGGCTATTAGTGAAGGCCTTGCACTAGGACAATGCTGGTTGATATGATGCTATACATATGCGATTACCAATCCAATTATTCTTATGAGATCTTTAGTTTGAAAGTGACCATGTACCTGTATGAGTACCTCCCTAGTTAAGAGGGAGTGTTGAAAAGTGTAACTAGGATCGGTCTTCATATTGATTATGTGATTATGTATTTATGTAAATAAGAAGACAAAGATAATAAAATGTATATTTTTTGTACATGCTTCATGAGTTTCATGAGAAATATTTTATTTTAGGTTAATAGAATTCTTCTTGATGTGTATTAGGGTTTTGTCTTCTAGGTATAAATGTAATTAAGTGTCTTATCTATGAAGGACCTAGTCTAAAGAAATGCTCCAAGACCTTGCAAAAGAAATCGTGAATGAATGGCTTAATTCAACCCTCCAACAACATTGTAAGAAAAACAAAAATGATGTGTTAAAGTTGGCCTACAAGCTAAATGGAAGGTCGGTCTAAACACAATAAAGCTGTCTCTATATATACACTTGTTCTACGGTCATTTGAAGACAAGAAATTTCAATCATCTCTGAAACATAAGTGTGGATTTTTTGGACGAGGTTCAGTGTGGATTTTTGACGAGTTTCAGGATTGTTTAAGATACATACATCCTTGTGGTATCTTAGTGTAATAAAGTGTTGCGGTCTCCTAGAACAGAAGTGCGGACTATCTCTGACTGTTCATCAAAGCTTCTACGTATAATCATGAAGTGGTTACAGCGTATAGGGTTTGGATACATGTAACGTTCAAGGGAAATGTTCCTTTGTTAAAGCGCAGATCAAAATTGAGAAAGGTTTGCAGAATGTCCAGAAGTGAAAGAGCTTATCAAAGGTAACATTGGTATTCATTTCCATTTCATGAAAAAATTGGAATAGTGGTCTGGGAAAATCTTGTGATCGAGGTCCATCGTTGCTGCTATCCGGGTCATGTGAGGGAATATCTTGTAGATATTCATAATTTGAATCTTGTTTGCTTGAAGATGAAAAATATGTGAGAAAAAGAGGCAGTATCACTTACTCATACTGCTTATATCAACGGAAATTCCAATGATGATTGATCAATGTGCAAGGTTAGGACTCTATTTTAACTATGCTTGATAATCGCTCACAGTTGAGGGCTTTGATTACAGGGATCAAAGCATATCATGGTTGTTATCATAGGAAGTACCTTGGAGTACAGTGGCCAAATCTTCTTTAACAAAATAACACCTGTAATCTGCAATACCATCATGTATATTAAGTTGAAACTTTCTAGATAAGATACCTCAGGTCTGTAACAATAAAAGTGACCGAAATTCTTCAACAGATTCAAATTCTGATACATATTTTCGCCTATAGGGAGCCTTGATAATTAATAGAATAGATACCAAATGAGTGCCACAGTGCCACTTGAGGATGCCTTGAGAGTGGACAATTCAATCTGCTAGGTAAGAATTCTTATATGTAGATTAAACTCAATCCGAGGCACAAGCATCACCTTGGAATATAACATAACATATGTTTGATTTATGCTGCACATCGGGATGTCCTGTCTTCAATCCACCATAGGCCGGTGAATGCCAATGAAATTTTTGACAAATAAAACCCCAAGCAAAACCCCTTTGGAAAAGACATGCAGGGCTATATATATTATAAGACCATCATTAATGTCTTAGGTGTGTATCAATAGAGGATACGAACCTGCTTAGGAACAATTCCATGTCTTCATATTTGTGAAAGAAGACAAGATCAGATAACTCCTTCAACAGACCATCTTGGAGCAAGTTATCTTCTGAGAGTCATGCAGACTTCGTGAACAAACTATAGTCCTGCAACATTTCAGATCATTAATTTAAGTCTTAAATTTATTTAGAGAAAGGTTAAGATAAGATAATCGTTCAAGGATCTGCAGGCCATAATGTTGTCCAATAAGCAGAGAAATCTTGGACCTATGAGAGGTATAGATTCTTTCATTTTGATTGCAATTGGATGACAAGGGACTGGATCAATGGATCCAAAACTTCTGAGAAAAAATCCAGATCCTATATTCAGATATCTTTGTTGCAAATATGTGAGTATGAAAGAGACTTGGTCTTCTTCAGAATTTAATACCAAGGTCTACAGAAGACAAATAGTGACCCCAAATTGCCACAGTTGCTAATCAAACAAGACTTTTCTGTATGATCTAGAATAAGACCTAGATTCCTTTCAGATGTGCCCAAGTCACAGGTATTGGCTACTTATAGAACTCGATGATTCGACATTGGAATTGTAATATAATTACTCATCTCGAGAAAAATAAAGGTAATAAGCTAACTTCTTGTCAACATATTGAGCACAAACCAACAAATTTTTTCTGGTCTCTCCTCTCAAAACTCAAATAGGACGATTTCACTGCCATTCACATGATCACTAAACACATCCCCTAATTAATCTTGAAAGAACACACTGCCAGTACCATGAGGCCCATCACTTTAATAGATGTCAAATTGACTGTCATGGATATGCATGCCAGATAATATCCAAGTCCTAATGTTTTCACCACAAATTTCTTCCACCACATTTGGTTCACCATAAAAAATGAGGTCTAGGCACTGAAGAAAATTTACACTAAATCTGAGGTGCCTTTCCAACCATAAATGCTACCTTCATCACTCTAAATCCAAAAGAGGACAAAGCACTCAATCCCTCCAAATTCCAAGCTATAGGTCACTCCTATGTTATTTACCAAATGAGACAAGAGGGGTGCACTAGCTATAATACAATGATTGCATCCTATAGATCTAGTCACCTCTTAAGGTTTCCATCTCACACGGCTACTAGACACTGGTGGGTTTTTACAATCAAGGGCTCTATACCTTGGCTCATTGAGCTTTTTTACTTTTCAACTTCCACCATATCTACTCCCTTCAACCACCAAAAAATTGTAATGTGCATATTTTTTCACTAGTGTGGCTAATTACAATCAAACTGCAAGATGTAGAATTTTGGCTTCATTTCCACATTGGGTTCATAATAGTGATTTTGTGCAGTATTTAGGTGTTATTCCCTCAAGAGGTTGTCCTTCGATACATATCAAAGCCCTATCTTACAAGGCAATTTTTTCCTTGTGTGTAATAATTTTCGGTGAAAATGACATAAAAGAAATTTTTGTCGACATGTTTCGAACCAGCCAGTGTAATAATTTTTTCCTTGCCTAGGTACTAGATTGAAGTCTACCATCAGAGACCAATTTTTTATGCCATTTCCGAATTGGTATCATAATCGTGATTTTGAAAAGTATTGAGGAAGTTATGATTATTTTATGTTATGATTTTTTTCAAACTCAATTGGAGTCACAATCCTCGTGGAAAAGGGAGATCCATTGGATGTAAAATTTGCTTATTTTTTTCACAAACTCTAGATCTACTTGTGTTGCTTCATGGCATAGTGACAGTCATAGAATTAGATTTTTTGTGCAAGATCTAGCATAATAGCAAGATGCATTTGGGAAACCACCACATTTGGGAAACCATGATGGTCATGTTGAAGACCATGTAGCATGTTCTCCAACCATCATTGGTCTCTAATCAAGAGATCTTAATCCTATGACTTTTTTTCTAATGTCAATGATCTTTATTTTTCTCCAACATCTTCTATCTCACCTAATGTTCTTCTTGCTGACCCATGCATTCTCAGTAGCATCATAACACTTTGAGTGTTATTATTCATTAATTTTTGTACCTCTTGAATTGGAATTGTGTTAGCTAGCTACATAACAACTTTGAGTTTTCTTCCAAGTCTGGGTAATTTTCTATGATTTCTGGCATATATGCAAGCCTTGAAAGCATGAGAACGTGCAATAATAAACTCCTGGGATAAATACCCATTTCATTATAAGGGCTTATCTTACATTGATGTCATAATGTCAGCAAGGAAATTTGTAGATAGCTTGACACAAAGACAGTGTCAACAAGGACATTTGTAGATAGCTTGACACAAAGATAGTGTCAACAAGGACATTTGTTAGCGTACATATTCGTGTGCATTTGTGGCTTATTTAGCACAATCATACACCACAGTGATGATTTGGTTCTATGCTTGTGCTGAGGGGAGACATGGAATTTTATAAACAATGCTGGTCAATGTTCCTGGAACAGAGTTTATATTGTTATCATCCTTGCTGGCATGTGAAGGTTTGTTAGACCTTGTATATTCTCATGACGTATATGTATTGACTAAGTTAGTGAAACTGGCACCTCCCCATTGACATATTTTCATCACCAAATTTCCAAATTGAGCAAGGTTGCAGTGAGTGAACTCCAGTGTTTTTGCTAATACAAACACCATGCTTCTTTCAAGTAAAATGTCTAGTGCTACAATTCTCAGTGTACTTAAGTACTTGAGCTCTCTTGCTTCCTCACTTAACAAGGAAAAGGATTATTAGGTACTACCTTATAGAGACCATGATGAAAGTGTCATTATAATCAAGAGTCCAAATTTAGCTGTTTAACTTCTATGGCAATAACTGGGTCTCTGCATGAGTAAGATAGAAAAAATGGTCATCTTCATTGTCTATTGTACCTGTATCTTCTGGTGCTAATGGAGTTTTACTCCCTCTGCCACCATATATTGACATATTTTTTTTGTAATATGTGAAAAGTTGCAACCTCATCCACTGACACTTACCTAGCTAGAATACACCAGTGATGAGATAAAATCAGCGACAAGTTCATCTCATTCCTCAGTGCTCAAGATCCTGGCCCATTGATTACACATAATCCAAGGGAATATCCTTCACTTGACAATTCAAACAGCCAGTAAACCCAAGGCAACAATCTCAAGGTGATGCCACACATGCTATATTATTAGATTGACTTGGTAAAGTGATATCCTATTGCGTGTTCAAATTGTTGGGTGTTTTTTTTTATTGTACAGAGTTTAAAGACATGCCCAACCGATTTCCTTGTAAGTACTACTAAGCATAGGATGATAATATGGGAATTTTCCTGGATTGGATTCCAGCTAGCTATTGCCTATGCTTTTAGGCATATGGAAAGTTAAGTGCATTCGAGGGGAATTTGATTACTTGTTTCTTTGTGTCAAGCTATCTACAAATTTCCTTGCTAACATGGTGACATCAACGTAAGAGAAGTCCTTATAATGAAATGAGTATTCATCCCAGGAGTTTATTCTTGTGCATTCTCATGCTTTCAAGGCTTGCATATGTACCAGAAATCATAGACAAGTACCCAGACTTGGAAGAAAACTAAAAGTTGCTATGTAGCTACATAACCCAATTCCAATTCAAGAGGTACAAAAATTAATGAATAATAACACTGAAAAGTGTTATGCTGCTACTGAGCTCCATTCTGTAGAATCAAATATCTCAACGAGTTAAAACTCAATTCATGGACCATTGAAGGGATAGATTCAACATTCAGTATTACAATGAGAATATATGAATTACACCAATATTATCTATGCATTCATAAGTAACATCTGAAAAACACCTTTGGCATCTAGCTTTTAGTTTTTACTGGAGATGCATGAACCATTATTTAAACAAAATGCAATCTTTTGGGAAGTCCATTCAAATGTGGAACATTACTATGGAAGCCAAGTTCAACATTCATATAGCATGCATTAAATTTGTTTGCATTGAATTTTTGTTGTTTGAAATATGCTTGTGTTTCTGCTAGAAGTAAATCCACCACTCACTAGATTTCCTTTACCCTACAATATTCACCATGACTGTCCATATATCCCCAGGGAAGCGTTGGGCTGATCTGGAATTGTAGTTCAACAAAACTTTAGATTGGGCAGAATCCTTGAGGAGTCCACCTCTTGAATCATCACCTTGATACGGGAGACCAAATCAGAAGTAGCAAGATGGACAAGCTTCAGTTGGTGCAGAAGTGAAAACGCAGTGGTTATAGAGCGCCAGAGTCTAAGCAGCGTAGAGCAGAGTTGGAAGAAATGCAGGAAAGCACAGTGCAGAGTCAACAACAACGCAACAAATTCAGAGGGACAATGCAGATCCTAGTAGCAATTAGATCTTTAGTACGAGATGCATCCTACTGAACACTTAGTTCAGATTTTGCATGTTTTTTTTGTTGCAGTGTAGTAGCATGCATGGTCAACAACAACATGGATGTAACACCGTGGTTTTGGTGGGAAACAGTGTCAGACATCAGCAACACAAAGGGGATGTTGCAGAATCAGAGCAGTACTTCAACTGGATGTATTGCTAGAGCACATTCCTCGCTAAGAGGGAGTGTTTATTTTTGGTAGCATCAAAGGTGATCTAAGTATCAAAATTTGCAAGGATGCTTAGGCACATGTATTCCAAAGAACCCAGAAAGGATTTTGGAAAATTCCACTCAGATTATGTTTTATGGAAATAATTAATTATTTTTAATGGGACCCTAAGTCTAAACTTAGGAAATTAAAATAATTAATAAATATTAATTAAAATAGAGTGTGAATCTTCTAGAAATGTCAGAGATCAAGTCAAGTTAATCTTAGCCGTTGATTAGCGATTTAATCTCGATTGTTGAATACTCAATGAGAAGATTATAAGGACTTGATGGATCATTTGGAAAATAGATCGAGCATATTTTGCAGAGAGGGGCAGAGATAATTTTTGGTTGGAAGAGTTTCCTGATCCAGAGAGTGCAAAGCAGAGGAGGCAGTAAAAGCTAGAGTAGCATAGAGCCAACCGTGCAGAGGCTATGCAGGGACTCCGTAGAGTTGCAGAGAGAGTTTGATTTTTTGTTGAGGAAACAATGGGAATTTAGTGCCAGTAACCAGAGGGAGTTTCTGGAGGCCAGAAGGGCCTCGTTTCCAGTTAGCAGATAGAACTAGTGCAAAGAGAGAGGGAAATTTTAGTTTTGACGCAGAGACCGTGCAGAGTGACGCAGTCATTGCATAGAGGCAACGCAGAGAAACTCATCTCTAGCTAAGGTCAGTGTTGGATTCCCATGGCAAAGTGAGATCTTCTCACGAGATTTTATTTGTCAGTTTTCCTCTGTATGATTTGTTAGTTTCGACCATCATAGATTTGTACTCATAAAATTACTGCATAATAATCAAACCCTCAGTTGTTGCACCGATTTTCCCGCATTGGGTTTTTCCGGGGACATTGGTCCAAAAATAATGGTGTCATGTTTCTATGATTTACTCTTGCTCAGATCTTGTTTCTGCACATTTATTTTCTGCAGTTTAATTTAGTGAAGGCTATAGTGTATGGGTTTTAGTATATACTGTAGAACACAATTAATAATTTGTTCAAGTAATTAACAAATATAGGAATTCTCATCAGTTGCGGCAATGGTATTCGGGAAATCGAATTTTCACATGGTATCAAAGCTTATTTAGCTGAGCCGTGATTTTCTGAGGAATTTAAGCTAGAGATTTGAGTAGTGAGAGGCATAGATAACATCTAGAGAGGAAGAGACTTTCTCAACTAGTGGAGCATCAGTCAGAGAGAGGCAAAAGAGATCTAGCCAAAGCAAGCGTTGAAGGAAGAGGGCTGATGCAGTGACTGCGTAGGCTCACGCAGAGGAAGATGAAAGGTTTTTAAAATTTTACTGGTGGATCAGTTTTCGAGGCCAAGATCTGGAAAGTGGCACCGAGAGGCTGTTCCTCAGGGTCTAAGGAGGCAAAACAACTTGGTTGGGGCTGAACGCTGAGCCTGGAAGGGGGTGATGCAGAGGCTACAAGGTAATTTCCAACGAAGGAGATGAAGGCAAGGTTAGGTTCAATTTAGTCATCTTCAAGGGTAGAGTACCACAGGATGGAGGATGAGATTGGTTTGGGCACATTTATGATTTGTCTTGGGAATTTTATCTTCATCACAGGTCTGAGTTCAAGTAGATAGAAGTCACACCTGTTAAGGGTGATTTTGATGACAGTTTGGGATTTTTGTGAAGGTTTCATTCTCCTTGAAGCCATCTACACTAGTTTGGGTCAGCTACAGCTAGGCTACATGGCTTAAGAACCCTGTCCTGGAGGCCGAGAACCTACAGCAAGAAAGCCACAGTCAGGGTTGCTTTATCATGAGGCTGTGTAGTGGGTTTTGAAGCCTATAAGAAGGCTTATGGGCTACCAGCATTTGAATAGTTTGGTTGAAGGTAATCTGCAGTCTAGTAAAGGTATTTAAGGTTGTGAATGGGGTAGTTGCTCACTGTGTTTACGCCCTAGTCAGTCCTACTAGAATTGCAGAGAAGGCACAAGTCCTTGGACCTACACCAAACATCATATTTTCAACCTTGTTGGAACCTTCCTCTTATCTAAGGGTAGTGGTATTAAACCTTCTCATTTGAAAATAATTCTGACTTTTAAGTATTGTATTCTCTCTCTGCTGAACATTTGACATTAATGATAAGAAGAATTGATAAGGGTTTTCCCCATCTTGACGTTTTTCCCTAGCTTGAGCCATATTCGTATGTTCTTTTGTCTTGGCTTATCTTAAACTTTTATTACTAATGTTCTTTCATTAGTTACACTTATGATTAATGAGATTGCTAATGGATTAATGGGAAAATGATGTAACTAACCTAAGCTAACAATATAACAGGACGCCACATGGGAAAACAAGCAGAGTTTGCAGCACCTAGTTTTATAGTTGCTTGGGGATAAGCAACATATGGGAGGGGAGAAATGTAATATCCCTTCCTAAATAATTTTGTCAATAGTATCACAAATTTTCCATTTTTCTAATTTTAGGGGCCTAAGATAATTTTGGAGAGGAAACATAGGACAAGGGGGCCAAAATTTTTGCCTTGGTGTAATGTGGGGGCCACCTCCCCAACTAATATGCACTCCTTGAGGAGAGATAAATCGTATGGCCAAGGGAAGAGGTTTGAATTGCTTAGTGAGGGGCCCAAATGAAGGAAATGAACATAAATTATAAATAGGAGAGAGGAAGCAACATTTGAGGCCTTTTGATAATTTGACAATTGAAGTGTTGCTCTAGTTGTTTAGCAGAGTTACATAGTGTTGTTCAACACAAGAGTTTCCCAAGGAGGAAGCTCAACCTTTCCTCGATGGACTATAAGTACCACCCTAGGAAGGATTCTTCATAAGTTTCAGGAGTTGGATAGAGGGCCACACATGTGGTATGGTTTTTGGGCAACTGAGACGCATTCAGGAGGCCACACAGAGAGTTGAGGAGGAAGAGCTGGAGTTGGGAGTTGTAGCATTGTCGAAGTAATTTTTGGTCAATTCTAGGAAAAAGGAGGAAGATTTGCAAGGGTAGAATTCAACACACAACATCAAACTGATTTTCCGGAGGAGAAACTACGTCATTCTACCCAGAAACTGCGCAATCATTATGGAGGCACAATTGTGGGGTGGCTTGTGAAGGGATTTTGAGATTTAGGTTTCTTGGGCTTGGTTTGGGGTGCAATTAAGAAGAATTTTCCATCCATTTTGGGACATTCATTCCAACATCAGTCACAGTTCTAGTTTTTCTGCACTTAGAGGAGGGTCAAGTAATTTGGGGCCATTTTTTGAGCATCAAAACCAGGGCAAAACCTTTCTGGGTTTTTTTGGGTTTTTGACAAGGATTCCATGTCTAATTTATTAGAATTTTCTGAGCAGTTAGTGTTGATATTTTTTAGTGTTAGGGTAGCATCAGATGTGCTCTAGCTCCCAAACTTTGTAGAGGGACTAGAGTACATGATATCTCCAAGACCCAGAAAGGGATTTGAGAAATTCCTTCCAGTTTAAGAGATAACTAATTAATTAATATTTTTAATTAAGGGCCTTAAGTCTGATTAGGAAAATTAAAAGTTTGAAGGGAATTAATTTAAACATGTGATGGAATTTAAACATGTGAAAATTGGCACCCTCGAGTGTACCTGTACATGTGATTTAAGCCCATCCCAAAAAAATTCTTTCTTCACCCTGTGGTAAGTTTTTAAAAATCCTGAGTGTCCTCCTAAAGGAGAAGTGTGCAATTCCAGAAGAATATTTTGTTTTAGTTGGGAATTATTACAAATATACTCATGATCCTTTTTGCAGAATCATCATTTTTAATAAATGTATCTCAGATGTACTGAATCTTCACCTTTTAGATTAGTGTCTGTATCTTTGTCTTCTTCATTCTCCTTGGATTATCAATTTGATTTGGATAATAGAAATGGCACAAAGCAATACTTCCACCTCTTCATTATTTCTTGAGAGTGCATCTGCAACATCATTTAGCTTCCCTTTTTTGTAGATTATTTCAAAGTCATAACCCAACATCTTTGTGACCCATTTTTGCTGCTCTTCTGAAGATAGTCTTTGTTCCAAAAAGTGTTTAAGACTATCATGATCAGTTTTTACCTTGAAGTGTCTTCCCATTAGGTAAGTTCGCCATTTCTTTAGTGCATGCAGTATTGCTAACATTTCCTTCTCCTAAATAGGTTTCTGTAAATACTTTCCTTTGATTGGACGACTTTCAAAAGCAATGGGTCTTCCTTCCTGCATTAAAACTGCACCAATTCCATTTCCTGAGGCATCACATTCCACAATAAAGGTTTTTGTGAAGTCTGGCGTAGCTAAGATCGGTGCTAGGCACATTGCCCCTTTAAGATGTTCAAAGGCCTTAGTTGCTTCAGGAGTCCATGAAAATGCATCTTTCTTCAATAATGTTGTTAGAGGTGCTGCTATTCTCCCATAATTCTTAACAAACTTGCGATAATACCCTGTTAACCCGAGAAATCCTCTCAACTTCTTATGGTTGTGGGGACTTTCCATTCCTTAATGGCTTTAATTTTGTTAGGGTCTACTTTAACACCTCATGAGATACAATATGACCCAGATATTCCACCTCTTGTACTCCAAAGAAACATTTGGATTTTTTTGCATATAATTGTTTCTCCTGCAATAGTTTGAGCACCCTGTCAACATGTTCAACATGATCCTTCCAAGACCTGCTGTAGATTAGTATATCATCAAAATATACTAGCACAAATTTTCTAAGGAAGGGTTTGAAAATGGAATTCATCAACCCTTGAAATGTAGAAGGTGCATTGGTAAGGCCAAAAGGCATGACCAAAAATTCATAATGACCTCATGAGTTCGAAATGTTGTTTTTGGAATATCTTCAGTCTTCATTCTAATTTGATGATATCCTGAACGAAGATCCAACTTGGTAAAATAAATTGCTTCATGTAATTCATCCAATAATTCATCAATCACAAGAATGGGAAATTTATCTTTAATGGTGAGCTTATTGAGCTCCCTATAATCCGGACACATTCGCCATGATCCATCCTTCTTGTGTACCAATACTACAGGAGCAGAGAAAGAACTTTGACTGGGATGAATTATACCCGCCTCTAACATTTCTGCAATCATACGTTCAATTTCGCTCTTTTGGAAGTAAGGATATCTATAAGGCCTGATGTTTGGAGGAACACTTCCTGGAATCAAATGAATAGCATGATCATGATCACGAATATGTGGGAGTCCTTTGGGAGTTTCAAACATCTTGGAATGATTGTCCAAGACTTGTTGGAGATCTGCAGAAATAGATGATTTTGATGTCGGAACTTCTAGTGAGCATAATTGTGCAATTACGCCTCGTTGTTATTTTTTTAGAAGCTTTGTCATGACATTAGAGCTTATTATCCTTCCTGGCTTCCCTTCAATACCCCGTAATTCGACTTCCTTTCCTTCTGAAAAAAATTTCAAGAAAAGTTCTTGAAAATTAAAAGCTACCGTCCCCAAAGATTGTAACCATTGTACTCCTAGTACAACATCAGCACCTCCCATAGGAATGGAAAGCATCGGACTAGTCAATACATATTCCCCCATGGTTAGCTTAATATTATGGCATTTTCCAGAGCAATTTATAGTTCCTCCATTTGCAACCATCACTTGACATTCTGGTGCTGGGTATAAGAAACAATTTAATTCCTTGGCTACCTTACAATGAATAAAATTATGGGTGCTACCTGAATCAATCAACACTATTACCTTTTTCTTCTTGATATGTCCTTCTATCTTGAGAGTTTGAGGAGTGGTAATTCCTGCCAGTGCATTGCACGATATGGTCAGATTCATTTCTTCCTCTTCTAGAGCTGGTTCCTGGTGTATATCCTCTTCTTATTCATTTTCTTCTTCCTCTTCACAATCTATGTAAAATAATTTCCTCTCAACACACTTATGACCTTTAGTGTATTTTCTTTCACAACTGTAGAAAAGCCCTTTTGCTCTTTTTTCTTCCAATTGTTGTGGTGTCAACCTTGTAGGTTGTGGAAATCTAGGCGTAGCAACACTTCCTTATTTATAGAATTGAGTGGTAGGCTTCCTTTTCGCCATTATTTTACATTCAACTTTTCTTGCCAACCTGAATGCCTTCTCCAATGAATCTGGTACCAAAACGCGAACTTCATGTTGGATTTTATCCTTTAAAGTGTCTATGAAGAGATCGATCCTGTGTTCCTCTGGAATATCATTTACCCTTATATTCAATTTTTGGAAGTCCTCAATGTGCTGCCCCACTAAACCCTTTTGTTTGAGATTTATCAATTGGCTAAAGAAGGTGTTTCTCTTTGTATCCTCATAATGCGCTATCATTTCCTCCGTAAAAATTGACCAGGTGACAATTTTTTTACAGGAGCAAAGCCATCGATACCATACAAATGTATTTTGTTTTAAATGTAAAGTTGCAATGCGTACGTTTTGTGTGTTTTGCATGTTATGGAGATCAAAATATTGCTCCATCTGTAGTATCCATGTTACAGGATCATTTCCATCAAGCTTCCTCATATCCGTTTTTGGAATATGGTGGTTCTTCCTGCCAACATTAGAGTTTATGAAATCACTATTAACATTTATTTTTTTCTCATCATGAGGTTCTTCTACTATCTTTTCACCATTAGGAAACATTTCTTGTATCAACTTTTTCAAACCTTCTCTGTCTGCTTTTAGATCATTCTTTATGTTTTCCATGTTGTCTTTCATGTCATCCATCTTAGCTTCCATGCAATCCATGTTAGTTTCCACGCCAGCTTCCATGCCATCCATCTTAGCTTCATCACATTTCTTCAAACCGTCCATATTTGCTTCCACGCCTTTCTTCAAAACTTCCATTTCATTTTTTGTTTCTCTTTTTGAGAGTGAAATTTGTTGCACTTTCTATTGTAATTTTGATAGATCATGTTGCAATTCTTCATCTTCATGAGTCATAGTAGAGCCTTCTGAAGGATTAATGGGTGTTGAATTATTTTTATGGGGCATATTTTAGAACCCAATACTGATATCTATTCTACAATATTCCCTTGGAATCAATTCAAATTGATTCTTCAAACAAGACTTATGCAATTCGGAAAAAAAAAACACACATTTTTCTTGCTTTTGAGGAGCTCGATATTGAAATTGGATTATCTCTATGATTGTGGATCTTCAATATTTGAAATTCAGTGTTGAAGTATCCCTCTAAATTATCTTTTGAATGCCACAGGTCTGACCTGATTTGGATTCTCCAAGAAAACGTTATGTCCAATCTCCCACAATGACCTAATTATGGACTGGTTCAGTAGAGCGAACTTGTATGACTTACCACGTGCCACTTTTTCATCCTTCGCCTCTGAAATTGATATCCAGGAAACTATAGTCCATTTAATTACGACCAATTTTTACGACACTCCAATCCGATGCTCAGAGAGAGAGTCATTGAACTTTTCCCACGATCACCTCTTTCTCATGAAATTCGGGAGCCTGAAAAAACACTACCTTCCACAGATCATATCTCCAAAACTATTGTGAACCAAGATCTAAATTTTTTTGAAAAGTTTCCTAAGGATTTCAGCTTCGCACTCTAACAATTTCAGATTATGAACCTTTGTAGAAAAAAATTTATAGTGCAAACTCTACGATGACATGTTTAGGAGCCTGAAAAAAGAGCTAACTTCCACAGATCATATCTCCGAAAATATTGCGAACCAAGCTCTAAAATTTTTATAAATATTCTTTAGTATTTTGGCTTCACACCCTAAAAACTTCAGCTTCTGAAACTTTGTAGAAAAAAATTTATAGCGAAAATTCCACGAAGACCTGTTTGGAGCAACGAAACCCTAGAATCCAAAGCTCTGATACCAAATGTTGTGTAACCAGCTCCAAAAATAGAAGAAAGGAGATATCAATGCCTTAGAAATAAGCCACTTCGAGGGGGAAACCTCCAATACATTACATAAATGAACAATTCTTGGATGATACAATTTACAAAAGCTCCTTTCTATATATAGGAGTCCATGGGGCCATAATGTAATCCTAGTGGGCCACAATGTAATCCTAGCCGACCTAACAATAATAATTTAAGAGCACAATAATAACAAAATGGGGGTTACAAGGGTACAATAATAACAATAAGGGGGTTACACTAACAACAATAAGGGACTATACTAGTAATATAGGGACCTAACATGCCCCTCTCCTTCAAAAAAGTGTTCTCCTCAATGCTTGAGTAGCTCTGGGTGCTTCTATATAAAATTCTCATCCTCCCATGTAGAATCTTCAGTGGGTAAGTTCTTCCACTTGATGAGATACTCTTAAATTGATCGATTCCGTAGCTGTCGTGTTCTTGTATCTGTGACTGCTTCAAGTTCCAATATGATTTTTCCTTCCTCATCAAGTTCTGGCAATATTGTTTGAACTGGAAGATTTTCACCTATAACCTTCTTTAAGCATGAAACATGGAAAACTGGATGTACTCGCGAAGAAGCAGGAAGCTCCAATTTGTATGCCATAGTACCAATCTTTTGCAACACATTGTAAGGACCATAGTACTTTGGCGATAATTTATTATCCTTCTTAGCTTGCTTGAGGGACATTTGTTTATATGGTTGTAGCCGTAAAAATACCCAATCTCGTACATCAAAACTTCTCTCGCTGCGATGTTGATCTGCCTGTTGTTTCATTCGATTTTGTGCCAAATTCAGGTTATCCTTTAAGAGTTGGAGAACTTCTTGCTGATGCTTGATGTGATCTTCGACTGCTTGAACCTTCGAATTTTCCCTTAAAGATGATGTGATGGATGGTGGACGATATCCATAAAGTGCCATAAATGGGGTCATTTTTGCTGCAGTATGGAAGGAAGTGTTATACCACCATTCAGCGAGAGGTAACCACTTGACCCATTGTGTTTGTTTATCAGATACAAAACAACAAAGATATCCTTCCAAACATTTATTTACTATCTCAGTTTGACCATCAGATTGAGGATAATAAGATGAGCTATGAGCTAATTGAGTACCCAAACAAGAAAATAACTCCGTCCAAAAATTTCCAGTAAAATTGGGATCTCTGTTGCTCATAATAACCCTTGGGCTTCCATGTAGCTTTTGAATTCCATCCATAAATGTAGTGGAAACTATACTTGCTTTAAATGGATGAGATAATGCACAAAATTGTGCATACTTGGTAAGTCTATCAACTACCACCATGATG
The DNA here is from genome assembly GCA_034641835.2 of Pinus albicaulis. Classification (NCBI taxonomy): domain Eukaryota; kingdom Viridiplantae; phylum Streptophyta; class Pinopsida; order Pinales; family Pinaceae; genus Pinus; species Pinus albicaulis. Next base: position 757,952,173 of record CM076575.1, on the reverse strand, counting down.
ACACTCTTTCCTACAGACTTAGGTAAACCTGTGATAAAATCCATTGAAATCTCCTCCCAAGGTTGACTTCGAATGGATAAAGGTTGTAGAAGTCCTGGGGTCTTAATTGTCTCAACTTTATTCTACTGGAAAACCAAATATTCTGCCACAAAATTTTGAATATCAGATTTAAGGCCATCCCAAAAAAATTATTTCTTCACGCTATGGTAAGTTTTTATAAATCCCGAGTGTCCTCCTAAAGGAGAAGTGTGAAATTCCAGAAGAATATTTTGCTTTAATTGGGAATTATTACAAATATATAAGCGATCCTTGTACCATAAGGAATCATTTTTCCAACTAAATGTATCAGATGTACTAGGATCTTGCTGCAACTTTTGAATGAGTGTCCATACATCTTTGTCCTTCTTCCATTCCTCTCTTGCTTCGGTTATCCAATCTGGTTGGATAATAGAAATGGCACAAAGCAATGCTTCCACCTCTTTTTTATTTCTTGAGAGTGCATCTGCAACAACATTAAGCTTTCCTTTTTTGTATATTATTTCAAAGTCATAACCCAACATCTTTGTGACCCATTTTTGCTGCTCTTCTGAAGATAGTCTTTGTTCCAAAAAGTGTTTAAGACTATCGTGATCATTTTTTACCTTGAAGTGTCTTCCCATTAGGTAAGTTCGCCATTTCTTTAGTGCATGCAGTATTGCTAACATTTCCTTCTCATAAATAGGTTTCTGTAAATACTTTCCTTTGATTGGACGACTTTCAAAAGCGATGGGTCTTCCTTCCTGCATTAAAACTGCACCAATTCCATTTCCTGAGGCATCACATTCCACAATAAAGGTTTTTGTGAAGTCTGTTGTAGCTAAGACCGGTGCTAGGCACATTGCCTCTTTAAGATGTTCAAAGGCCTTAGTTGCTTCAGGAGTCCATGAAAATGCATCTTTCTTCAATAATGTTGTTAGAGGTGCTGCTATTCTCCCATAATTCTTAAAAAACTTGCAATAATACCCTGTTAACCCGAGAAATCCTCGCAACTGCTTTATGGTTGTGGGGACTTTCCATTCCTTAATGGCTTTAATTTTGTTAGGGTCTACTTTAACACCCTCGTGAGATACAATATGACCCAGATATTCCACCTCTTGTACTCCAAAGAAACATTTGGATTTTTTTGCATGTAATTGTTTCTCCTGCAATAGTTTGAGCACCCTGTCAACATGTTCAACATGATCCTTCCAAGACCTGCTATAGATTAGTATATCATCAAAAAATACTAGCACAAATTTTCTAAGGAAGGGTTTGAAAATGGAATTCATCAACCCTTGAAATGTAGAAGGTGCATTTGTAAGGCCAAATGGCATGACCAAAAATTCATAATGATCCTCATGAGTTCGAAATGTTGTTTTTGGAATATCGTCAGTCTTCCTTCTAATTTGATGATATCCTGAATGAAGATCCAACTTGGTAAAATAAATTGCTCCATGTAAGTCATCTAATAATTAATCAATCACAGGAATGGGAAATTTATCTTTAATGGTGAGCTTATTAAGCTCCCTATAATCCGGACACATTCACCATGATCCATCCTTCTTGTGTATCAATACTACAGGAGCAAAGAAATAACTTTGAATAGGTTGAATTATACCCACCTCTAACATTTCTATAATCATACGTTCAATTTCGCTCTTTTGGACGTAAGGATATCTATAAGGCCTGATGTTTGGAGGAACACTTCCTGGAATCAAATGAATAGCATGATCATGATCACGAATAGGTGGGAGTCCTTCGGGAGTTTCAAACACCATGGAATGATTGTCCAAGACCTGTTGGAGATCTGAAGAAATAGATGATTTTGATGTTGGAGCTTCTAGTGAGAATAATTGTGCAATGATGCCTCGTAATAATTAGAGCTTATTATCTTTCCTGGCTTCCCCGCAATACCTCGTAATTCAACTTCCTTTCCTTCTGAAAAAAATTTCAAGAAAATTTCTTGAAAATTAAAAGCTACCGTCCCCAAAGATTGTAACCATTGTACTCCTAGTACAACATCAACACCTCCCATAAGAATGGAAAGCATTGGACTAGTAAATACATATTCCCCCATGGTTAGCTTGATATTATGGCATTTTCCAGAGCAATTTATAGTTCCTCCATTTGCAACCATCACTTGACATTCTGGTGCTGGGTATAGGAAACAATTTAATTCCTTGGCTACCTTACAATGAATAAATTTATGGGTGCTACCTGAATCGATCAACACTATTACCTTTTTCTTCTTGATTTGTCCTTTTATCTTGAGAGTTTGAGGAGTGGTAATTCCTGCCAGTGCATTACACGATATGGTCGGATTCATTTCTTCCTCTTCTAGGGCTGGTTCCTGGTGTATATCCTCTTCTTGTTCATTTTATTCTTCCTCTTCACAATCTATGTAAAATAATTTCCTCTCAGCACACTTATGACCTTTAGTGTATTTGCTATCACAACTGTAGAAAAGCCCTTTTGCTCTTTTTTCTTCTAATTGTTGTGGTGTCAACCTTGTAGGTTGTGGAAATGTAGGCGTAGCAACACTTCCTTATTTATAGAATTGAGTGGTAGGCTTCCTTGTCGCCATTATTTTACATTCAACTTTTCTTGCAAACCTGAATTCCTTCTCCAATGAATCCGGTTCCAAAACACGAAATTCATGTTGGATTTTATCCTTTAAAGTGTCTATGAAGAGATCGATCCTGTGTTCCTCTGGAATATTAGTTACCCTTATATTCAATTTTTGGAAGTCCTCAATGTGCTACCCCACTAAACCCTTTTGTTTGAGATTTATCAATTGGCTAAAGAAGGTGTTGTTCTTTGTATCCTCATAATGCACTATCATTTCCTCCATAAAAATTGACCAGGTGACAATTTTTTTGCATGAGCAAAGCCATCGATACCATACAAATGTATTTTGTTCTAAATGTAAAGTTGCAATGCGTACCTTTTGTGTGTTTTGCACGTTATGGAGATCAAAATATTGCTCCATCTGTAGTATCCATGTTACAGGATCATTTCCATCAAGCTTCCTCATATCCATTTTTGGAATATGGTGTTTCTTCCTGCCAACATTAGAGTTTATGAAATCACTATTAACATTTATTTTTTTGTCATCATGAGGTTCTTCTACTATCTTTTCACCATTAGGAAAAATTTCTTGTATCAACTTTGTCAAACATTCTATGTCTTCTTTTAGATCATTGTTTATGTTTTCCATGTTGTCTTTCATGTCATCCATCTTAGCTTCCATGCCATCCATCTTAGCTTCCACGCCAGCTTCCATGCCATTCATCTTAGCTTCCACGCCTTTCTTCAAACCGTCCATCTTCGCTTCCACGCCTTTCTTCAAAACTTCCATTTCATTTTTTGTTTCTCTTTGCAAGAGTGAAATTTGTTGCACTTGCTCTTGTAATTTTGATAGATCATGATGCAATTCTTCATCTTCATGAGTCATAGTAGAGCCTTCTGAAGGCTTACTAGGTGTTGAATTATTTTTACGGGGAATATTTTAGAACCCAATACTGATATCTATTCTACAATATGCCCTTGGAATCAATTCAAATTGATTCTTCAAACAAGACTTATGCAATTCGGAAAAAAAAGCACACCTTTTTCTTGCTTTTGAGGAGCTCAATATTGAAATTGGATTATCTCTATGATTTTGGCTCTTCAATATTTGAAATTCAGTGCTGAAGTATCCCTCTAAATTATATTTTGAATTCCACAGGTCTGACCTGATTTGGATTCTCCAAGGCAAAGTTATGTCCAATCTCCCACAATGACCTAATTATGGACTGGTTCAGTAGAGTGAAATTGTACGACTTACCACGTGTCACTGTTTCGTCTTTCGCCTCTGAAATTGATAGAAAAGAAACTACAGTCCATTTACTTGTGACCAATTTTTACAGCACTCCAATCCGATGCTTAGAGAGAGATTTATTGAACTTTTCCCACGATCACCTCTTTGTGATGAAATTCGGGAGCCTGAAAAATCACTACCTTCGACAGATCATATATCCAAAAATATTGCGAACCAAGATCTAAATTTTTTTGAAAATTTTCCTCAGAATTTTGTCTTCACACAAGAACAATTTCAAATTATGAACCTTTTTAGAAAAAAATTTATAGTGCAAACTCCACGATGACCTGTTTAGGATCCTGAAAAAAGAGCTAACTTCCACAGATCATATCTCCGAAAATATTGCGAACCAAGCTCTGAAATTTTTATAAAATATTACTTAGGATTTTGGCTTCACATCTTAAAAATTTCAGCTTCTGAAACTTTGTAGAAAAAAATTTATAGTGAAAATTCCACAAAGACCTGTTTGGAGTAGCGAAACCCTAGAATCCAAAGCTCTCATACCAAATGTTGTGTAACCAGCTCCAAAAATATAAGAAAAGAGATATCAACACCCTAGAAATAAGCCACTTTGAGGGGGAAACCTCTAATACATTACATAAATGAACAATTCTTGGATGATACAATTTACAAAACCTCCTTTCTATATATAGGAGTCCATGCTGCCATAATGTAATCCTAGTGGGCCACAATGTAATCCTAGCCGACCTAACAATAATAATTTAAGGGCACAATAATAACAAAATGGGGGTTACAAGGGTATAATAATAACAATAAAAGGATTACACTAATAACAATAAGGGACTATACTAGTAATATAGGGACCTAACATGCCCCTCTCCTTCAAAAAAGTGTTGTCCTCAATGCTTGAGTAGCTCTGGGTGCTTCTGTATAAACTTCTCATCCTCCCATATAGAATCTTCAGTGAGTAAGTTCTTCCACTTGAGGAGATACTCTTAAATTGATCGATTCCATAGCTGTCAAGTTCTTGTTTCCATGACCGCTTCAGGTTCCAATATGATTTTTCCTTCCTCATCAAGTTCTGGCAATATTGTTTGAACTAGAATATTTTCACCTATAACCTTCTTTAAGCATAGGCTGCCAAACTAGATGCACTCATGAAGAAGCAGGAAGCTCCAATTTGTATGCCATAGTACCAATCTTTTGCAACACCTTGTAAGGACCATAGTACTTTGGAATTTATTATCATTCTTAGCTTGCTTGAGGGACATTCGTTTGTATGGTTGTAGCCGTAAAAATACCCAGTCTCCTACATCACAATTTCTCTCGCTGCGATGTTGATCTTCCTGTTGTTTCATTCGATTTTGTACCAAATTCAGGTTGTCCTTTAAGAGTTGGAGAAATTCTTGTTGATGCTCGATGTGATCTTCCACTGCTTGAACCTTAGAATTTTCTCTTAAAGATTATGTGATGGATGGTGGATTATATCCATAAAGTGCCATAAATGGGGTCATTTTTTCTACAGTATGGAAGGAAGTGTTATACCACCATTCAGTGAGAGGTAAACACTTGACCCATTGTGTTTTTTTATCATTTAAAAAACAACGAAGATATCCTTCCAAACATTTATTTACTATCTCAGTTTGACCATCGAATTGAGGATGATAAGATGAGCTATGAGCTAATTGAATACCCAAACAAGAAAATAACTCCGTCCAAAAATTTCCAGTAAAAATGGGATCTTTGTCGCTCACAATAACCCTTGGGTTTCCATGTAGCTTTTGAATTTTTTCCATAAATGTAGTAGCAACTATACTTGCTTTAAATGGATGAGATAATGCACAAAAGTGTGCATACTTGGTAAATCTATCAACTACCACCATGATGACACTCTTTACTTCGGACTTAGGTAAACCTGTGATAAAATCCATTGAAATATCCTCCCAACGTTGACTTGGAATGGATAAAGGTTGTAGAAGACCCGGGGTCTTAATTGTATCAACTTTATTTTGCTAGAAAACCAAACATTCCGCCACAAAATTTTGAATATCTGATTTAAGGCCATCCCAAAAAGATTCTTTCTTCACCCTGTGGTAAGTTTTTAAAAATCCCGAGTGTCCTCCTAAAGGAGAAGTGTGCAATTCCAAAAGAAACTTTTGTTTTAGTTGGGAATTCTTGCAAATATATAAGCGATCTTTGTACCATAAGGAATAATGTTTCCAACTAAATGTATCAGATGTACTAGGATCTTGCTGCAACTATTGATAGTGTCCATACTTCTTTTTCCTTCTTCCATTCATATCTTTCTTTGGTTATCCAATCTGGTTGGATAATAGAAATGGCACAAAGAAATGCTTCCACCTCTTCATTCTTTCTTGAGAGTGCATCCGCAACAACATTAAGCTTCCATTTTTTGTAGATTATTTCAAAGTCATAACTCAACATCTTTGTGACCCATTTTTTCTTCTCTTCTGAAGATAGTCTTTGTTCCAAAATGTGTTTAAGACTATCATGATTAGTTTTTACCTTGAAGTGTCTTCCCATTAGGTAAGTTCACCATTTCTTTAGTGCATGCAGTATTGCTAACATTTCCTTCTCATAAATATATTTCTGTAAATAATTTCCTTTGATTGGAAGACTTTCAAAAGAAATGGGTCTTCCTTCCTACATTAAAACATCACCAATTCCATTTCCTGAGGCATCACATTCCACAATAATGGTTTTTGTGAAGTCTGGCGTAGCTAAGACCAGTGCTAGGCACATTGCCTCTTTAAGATGTTCAAAGGCCTTAGTTGCTTCAGGAGTCCATGAAAATGCATTTTTCTTCAATAATGTTGTTAGAGGTGTTGTAATTGTCCCATAATTCTTAATGGACTTGTGATAATACCCTATTAACTCAAGAAATTTGTGCAAATTCTTTATGGTTGTGGGGACTTTCCATTCCTTAATGGCTTTAATTTTGTTAGAGTCTACTTTAACACCCTCGTGAGATACAATATGACCCGAATATTCCCTCTTGTACTCCAAAGAAATATTTGGATTTTTGCATATAATTATTTTCTCCTGCAATATTTTAGCTGCAACTTGTTCAACATTGTACTTCCAAAACATAACACTATAGATTAGTATATCATCAAAAAATACTAGCACAAATTTTCTAAGGAAGGGTTTGAAAATGGAATTCATCAACCCTTGAAATGTAGAAGATGCATTGGTAAGGCCAAAAGGCATGATAAAAAATTCATAATAACCCTCATGAGTTCGAAATGTTGTTTTCGGAATATCCTCCATCTTCATTCTAATTTGATGATATCTTGAATGGAGATCCAACTTGGTAAAATAAATTTCTCCATGTAATTCATCCACTAATTCATCAATCACAGGAATGGGAAATTTATCCTTAATAGTGAGCTTTTTGAGCTCCCTATAATCTGGACACATGTGCCATGATCCATTCTTCTTGTGCACCAATACTACTAGAGCGGAGAAAGAACTTTGACTATGTTGAATTATACCAGCCTCTAACATTTCTGCAATCATATGTTTAATTTCGCTCTTTTGGACATAAGGATATCTATAAGGCCCGATGTTTGGAGGAAAACTTCCTGGAATCAAATGAATAGCATGATCATGATCACGAAGAGGTGGGAGTCCTTTGGGAGTTTCAAACACCTTGGAATGACATCTCGACGTGTTGGAGATGCGAAGAAATAGATGATTTTGATGTTGGAACTTCTAGTGAGCGTAATTGTGCAATTACGCCTCGTTGTTATTTCTTCAGAAGATTTTTCATGACATTAGTGCTTATTATATTTCTCGGCTTCCCTGTGATACCCCATAATTTGACTTCCTTTCCTTCTAAAAATTTTTTCAAGAAAAGTTCTTGAAAATTAAAAGCTACCGTCACCAAATATTGTAACCATTGTACTCCTAATACAACATCATCACCTCACATAGGAATGGAAAGCATTGGACTAGTCAATACATATTCCCCCATGGTTAGCTTGATATTATGGCATTTCCTAGAGAAATTTATAGTTCCTCCATTTGCAACCATCACTTGACATTCTGGTGTTGGGTATAGGAAACAATTTAATTCTTTGGATACCTTACAATGAATAAAATTACGGGTGCTACCCGAATCAATCAACACTATTACCTTGTTCTTCTTGATCTTTCCTTCTATCTTGAGAGTTTGAGGAGTAGTAATTCCTGCCAGTGCATTACATGATATGGTCGGATTCAGTTCTTCCTCTTCTAGGGCCGGTTCCTAGTGTATATCCTCTTCTTGTTCATTTTCTTCTTCCTCTTCACAATCTATGTAAAATAATTTCCTCTCAGCACACTTATGACCTTTAGTGTATTTGCTATCACAACTGTAGAAAAGCCCTTTTTCTCTTTTTTCTTCCAATTGTTGTGGTGTCAACCTTGTAGGTTGTGGAAATCTAGGTGTAGCAACACTTCCTTATTAAAGAATTGAGTGGTAGGCTTCCTTGTCGCCATTATTTTACATTCAACTTTTCTTGCCAACCTGAATGCCTTCTCCAATGAATCCAGTTCGAAAACGCGAACTTCATGTTGGATTTTATCCTTTAAAGTGTCTATGAAGAGATTGATCCCGTGTTCCTCTAGAATATCAGTTACCCTTATATTCAATTTTTGGAAGGCCTCAATGTGCTGCCCCACTAAACCCTTTTGTTTGATATTTATCAATTGGCTAAAGAAGCTGTTGCTCTTTGTATCCTCATAATGCGCTATCATTTCCTCCGTAAAAATTGACCAGGTGACAATTTTTTTACAGGAGAAAAGCCATCAATACCATACAAATGTATTTTGTTTTAAATGTAAAGTTGCAATGAGTACCTTTTGTGTGTTTTGCACGTTATGGAGATCAAAATATTGCTCCATCTGTAGTATCCATGTTACAGGATCATTTCCATCAAGCTTCCTCATATCCATCTTTGGAATATGGTGGTTCTTCCATCCAACATTAGAGTTTATGAAATCACGATTAACATTTATTTTGTTCTCATCATGAGTTTCCTCTACTATCTTTTCGCCATTAGGAAACATTTCTTGTATCAACTTTGTCAAACCTTCTATGTCTGCTTTTAGATCATTCTTTATGTTTTCCATGTTGTCTTTCATGTCATCCATCTTAGCTTCCATGCCATCCATCTTAGCTTCCACGCCAGCTTCCATGCCATCCATCTTAGCTTCCACGCCTTTCTTCAAACCGTCCATCTTCTTTTCCACGCCTTTCTTCAAAACTTCCATTTCAGTTTTTGTTTCTCTTTGCGAGAGTGAAATTTGTTGCACTTTCTCTTGTAATTTTGATAGATCATGTTGCAATTCTTCATCTTCATGAGTCATAGTAGAGCCTTATGAAGGCTTAATGGGTGTTGAATTATTTTTATGGGGCATATTCTAGAACCCAATACTAATATTTATTCTACAATATGCCCTTGGAATCAATTCAAATTGATTCTTCAAACAAGACTTATGCAATTCGGAAAAAAAAGCACACCTTTTTCTTGCTTTTGAGGAGCTCGATATTGAAATTGGATTATCTCTATGATTGTGGCTCTTAAATATTTTAAATTCAGTGCTGAAGTATCCCTATAAATTCTCTTTTTAATGCCATAGGTCTGACCTGATTTGGATTCTCCAAGACAAAGTTATGTCTAATCTCCCACAATGACCTAATTATGGACTGGTTCAGTAGAGCGAACTTGTATGACTTACCACGTGTCACTGTTTCGTCATTCGCTTCTGAAATTGATATCCAAGAAACTAAAATCAATTTACTTGTGACCAATTTTTACGACACTCAAATTCGATGCTCAGAGACAAAGTTATTGAACTTTTCCCACGATCACCTCTTTGTGATGAAATTCGGGATCCTGAAAAATCACTACCTTCCACAAATCATATCTCTAAAAATATTGCAAAAAAAGATCTAATTTTTTTTGAAAAGTTTCCTCAGGATCTCAGCTTCGCACCCTAACAATTTCAGATTTTGAACCTTTGTAGAAAAGAATTTATAGTGCAAACTCCACTATGACCTGTTTAGGAGCCTGAAAAAAGAGCTAACTTCCACAGATCATATCTCCGAAAATGTTACGAACCAAGCTCTGAAATTTTTATAAACTATCCCTTAGGATTTTGGCTTCACACCCTAAAAATTTTAGCTTCTGAAACTTTTTAGAAAAAAAGTTATAGCAAAAATTCCACGAAGACCTGTTTGGAGCAGCGAAACCCTAGAATCCAAAGATCTGACACCAAATGTTGTGTAACCAGCTCCAAAAATAGAAGAAAAGAGATATCAATGCCTTAAAAATAAGCCACTTCGAGGGGGAAACCTCCAATACATTACAAAAATGAACAATTCTTGGATGATACAATTTACAAAACCTCCTTTCTATATATAGGAGTCCATGTCGCCATAATGTAATCCTAGTGGGCCACAATGTAATCCTAGCCGACCTAACAATAATAAATTAAGGGCACAATAATAACAAAATGGGGGTTACAAGGGTACAATAATAACAATAGAAGGGTTACACTAATAACAATAAGGGACTATACTACTAATATAGGGACCTAACACACTCGGAAGAACCAGTTATCTCTGCTTTTCTTTTGAATTTTCTAAACTTTCAAAACAGAAAATTTTCCAGAAAATCAAACTTTATAATAAAAAGACAAAGTACATTATGATTTATTCTATCAATGATATTTCGTTTCTTCTATATCCAACTTTGACTATTTAGTTCCTCAAGCTAGTCCTTGTATCTATATCAGTCACTACTTGGTTTATATAGATAAAAACAAAGACTTCTCTATAAATCAGTTTTAAATATGCTCATTTGTCATAGGTAGAGCCTCTGCTGCCAGCAGGTGTATATAGCCTTGGCAGGGTTACCTGTTACCCAACAATGATCCTATATCCTACTTAGGGAAATATATAGTTTTCAAAGAGAAATCCATATCCACACTTATTGCTTTCATTTTTCTTTTTTATCCTTTAAGAACAATGTCTAGGTTTGGTAGCCAATTTATGATAGTGTCATTCACTTGATTTATAACTTTGCTGAACAAGCTAGCTCGTGATGAGACCCCTTGTATTTTGATTGCAACAATCTTAATTCATTTCCCTGTTGTGGTATGCAGTATTGGCAAAGTCAGCAAGCTACAATATCTATGATCATGATAAGTCAGCTCGTGATGAGACCTCCTACTCTTTAAGTTAAAGTTTATCATTGGATTATTCTCTAAAAATTGTAAATTCCTAGGTGGGGAGGAAGTCATTGTTTCCTTAAGATAATTCTGGACGACAATGGTAGAGTTTTTTCGAAAGAAATTTTTAACAGAGAATCTTTATTTTGTTATTAATACTTTTCATTAGACTGATATAAAACAATTTCCCACAAAAAGTTTTTTTTTATCAAAATTTTCAAAGTTGAAACTAGTATCATTTCTAGGCCTAAAGCTTTTAATTGTATCTTTCAATAATAATGATCATTTTCTTAGAAGAATTCTATTTATACAAGTGAAAAAAAAGAAATCTAAAAGAGAATTTGTATCTTTTTCTTGAACTCCAAATGTAACCATTAACATTTGGTTTTATTATGAGAACAAAGAAAACTAATATACAAAAATAGAAGAATGATCTCCTATGGAAAATATTTTTTGAGGATCTGTCCATTAATAGGTAAAGACTCTCTTTTACCTGTCAAATCCTGTAACATAAAAGTAGATGGACCTATGATCTCTGCGATTTGGAAAGGACCAAGCCACATTCGTTGAAATTTCGTATGTTTCCCTTTTTCCTCATGAGCCTTGTCCCATTTTAAAACTAGATCTCCGACCTTAAAATCCTTTCTGGATATCATGTTTGAATCAAAAGAAGCTTTAACTAATGCTTGGTGATGAGCATGAGTTATTTTGGTCTGTTCTTGTTGTTCTTCTAGCTTAATTATTTCCAGTTGTCTTAGTTCTAAGGAAGAAGTTGGTGCTTCATCAATATATTGAACTAAGGCCAAAGAAGGAATTGCTAGATGAGTTGGAAGAACCACTTCTTTCCCTTAAAATAAGTTAAAGGGAGAAGTGCCAATGGAGGCTTTCTGTGTTATTCGATCTGCCCATAAAGCGTATATTAAAGATTTATGCCAATTTTTATGATTTTGATCAATGGTTCGCTTAATGATTCTGATTAAATTTTTATTTGTAGATTCAACTAACCCATTTCCTTGTGGATAATAATTGGCAGAGTATTTAAGTTTGAAACCTCTTTTAAGTGCAAATTCAGTCATAGCATTGCCATAAAAATACGATGTGTTATCAAACATTAAAGCAGAAGGTAAACCAAACCTGGTGATTATGAAATGATCTATGAACTTGATGATATGTTTAGCATTAGCAGTCTTAAGAGGAACTGCTTCTACCCATTTAGTAAAATAATCAGTTGCTGTAATGATATACCTATGTTGCTTAGAAGAGTGAGGAACGATCTCACCTATTATGTCCAATCCCCATTGATCAAAAGGTTGTTCAATATTAACTGGTTGTAACAGAAATGATGGTTTATTTTGTCTTCCAGCCATGGTTTGACAAACTTGACATTTCCTTACATAGCTATGTGAGTCTTTGAATAATGTGGGCCAGTAATAGCATGCGCGAAGGATTTTATGTCCAGTAGTATCTCCAACATAATGTCCACCTGCTGGCCCATCGTGAAGTTCCTGCAAGACTTTTTCAGCCTCAGATTTCTCAAGACATATAAGGAGAACAGAATCATAATTCATTCTAAAAAGAACATCATTCACAAGCTGATATTGTTTTTCCTTCAACCTTAGAGCTCTTTTCTTGGTGTAATTGAGATTTGAAGGAGCATATCCATTCTTTAGATAAAATATGATATCAACATATAATGATTCAACATCGTTTAGGCTTACCTCATACATTTGTATCTCTGCAGATGGTTTTTCAGAGATAAGCGATGCTCCCGCTAGTATTTTGCAAAAGCCTTAACCTCTTACAATACTTGCTGATTTGATTTCTACATCATTTTCTTGTAAGGCAGTAATCCAATTGGCTCTTTTCTCACCCACATATTTCTGTAGTAAGAGATTTCTTACCGCTGGAAATGGTACTATAATTTTTGTATGGGTTTTAAATAGAAAGGGTCTGAAATATTTAATTGCTTTGAAAACGGCATAAGCTTGTTTCTCTACATCTAAATAATTCAACTTAGCCCCCTATAAATTTGAACTAAAAAAAGAAATTGGGGCTTATGCCTTGTCTTGATTTGCTTGAGTGAGTATCGCAGCATATGATTTATCAGAGGCAAATGTATACAAAATAAAAGGATCAGAAAAATTTGGAGTTGCTAAAGATGGATCATTAAAAATTGCTTGTTTGATCATATTGAATTCCTCATATTAGTTTTGACCCCATTTGAAGTTTTAATTCTTTTTAATAATTGCTTGTAGACGAGATACAATTCTTGAAAAATCTGGGACAAATATCTTCAAAAAATTAATCTAGCCAAGGAAAGATTTCATAGCTTTCTTGTTGTGAGGTAAGGGTGTTTTAGAAATCTCCTTGATTCTATCAGGATTAATATGAATTCCAGATTTTGACACTATGAATCCAAGAATTTTTCCTTCACTTAATGCAAAAAAATATTTTTTTGGGTTAAGTGAAATTCCATACCTTTGACAACATTGGAAGATTTGTTTTAAATCTTTAAGATGATTCCCTCATTTCTTGGAATATATAGTTATATCATCCAAATAAATTACCATTGATTTGTTAACTAATCCCTTGAAATCGATGTCCATTTCTCTCTGAAATGTGGCACCAGTGTTGATCAGACCAAAAGGCATCTTTTGATATGCATAAGTGCCCCATTTGGTTCTAAATGTGGTTTTCAATTGGTCATAAAGATGAACCAACACTTGGTTGTAGCCAGAGAAACCATCTAAGAAAGACATTAATTCTAATCCTGCAACTGCCTGCAATATTTGCTCTATAGGAGGCAAAGGAAAATTATCTTTTTGGCAGGCTTTGTTAAGATTTCGAAAGTCAATGCAAATTCTAATGTCTCTGTTCTTCTTTCTAACGGGAACCATATTGGAAACCCATTTAGAATGTCGAACGGGAAAAATAATCTTGGCTTTCAATAACTTATTGAGTTGAGATTTGATCTGATTTTCTAGATTGGGATGGATCTTTTTCAGCTTTTGCTGGACAGGTTTTTCATCATTTATCATTGGGATAGTATGTTGGATGATAGAAGTGTCATAAGTTTTGAGTTCATCTTAGTTCCAAGAAAATACACTTTTGCATTGTTTCAAGAGATGACCATATGCTATTTTTTCTTCAGGAGTTAGGCCGAGGCCTAGGTTGATATTCTGTGGTTTGGTATCAGTTCCTAGATTTACTAATTCATAATTCAAAGTTGAACTTTGCAGTTTTGAATTGGTAGATCTTTTGAATCGATCTTTCAAATCATAAAGGTCTTCTAACTTGACTACTGAATTTGGCATAGAATTATTAGTGCTATCTTGTTGCAATTGTATGTCATGTTGGTCTTCATCAATTATCTGATTGGTGTAAGATCCTTCAGCCATGAGGAAGATTACAATATCAGGATCATCATTGAAAATCCTCCAATTGGTAATGTTATCAAGAATCGAGGTTCTAAATATTAATTCGATTGAAAATCGATCAGGGCTATAGTCTTCTGCAGGAATGAGCTTCGAAGCTACGTTAGCTAAAAGGTCTGCACTTGGATTTTGGATTCTAGGAATCAATGAAATATTAAATGCTATAAAGTGTTCAGTCAGATCTTCAACTAAAGATTGATAATACTTTAAATGACCTGATAAAAAATGTATAGTATTGCGTATCTGTTTGATTACAATTTCAGAATCCCCAAAAACTTGTAGATATTTGATGTCTAATCTGATTGCTTTGTATAATCCTTGGACTAAAGCCTCATATTCTGCGGTATTATTGGTGCAATCGAACTCGAGTTTGCAAGTTAGCATAATTTTTTTTCCCTCTCGACTAATCAACATGCATCCTTCTCCTGCTCCTTCATTAGACTTAGAACCATCAAAAAATAACTTCCAAAATAAAGATTTATTTACAGGAGTATCTACAAAATTAATGCATCTAGAACTATCTGTTTGAGAAAAATTTTCTATTTGAAATAAAACAGAATGTTCTATGTAAGGTGAAATATGAGCATCGAAATTTGCTAAGAAAGAATCAACTGAATAGTTGCCAATGATATTATTGCTGTATGCAACTGGTTCATTTTCTCCTTCCAGTTCTGTTACTATGTATTTCTGATGTTTTTCACGCTAAACCTTTATCTGATTTGGTTTACCATTGTAAGGAAGCCACATGTGCGACCAATCAGTTGCAAAGTATCCATGAATTTTTTCTGACTAATATCTACTAAGAATTAAACCATAAAATTCTGGAATATCTGCAACTAAAATGTCGATAACTTGACATACCTTTGGATTAGATGACGACCTTATGGTAACCTGATTTAATTCGCCGATCAATTCAACTTGCGATCGATCTAACTGGACTATGTGTATAGTAGATTTTTACGGTTGAATGTTCAACTTTGCATATATTGATTTTGGTAGAATATTAGATGAAGCTCCAGAATCCACTAAAAAATTATGCAAATTTTTATTGAAAACTTTGTAAGTAAGAAGAAAAGGAGGAGTATGAGATCTCGACCTTCCTACAATTAAAGCGATATCTTCTAGATCAACTTTACTAATCACATTAGTTGAAGGTCTTCCCACCTCATTGGAAGCTTGATAAATTACAGGATCGGGCATAGGTTTTTCTAGTATAGCATGTAATTCTTTAAAAAGTAGCTTTTGTTGGTGATTTAACTCGCTCAATTCATAAAAAGTAATGTTCGCCCTAGTCTTCTTCATGTCTTCTATGATATTATACTCCATTTCATCCAAAATGATCAATGTTTTTGATGGAGTTGATGAATCTGTTTGGATTGGGCTAGTTTGAGTTGCCTTGGATGTCGTTTTCTTGGTTGCAACTTTATCCTTAGTCATTGAGCTTGTGCTCTTTGGCTTAGGACTAGGTTGAGGAGGATCAAGTTGATTTCTACTTCGAGTGCTAACCGGGGATGCTTCTTGATCTTCCTCATCTAGGAGGTTGAAATCCCACATACCTTGTACTTCTACAACTTCTTCATCATCAATAGTTTCTTCAGTAGCAGTCTCCTCTTCTTCTTCTTCTGATTCAGCATTAGTAATAGCATTTGGCAGCTTTGAATCAGTTGAAGAGTTTCTTCTAAAAGGCTTGAAAGACTTTTTAGAAGATGTTTCTGCCACTTGTTTCTTAATGTTAACCATTTCGTTGGACATGGTTTTCAAAAATTTTTGCAATCCTTCTAAATCGAATGGATCTTTTGATTGCTTTTTCTTGCGGCCTTCTTTAAAAGTAACCTTTTTGGATTTTCGTTCTTCTATCACATTTTTCTTTTCTAGAGCAATAATATGTTTCTCTACTGTTATTGCTTCCTTCATATCGTCAACTAAAGTTGTTTTGCTAGCCCTATCAACAAAGATTTCTATATTTGATGGTAAAGCAGAGATATGCCATTCAGTTCACACTTCTTCGCTAGGCTTGGAAGCAGTAGGAATTTTATTTAACAGATTATTGAAACGTGAATTAAAATCCTTGATAGGCTCTTTTGACTCGGCTCTAATATTAGACAAGTCATTGATCAATGTCACTGTAGACCTGCCATCACCAAAGTTAGTCAAAAATTGATCTTGAAATATATCCCAACTAGTAATAGATCCAGACGGTAACGAGAAATACCATGATCCAGCTGCTCCTTGTAAAGTATAGCGAAAAATTAGGATGAAAACATCTTCATTAGTAACTCCATTAAGATTTATGGACAACATAAAATTATTTATATGCTCTTCCGCTAGCATGCCTACTTCAAGATTAAACTTAGGCAGCCATTTCTTAGGATGGGCCGATATTTGACTCAAGGGTGTAGGCATTAAAACTTCCCCTGGGTTATTCCATGGAGAGGCCATCACTGAAATACCAACAAAGAAAAGTGTAGAAGATGATCGTTGTGGTTGGTAAGATGAGGATATTATGATTCTAGATGTTTGAGAAGGAGATGTGGAAGTTCTAGTAGACTGACGGACAATAGTCTGAAGGGGAGGGGTGGATGGTTGACTTCGTGGTGAAGAGGTTGAGATGGATGATGATGATGAAAGAGTCTCACTATCAGACCCTTTAGGTGATTTCCTTGCTCTCTTCCTTGTAGGTAGAGGTAACTCAGTTGGTTGAATGCCAAGCTTTTCGCTCTGTAATCTGGTAAGAGGATGAGCAGAATTATATTGCAAAGTCACACTGCCTTGAGATTTATCGGATCTTTGAGGTGATATTGAAAATCGCTGAAGTTTATGAATCAAAGATTCAACTTCAGGAGGTTCAATAGCAGATTCTTCTGAAAAGTTAGGGTTTGTGGCAGTGGCTATTATTCTTTCGACTTCTGGCTCTAGATTTAAAAATTCTATGTGCGATGGAGAAGTCGGGGGAGATGGTGAGGGTTATTTACTCTTATAATGTTATTTAGATTTTTATTTACTTTCCATTCATAGTTCGGGGCCCTCCTTCTAGCTCCAAATATGTGGAAGCCCCGAAAATTGGGTCTACAACAAGGGGGATACCCACCCAGTCCGGACCTTGGTTGGAAGCTCCTTTTCCATTTGGTATAGTGGGTCCAATTGGGGACAATGGGACCAATTTCCAAATATTTGTATGTGCGTGTTAATAATTTATATTTACTTTCTAAAAGTTCCTACGTGAAGTGCTTTTATTCTAATTCTAATCTATAACATGCAATTGTATTCTAATTAAACAGAAATAATCTCATTCTAAACTTAACCCGGGATGTAATCTTTTCTTTATGCGATCTAAAATGATTTCAAATAGCAATTGGTAATAAATATCATTCAATTGTTATAAGAAAAGAATTCAATAAAGATAAACCACTTCGTATAAAAAGTTAGACGAAATAGTTGTGAAAAACATATCGCATAATAAGCTATCCATGTATTAAGCATAAAAAAATGGCCATCACCGTACAAAAGTGCCAAATGATAACTCAAGAATTCAATCATTAATACATAAAAAACTGAACATAAATAACACTTTAACACAAAGGAAAAAATAGTTAAGAGATAAAAGTACCATTTATAACTAGTTCTACTCATGAGCTTCAAGCAATAATGACTTATCTCTTCTTAATCCAACATCCACCAGGAGTACAAAAGTGCAACATCAGTAGCAGATATTAAATGCAGATATCAATAAATCCTGTTCCATTCATTCATCAAAGCCTCCTCGAAGGGTGAAAAAGTGCATGTTCTGAGGACAAGTTTTTGACAAATTTCAGGACCCTTCTCTAAATGCATGAGAAGGGTTTAAATACTACTAACTAAATCTAAAAATAATTTATTACAAAAATATAGGATACGGTTTAAATGACCATCCTCTTTTTAGGAAAAAAATAAAGCAAAACTAATACTAGATATAAAATTAAAACTTAACAACTAACTACTTCTGAATTTGTTCTTTGAAATTGCAACTATTCAGCATTGATTTGAGAAGAGTAAGCTGGCCAACTTTAGATTTCAACTGTCCTGTGAAAATGAAATTGGCAAGAGCTGGCGCCATCTTCTCGGCAGAATTGATGGTACATTTGAGAGTCATGCATTGGCTGTGTGGTTTTACCAAACATGCCCAGTAAGAATCCCAATTTAACTTTGTTAATATCTTAATCGATTCTGCCTTTTCTTGAGCCTTCTGTCTCTAGTCTATTTGTAGTTGTTGTGCTTTTGGTAGGTATATTGGAGTAGTTTCAGAGATCAGATTTGCCTCATGCAAATTTTCATTTATGCAATCAATAATGTTGCTTGCTGTTGTGGCTACTTCTTCCGCTGCTTGCTCTGCTTTCTTGATTTGTGCATCCCAATTATTAAAGAGCATTACTTTGTGATTGTCATTGATTATTGGTGCACCTGCTCGTTTCCCCTCCTCTGTTTCTTACCAAGATAAATATTCAGAAACTCTTTTACCAATTAAATAATAATCATGTCGTAATTCTATGACATGATTAGTGATTTTATCACTTTCTTCACAGTAAGAGTTCCATTGTAATATTCTTTGGCATAATATTTCCTGTTGCTGCAGTAGTTGGTCATTTAAAGAAATAGACTCTGTGATAAAGTCTGTAAGCTTTGGATCATCTTTATGCATCTCTTGCACATCCTGTAGTTGTTTCTCTTTTTCAGCCAAGCTATTCTGATATCCTATCTACATTTTTTGGAAGCTTTGATGTAATTTTTCAAGTTGTTTCCGTGCTTCATTATTGGCATTGACTTGTTGTAGTTGTTGTTTCAGAACCTGTACTTGATCTTCTTTTTCATTCAACAATTTTTGTACCTCAGATGCTTTATCAATGGCTTCAGAGGCATATCCTCCTATGATCTGAGATAATTTGGTAAGATTTTCAGTTGGATCAGTAGTAGGATCTTGCCATAAGACATCTAATTTTTCTGCATCATGAGAGAGCGCATTTTCCAATTTTCTTTTCTTTCTTTGTCTTCTTACCACTTCCTTGTGTTGTGGACTATAGAATACATCAAGAGGAGGAATTTACTCTATTTTGAGCATGAGTTCAGAGGATGGGGTAATGGGAATATGTTCTATTTCTGAGACATTGCTAGTTATTCCTGTGACTATATTTTTTGTTGTCTGTATATTACTCACAGGTGTCTGTGTGTTCTGTCCTTCAATATTGATCAAATCATTGAATGTCTCCCATTCCTTGTCTAACTCAGTTCTGACTGATGGTTGTTGTATAATGAGAGGGGGAAGATTTAACTGTGGAGAGGTTGAAACCTGTTGCTGTGAAAGCTCCTTTGACTGGGCAGTATCCCTTACTGACCCTTCACTTTTATCATGATCATTGTCAAACCTCTTACAGTGTTCAGAGGTTTCTTTCCCAGACTTAGAATTAGACCTATCTGTACCTGAAATTCCACTGAGACTGATACTGGGATTTGGTTCCCTTACGGGTTCCAAATGTAATTTATTCAAAGGAATAGTAGTCAGCCTCCTTTCTCTATATATTTTGAATTCTTGAAATTTTGCTGGAGGAAACTGTATTTGAGATGAATATAGAGCCTCTCTAAGTGTGATTTTTTCTTAGAACATGTCATAAAAAAGATCATCTTCTTTAGAAAATACTCTTATTTTGACTGCAGTAGTGAAATTTTTAACAATATCATAGTGGTCGAATGGACTTCTTGGAAATTTCAACAAATGTAAACATGTAATATTGTTTACTTATTTGAATGCATGACCAATATCAAATAATGAAAAGGCCCCACAGGCCACAGGAAATTGTGGCCAGACAACCTTCTTTTTGTCCTTCAAATCTTTAGTCAAACCTCCTTCTCCGCAGGTTTGATAAGAAATTTCTCGCGGCATGAGTTTGTCAGGGACATACAAAGGTAAAACATGGGGGAAGAAAAACTTCCAAATACCCTAACATATGTAAACAATTATTCTCCAAACCATCTCGCAACATGAAGTATGTCTACCTCTGCTTCATGAGAAAACCTTGGAGTGTCTTTATCATATAACATTCTGTACAGGGGCAACATGATTTCATGGAAAATCTTGTAAAAATAGGGAATGAACTTTGAATCCCACAATTCTTTGTGATAAACATGAATGGGTAGGGGATCTTGAGTTGTCCATTTCCAACCCATTAAAGGAAACTTAGAAAAATAATAGATTGAATACATTACATAAGAAAATAAGTTAAAAGGGGGATAAATTCTCTGAGAAACAGTTCTTTTGGACCGATAATTCAAAATAGCTATGGCTAAGTTGTCAGATAATATCTTAGTCCAATCCAAAATAGTAGCATTAACAGCAGCATTCAATAATGGTAGCCATTTAGATGAAAATTTATTAATGTCTGGCTTTCCAAAAATCCTACAGAGCATAGCAGCAGCAAAGCAATATGGAGAAGTGAGAGAACCAGTAATATACATACTGTGTTGATCCTTTTTTAGTGGTTCACCTCTTCTTGACCAATCCTTGGTGCATTCTGCCAGGTTTTCATTTTCTTTGGCAAAATTCTCCATGAATTGTTTGTTATAAGTCGCCTGTGGCTCCGGTAAATGATACATGAGTCTCAAAGCATGTGGAGTAAATGAACCAATGAGTTCTTGACCCTTAGTCTTAAACTGTCTGTTTGTAATATCCATGATGTCTAGTATCCATTTAACCATGTCTGTGTATGGAAGTATTTTAGGCCTTGCTGCTATTTGGTGCAAAAATGAGCAGGCTAGCTCTGTAATAGATGCTTCAGATGACCCATGTGAGCCTGCAGTGGCTGTAACCTCCATTACTCTGGGGTTCTCTTGCTCAAGTAGATTATGCATGCCCTCCCAAGTAGTAATACCAACATCTTTGTTACAAGCGGTGTCTGTATACAAGGGAGTCATTTCTTTCTCTTCAGAACTCAGAGCCTTGTCTTTCTTTCCCATTATACTCTGAATATTGCTTTGTATAGTTCTTTGTTCTTCGCTCCTACAGTTTATGAATTAAGTGAGAATAATGATAAGAAAAAGGTGACAGGAAATTTTTAAATGATGAAGACGTATAAAATATACCACCTTACGTGAAACGACTCTTCAATCACAACAAAACCAAATTTCATTAATGATTGACAACCAATTCATTGATTAACATTAAAGCACATAATGAGATCTTGATTTATGGAGAAAGCTTCTTCGTACAACGAGCCTTAAATATCTGCGATAAGGTGATCTATGATTTTCTTCGCAATATCACAGATCGCAGTATCGCACATCGCAATATCACAATACCGCAATATCGCAATATCGCAGTATCGCACATCACAATATCGCAATACCACAATATCGCTGAAGCGGAACATGTGACAATCATCCGTTAACATATTTTTGCAACATGTGATTTGCGATATGTGCCATTGCATATTGGTGATTTTGAGGTTTTTAGCGTAAGTGATATTTGAGACATGCGATGCGATGAATATTTTTCATGCATAGTTTCGCATCGCAATATCACAATTTTAGAATTCTTCTTGTAAAGAAATATCCATTACTTTTTTGCAATGCGATATTCCTTTAAGTAATGATTTTATTCTATCTTATCATAAAACTTAAGCTTTTTAGACTTTTCAAGAGGTATTTTCCTAAGTTTATGATATTAAGTTTTATTGAACAAAGAATACAAGTACTAATTGATTTTTATATTTTTTGACTAAGGGTCCCCTCTTATTTAGTATTATCACTAATATTAAATAAGAAGGCGGGTTGTTGCTGGCCACAACAGAAGGTGAAAATTTTTCTCCAAATTTTGCTCGAAAAAGACATAGGAAAGAACACGTCACTCAAGAAGAAGGCTGTACACCAACCATGACTTTTTCGTCTGACATTTATGATATACCTTGGGAATCATACAAGCAACAATGCACCTTATAAAGGTGTCAACATCTTCATTCAAAATTGAAGAGAGATCTCATGTCTTTGAAACTCTCTGATGAGAGTTGACAAAGCTTAGAAATAGTTACTCACTCTTTAAGCGAACTAGTAGATATGTACCTAAAGCTTCGGCCAACCACTGATACTCTTGTAGAAGTGATGAGAAAATTAAAGGAAAACGTGATGGGTCCCGATACATGGGAGGTTGTTTAACAAACAGTTACAACACAAATGGCCAATTCTATGTTTAATTTCAAATAAGGACTGAAAGGAAAGATGTTA
This sequence comes from Pinus albicaulis, assembly GCA_034641835.2. NCBI lineage: Eukaryota > Viridiplantae > Streptophyta > Pinopsida > Pinales > Pinaceae > Pinus > Pinus albicaulis. The sequence continues at coordinate 757,929,418 of CM076575.1, read as the reverse complement.
AAGTTGGAATATTTCAAGCACCCTGATATAGCTAGCTATTTGTATGATAGGCACCTTTTTTCCTATGGAATACTCCCATGCAACGACGAGGCTTCGATTTATTTTACAAAATAATTTTATGCAGAATTATTTTTGGGAATGAAATCCCATTATAATTACCTTCCCTTTGAATTTCTTGGTCCAGGGAAAGGTTGATTGTGTGACCATAGGGGCATTAAGAATGATGCTGAGTTGCCTTGCCCTGAGCCACCATTGGTTATTTGAACTCTTCGTGTCAAAAATTTGTAGTCAGATATGGATGACACTTCTAAAATTAGTTGAGAAGTAAGGGATGCCATCATTGATAATGTTTAGAGTGGACTCGATGGAGTTGCTATTTTTCCAAATTGATAAAGAGCATGTGAGAATGCACGCACTAATTTTGTGTATTATACAGATGAAGAGATAGACAACATGAGTGTTGAAGATCTCAAAACACATGCAAAGAATTTTCGCAATGGTTGGCAGGACCTAATTATTTATGAGCAAGAGGGCATGGGATCAGTATGTGTTAATGGTTAGGGTGATTATTTTTAACACATGTACAATTTGTAATAAATACATATATACATACATTTATTTGTATACATTAATATAACAAAAATATATCATTATATGTTAACACCATTTGCAGTTGTCATGCTTGATGAATGAAGATGATGTTAATATCACGGTCGGAGCTTCTTTTTCACACAATGAAGATGGATCTCACCATCAATCACACAATCAAGATGGTTCTGATCATCAGGATGATATGTTGGAAAATGTTAGTTTTTTTTTTTAGTGAACATGATTATGTACAATTAATTTTTATCTATTATTATATATATCGAAACATGATGACATATTTTAAAATAAATAACTTTGCACACATGTACATGTATATATAATTAAATGTTAACAAATTCTGATTTCGTATGATGTTTTTGGGATGGAAGTACCTTCTACTTCCTTGGGAGATGTGCCAAATCCACCATCACAAGTATGAAAATAATTTCACTTTTAAATATGTTTTTAAGTTACATATTCCAGCTCAAAAGTTCCATTAAAAAATGAGATCTCTAGATCTTGAGTTATTTTAAAATTTTTGAATTTTAGGTTTCAGGAGATTTTCTTTCGGAGCCACCCTTAGGAGATGTGCCAGATCCACCATCACAAGTATTAAATTTTTGTAATATCCCATTTCGGGGATATCTCTAAAACACGACAAACTCCAACCAGAGATGGACTGGGAGGGAATTTACCGGATATTCCACCTCTGAAAGAGGACGAGATCCGGAGGCTACCTGGCCCTTTCCAGACTCTTTCTATAGAGCTACTTGAATAATCCCACTCAAAAGCTATGATACCACTATAATATCTCATTTCAAGGATATCTCGAAAACACGGAAAAATCCAACCAGAGATTGATTGGGAGGGAATTTACCGGATATGTTTCCTCTAAAAGAGGACGAGATCTAGAGGCTACCTTGCCCCTTCCAGAGTCGGTCTAGGAGCGAAAGATAAACACACCAAGTGGTATATAAATAGAGCACTCAGAAACAATAATAGAAATAGAAAGAGAATATAGCAACTACAGCAACTCAACTAGAAAACATAGAGAGAAAATGTTGATCCATTTTATTAATATGATAAATGTAATGAAGTACAAGAGGCAATATTGCACAAGGAAAGTGAGGAAAAACTCTCAGAAAAAGACAGGAAATGGCTGCTCTACGAACTGCATCCCAGCTGCTGGAAAAATTTTGTGTAGCTGCTACTGCTAGAATCGACAGAAGATTAGGGGTTGATCCCCTTGCCGGAATAAGCTGAAAATCGAAAAATCTCCTCTCCTCAACAACCCCGACAAGATCCACAAACCATTCCAAGAATTGCCAACCCCAGAAATCACCAGAAACTGCCTCCCCAGTGAATTACGTTGGCCTCCAAGGTACAACGCAGTGGCTGGATAGAAACAACTGAAATGCTACCAGAAACTCTGCCAAAAACCTCCGATGGGAAAAGGCTAACCCTCTGCTCAAAATCCTGGTGAAATCACTCGCAAAAACCCCAAACCGAAGCTCCTCCACAATGGATTGTGTCCTCTCTCCCAGTGACTACGCAGTCTCTATAAGCACCGGCTCTGCAACAAACCCAAACAATGAAACGACTCACAAAATACTGGAAAATAAACCTTGCCCGAGCAGGCACTCGAAGTCCCCCGAGGCTAAGGGCGAGATCTCCGATTGGAGACACTCAATGCACTAACCAGTGCTGTAGACAGGCTAAACAGCCAGCATGCTCAAGAAGACAAAAGTATCACTCCAAAATCATGAACTCAAGAATGAATGAAATGAGGAGGCTCCTCCATATTTTATAACGTTGGTTTCTATCCAAAACCCAAGTAGCCTCTCTCTCCTCCACATACTCACCCTTATCTATGCAAAAGCTTGTAGAAATTTCTATAGTGTACGTAGGCCCTCCTCTCTACATGGTGTTTGGCCCCCTTGGCTCCCCCTTAAGTCACAATGTTGTGCTACTAGGTGGATGTCTTATTCTACTTAAGTGAGTTAGACCCTCTTTACTCACTTTTTATTTATTTACAAACCATAGATGACAAACTATACAAAATCAAATATTCCAATTAGCTGTCGCTAATTAGGAATATTACAATTTTTCACTTAAATATATTTTCTATTTATAAGTTATAAATTGAAGTTCAAAAGTTTTATTATAAAATGAGATCTAGATCTTGAGTTGTTTTATACTTTTAAATTTTTTGAATTTTAGGTTGTTGGAGATGATTTCTCTTCTCCATAGACTTTAGCGATGGAGTGTATGATAGAGATAGGATCATCCACACCATTTGAACTATTTGAACAAGTTGTCTAATTTTTTTTTAATATTATTGAAAACTAGTTTATATATCCATTTTCATTTGAAAATTTTTAATATATATATATATTGTACAATTTACTGTGGAAGATGTTCCTGTGGAGGAAGTTTTAGTGGACGAGCAACAAAACACAATGGAGAGGGAACCTCATGAAGTATTTCATGATTTTTTTTTTTTCATTTTTTTTTTTTACATGAAGTTCTATATTCTCATTCAATTTTAAAACATTAAATTTAAATGTTTGTACACATTGTGTATAGGTTCCCCATGCCTCATAGGATAACTCGAGGATTAAGACTTTGTTGCCAGTTTCAGTACATCCATCAGTGTTTGCTGGATGATGCAAATGTGTGTAAAATTATATTTTATAGATCTAGCCTTAAATTTATTTATTTTATATATAGTCTTATCTAGATGCAGACATATTTACCTTTCTATATAACTTGATACTTGTAACACTATACACTGAACTATATATATATATATATATATATATATATATATATACTTTTATTGTTCATGGGAGATACAAATTGTGGACATGTTTTATTGTTTTGATATATAGTTTTAAACTACATTTACTCTTGTCAAGAATGATTTTAAATTTTGGATAGTTACATTTGGCATGCAATCACATGTTGTTATATAATGTTCTGTTTTACAATATAATGTTTTGTTTTTAAAATTCAAGTTGTCATTTTATTTGTTAAATATAAAATGAATCTCTAGATGGAAATTTCAAATAACATTTTTAGAATGTGTATATTTTGGATGATTGAATGACATTTGGCATGTGATTGTGATATAATGATTTGTTTTGAAAATTCAAATTGTCATTTTATAAACTTGTTAAAAATATAAAATGAATCTCTCTAGATGGAAATATCAAATTACAAACCATATTTTGGATAGTTGAACTACATTTGGCATGTGATCACATGTTGCGATATTTAACGTTTTGTTTTTAAAACTCAAGTTTTTGATGGTTGAACTAAATTTGGCATGAACTACATTTGGCATGTGAAGTAATGTTGTGATATAATGTTTTGTTCTTAAAAATCAAGTTTTGTATGGTTGAACTACATTTGGCATGTGATTGTGATATAATGTTTTATTGTTATTTGATAGTTAAACTACATTTGGCATGTGAAATAATGTTGTGATATAATGTTTTATTTTTAAAACTCAAGTTTTGGATGGTTGAACTACATTTGGCATGTGATTGTGATATAATGTTTTGTTTTTATTGGATAGTTGAACTAAATTTGGCATGTGAAGTAATGTTGTGATATAATGTTCTGTTTTTAAAATTCAAGTTTTGGATGGTTGAACTACGTTTGGCATGTGAATTAATGTTGTGATATAATGTTTTTTTTTTTTAACTCAAGTTTTGGATGGTTGAACTACATTTGGCATGTGATTGTGATATAATGTGTTATTTTTATTGGATAGTTGAACTATATTTGGCATGTGAAGTAATGTTGTGGTATAATTTTTTGTGTTTAAAACTCAAGTTTTAGATGGTTTATCTACATTTGTTGTGTAACTAGCTTCAAAAATAGAAGAAAAGAGATATGAACGCCTTAGAAATAAGCCACTTCGAGGGGGAAACCTCCAATACATTACATAAATGCACAATTATTGGATGATACAAATGAACAAAACCTCCTTCTATATATAGGAGTCCATGGGGCCACATTGTAATCCTAGTGGGCCACAATGTAATCCTAGCTGACCTGACAATAATAATGTAAGGGCAAAATAATAACAATATGGGGGTTACGGGGGTACAACAATAACAATAAGTGTGGCTACACTAGCATAATAAGGGACTACACTATTAATATAGGGACTTAACATGCCTATGTCCTTCAAACAAGTGTTGTCCTCAACGCTTGATTATTTCTTGATGCTTCTGTATAAAATTCTCATCCTCCCATGTGGAATATTCTACACGAAAGTTCTTCCACTTGTTGAGATACTCTGAAATTGATCGTACTTGTTCATTTCTTGCTTTTGTAACTGCTTCAGAACTTCTTTCGATTTGATGTTGATATTCCTGTTGTTTCATTAGATTTTGCACCAAAGTTAGGTTATCCTTTGAGAGTTGGAGAACTTGTTGTTGATGCTTGATGTCATATTCCACTAATTTATCATCCATATTAGCTATTATTTTATCCTCCAAACCATCCAAATTAGCCTCCATTTCTTATTTTAAACCTTCTATGTCAGCTTCGATTGCTCTTCGTAAGATCAAAATTTGTTGCACTTGGTACCGTAATTTTGATATATCATACTGCAATTCTTCCACTTCATGCATCATAGTATAGCTTTCTGAGGGCTTAATGGGTATGGAATTATTTTTTGGAGGCATAATAGAACCCATTACTGACAAAAATTCTTCAATATTCCCTTGGAATCAATTCAACTTGATTCTTCAAACAAGACTTATGCAATTCGGGAAAAAAAACAATACACACCTTTTTCTTGCTTTTGAGGAGCTCGATATTGAAATTGGATTATCTCTGTGATTGTGGCACTTCAATATTTGAAATTCAGCACTGAAGTAACCCTCTGAATTCTCTTTTTAATGCCATGGGTCTCACCTGATTTAGATTCCCCAAGGAAAAGTTGTGTCCAATCTCCCACAATGACCTAATTTTGGACTGGTTCAGTAGAGCAAACTTGTAGGACTTGCCATGTGTCACTGTTTCGTCCTTTGTCTCTGAAATTGATATCCATGAAACTAAAGTCTGTGTACTTGTGACCACTTTTTACGGCACTCAAATCCACTTCCCAGAGAGAGAGTTATTGAACTTTTCCCACGATCACCTCTTTGAGATGAAATTGAGGAGCCTAAAAAAGCACTAACTTCCACAGATCATATCTCCAAGAATATTGTGAACCAAGCTCTGAAATTTTTTGAAACATTTCCTTAGGTTTTCAGCTTCGCACCATACAAATTTCAGATTCTGAACCTTCGTAGAAAAAAATTTATAGCGAAAATTCCACGATGACTTGTTTAGGAGCTTGAAAAAAGACCTAACTTCCACAGATGATATCTCCGAAAATATTTCGAACCAAGCTCTAAAATTTTTAGAAAAGCTTCCTCAGGATATCGGATTCGTACCGTAAAAATTTCGGATTCTGAAACTTCGTAGAAAAAAATTTATAGCGAAAATGCCACGATGACCTGTTTGGAGCAGCGAAACCCTAGAATCCAAAGCTCTGATACCAAATGTTGTGTAACCAGCTTCAAAAATAGAAGAAAAGAGATATGAACGCCTTAGAAATAAGCCACTTCGAGGGGGCAACCTCCAATACATTACATAAATGCACAATTCTTGGATGATACAAATGAACAAAACCTCCTTCTATATATAGGAGTCCATGGGGCCAAAATGTAATCCTAGTGGGCCACAATGTAATCCTTGTCGACCTGACAATAATAATGTAAGGGCACAATAATAACAATATGGGGGTTACAGGGGTACAACAATAACAATAAGTGGGGCTACACTAGCATAATAAGGGACTACACTATTAATATAGGGACTTAACAACATTGGCATGTGATTGTGATATAATGTTTTTTTTTAAATTCAAGTTGTCATTTTACAAACAAAAAAAAAATTCACATGAATATATGTACATAAAAATGATTTAAGTACATGTTTGAATATATTTTAAAACGATTGAAGTACAATACATATTGATGTATATATATCTAAAACCAATCATAATATTATAGGTCTTCTTAGATGTGTCAAACAATCATAAAATTATAAAATTTCATTTTAGAACATATATATCCAGTACGTGCAACATTTTCATCAATGCACATAGAAAAGCTACTTTAAGTTGATAGTAAATTGGAAATTACAAAACACTACCACAAATTTTGCATTCAAGAATGAATATTATAATTTACTTCTAACAGACACGCACGTCTAAAACAAAATCCTGCAGTTTCAAATTTGCATTATATCAACTATGCTAGATACACATATACATGTACATTTTTCAATAATGGCATTATGACAAATTGTACCAGAGAATTTATGAAATCATTTAGAACAGATAATCTAGGCGTGTATGTGTACACATGTATAAATTACTAGTGTACATGTAGCAAAACAATGTACATGTGCAAACACTTGTACATATAACATAAAAAGGCAGTTCAATTTTTAGTTTAGTTCTAGAAGTTCTAAAAGATGAATCCAAAGAGAAGAAATTGTTGGGAAGTTCAATAAAAAAAATTCCAATGGAATTCCATCTTCAATGATCTATTCATGGTCAGCTTTTGACATTTTCCATCTCTTAATTTTTGTTTTTTTCTTTGATTGAACTTCTATCAACTTTATGTGTGTTGCACACGCCAAGTGACTATCTTGACAACTTATGACATCAAGTTCATAGTCTTGAAAGTAAACAAAATCCCCACTTTGATTAGTTTGTCTGAAAAAATAACCTTTTAGTATAATATAACCTTTGTCATATGTAAACCCATGATCATTATAGTTTTCTAATAATTTCATTTTTCGTTCAGTTCAATGCATCAAATAATAATTCACATTTTTATCATTCATAGTAGGTGCAATTACAACAAAAGTGTCTCTTGCACAATAAAACAAACTTATGTATTTAAATTTATATCATAATTAACATGAAAAATTAACTTTAAAATTAACATGCATGTACTTGATTTTATTATCTATTTCTAGATCTCTATCATTTGAAAGCAATTGAAATCTTACCTTCTCTAACAACATCAGAAACTCGATCATCATCAGATGATATTGTAGTCTCCTCTTATTTCATTTCTTCAAACCTTGCAATGAACATTTTCCCCTTTGTATTTAGCTCTGTATGCTGCCAATCTTTTACATACATGTTGTTTTCATGAACATCATTGGATTCTGTGTTGTCTATGCAAACATGACAAAAACAAGAATATTTTCTTTTATCCAATGCAAACACATTTGTTGACAACTTTGTTTTAATTGAATGCAATTTTCGAGTCTCTTTTATTGTTTCAACATCATTTGAATCAGTCTATCTACATGATCGACCCCAATATGCCAAAAAAACCTATATGGAAAATTCAAAGAAGAATATAAATATGATATCAAAATACACTAGTATAAAATGATGAAATTAGTGACCAAGAGACTAAATAAGTAAGTCACCTCAATTATTTCAAGTGAATTAGTACTAAACTAAAGAAATTTTAAGTGACCAAACTAAAAATGACTAACTTAAATGACTAATTTAGTTTAGGGATAAAATATATGACTAGATAATAAGTGACCAAACTAAAAGGGATTAAGTAAAATGACTAATTTAGTCCAGGACTAAAATATATGACTAGATAATAGGTGAGAAATTAATAATTATTAACATAAATGAATAGTATAGTCCAAGAATAAAAATATAATCAAATAATAATTACAACAAGTATATGAATTAGTCATTTATGTTGGTAATTTTTAATTATGTCACTCCAGAAATGGAAAATTGCAACATTGATATTTAAGTGTTTCATTTCACTATAGGGGCCTCTGAATCCATTTGCAGTGTTAAAATTTAGAGACAAGGGGGTCTTTGAATCGATCTATAGTGTTAAAATTATAAATACCCTTTTTTCTATAAATTTTAACACTTCATATGGATTCAAATATTATCAACATTAGTTTGACCTTCCTTTGTCATCGGTGTAAGGCTTTCATTCACCAGTTCATCAAAGGAGGGCAAGGCCAATGACAATTGAGATGATGGAAAAGAAAAAAAATGAACTAGAAAAATTGGTAACTTCTGAATCTTCTAAAAACCCTAAGAAAGTCATAATACATTGCATGTCTTTCTCTGATCTCTAGGATGAAAGGGGGACCAAACGCAAAGCTAAACAACTTACACACATTGAATATGGATTCAATTTTAGAAATTATCTTTTAAAAAGAGGCTAGCTTTGCCCAAAAATGAAAGTCCCTCCTCCAACACCTTGCCACAACTTTTATAGTTGTCAAATTTTACAATAATAGAACCTCTAAAGTACAAGCTTACCATATACTTAGAACTTAGGATGGAATTTATTTGATTCTTGAACTCTTTGGATGATGACTAAAGATCATTAAATATCTAGATTTAAGCATTTCCTCGTAGTTATTGATGAACTTTTTAACCATCCATACAAGAATACTTCCCTCGGATATGTACTTGATTTCATCCATAATGAAAGAAGCCTACTATGTTTTTGGTATATTCAACAAGGCTACTTCTTTAAAGTGATGATGATTTAATTCTTAATGTTTGACAATCCTTTAAGAGGGAGAGACAATCAAATTCACATAGGAGGAGGTATTTTCTTTGTTTAGAGAACCTCCATGGAGATAAAGAAATAAATGCAAGATTAACCTCTTGTTTATGTGACAATTCAGGAATGTATATCCATTCTCTCAAAGATTAGCCTTACATAATGGGAAAGAATCTCTTATTTATTCCAAATAACCCTTAACTCTATTTATAGATTACCTTCTCACCGTAACAATCACAATAGTCATTTTTTTAAGACAAAAGCTACATCAAAACTCTTTAAATATGTAAATAAATAACCTCCACACATGAAGATGAATGCATCTTTTGAACACGTTTGATGTAAATTAGAATATAATATAGAGGAATTAGCAAAAATCTTGCAACAATTTAAATAATTTTCGTTAACAAAAATATATTAAAAATTAAAAATTAACATTAATAAAGAAATAATGTATTTAAAATCTCACTTTAGAAATAAATAATTACTTAGTTTATAATTGATTTATGTAAAGCCTTAATGTATATAAATTCAATGTGGCTTAAAGAATTGGGATACTCCATTATTATCACACCCTGCTTAATTTAGATTTGATTTATGTAAAGTATTAATGTATATGAATTCATTGTGGCTGAAATAATTTGGATAACCCATTATTATCCCACCCACTCACTTAGGATCATTCATTTTCCCTCTTATGCCCATTTATTTTCCCTCTTCTGTTGGTTTATTTTTCCAAGTAAAAAAATATTAAGGTGTAAAATATTCCAAATTCTATCCCACCTTTAGATTTCAAGCATATTTCTCTTTTTCCACATTATCCCTCTCTGTGCATGGAAACTAATCAGTTGGAGGTACAACTCACCCATGTGTGAAGATCTGGGAACCGTAAAGGCTGTATTGATCAATGAAAGGAGATCTGGGAATCGTAAAGGTTGTATTGAGCAATGGAAGGAGGGTATTGAAGATCTCCCGATTTCAATTAATTTTCTAAATCCAATAGGTTATCGATATCTATTATGGGTGGGATTATTCCTTATACTATCTAAATTGATGGAAATTTGTTCATTCTGGTTCAAATCTGACTGAGACCTGCAGGAAGAAGGGGAAGTTAACTATCTAGGACCAGAAAGAGGTAGAAGCTCAAGGTATAAATACTAATAGGCCTTCACTTTCTTTCTCTTGAGAAATCATGGTTTTCAATCGCATAAACATTGTCGTAGAAAAAATCCCAGAGCCCCAGATCACTTCATGCACAAATTTCGATAGTTCATTTTCATTTCCTCACTGTCAAAACGAGTTTAGAAAATATATTTTATACAAGAGAATGCTAAAATTGTAAAACCCCATAATTTTTCTTATGTCTCTCACGAATCCTCCTCTATGATTTTAGTAAGCCCTCTCATTTTTTTTCAAAATGGCTGGGTATGTGTGACCACACCATTATTTTCAATAATTTTTCGAGCTCACTGCACCCATAATATTCTAGTTTGTGGTGCAGTTCTAGGTGGACATTTCTGTGGGAAATCACTACGCGAAATTGAAACTAGAAGTTTATTCGGAAGCTATATGTCTTTTTCACTTTTAATTCCTTCCTGAATGCACAAATGAAGGACCTATACTATCATGATGGGGAAAGCTCTTCGTCTGAGTACCAATGAGAAAAATTTCATTGACTAAGCACTGTGTTTGGAGCAAAGAAATGATGGACGTCATCTGTTCGAATCCCGCCGGCTGTTTATCGAGTTAGCTAGGTATGTTTTGTTGCATTTTTTGTTCTATTTTTTTTTCCTTGCATTTTCTGTTCTATTTTTTTATGTTGTAGTTAGTGTTTTCTGTGGCTGAGATAAACCGAGGGCTCATATAATACATAGTTGTTTAAACATGTTAGAAAAAATCATTACACCCCATTTTATTTGGACTTGAAATTATTTTTACATGAACCAATGTAAAAGAAACCGTGGCGTGGTTGAATATAAGTAAAAGAAACTTTCTACAAGAAAAAAAACTATTACAAATAAAGTAAACCGCCTAGCCCATCAATGGATTTCTCCTGCTGTGTAAGAAGGCTTTCAAGCACCAAAAGAACTATTCACCCAGAATGAGCTCTCTCCATAAAATCATTTGAATCCAAGATTATCATTAGATAATTTTTTTAAGATAATCGATGATAAGGGATGGATGATCGATGAGCTTCCTGGCCAAGCCTTCTTTATGCGCTCCTCTTTTTCTAATTCAGGGTCTAGAATCAATCAATATGTCCAAGTCCTGATGGATTTGCTTCATCAACCGGTACGACCTCCTCAAAATATTCCTTTGAGCTTGCATCTTGCCCAGAGAGAGAAGTTCAAAATAGAATCTTGTGATTAGCTACTGCGGGCTTCCCACTCTTAGCCCACTGAGGGAGCCTCAGAGATTGGTGACGCAAAGAAGCCAATGTCGCGGGTTCAAATGCTGATGCCAATGACTCGGATGCTATCAATTGATATGTCATTGACTAAGATGTTTCTAAGGAGGTGGATGACATGAATTTCCATCTTCAATCAGCGTGGTCTTCCCCATAAAACCATCATATTTCTCTTATTTTATTTATGATATTGTGTTACTCATTCTAGTCAGGGGCCTGAATTTATTAGTCGTAATTGAACCATTTGATAGGTCTAGATAATAAGTCAGAATTATAACCCACTTCAAAGAATAGTCCTACCTTCATTTCGGAATGTCTCCACCTTCTAGTTTCCCACCAGAACAATTAAACCTTCTAGCCAGACATCATAGCTGGGAACTGAACATAGAAGGCTTATTGTTGCATAGTTAGCTTATGTTGTAACAACATCTGCAGGTGAGGCAAGATTCCACAGATGAACCACTCCTTATGTTGCACCTCCTGGATTGTGTCACTTAAGCAGCTCATCAGATCCAGTCCTTACTGACCTTCACCATCTCCCTACACAATCTCCTCTAAGTGTTTCCTAGTCACATCAGTTGCCTCCTTAACCTTTATTGTGATTAGACTAGTAGCGGTGGTCGCACCTCGGGCATTGATTCTGCATTCGATTGCTTCTTTGGCCTACTTGCCAACCATAGAGAATAACGTGCTTTGACCTAACCCAGGATAGTAGTTACTACAACTAATGAGAACTATATGGATTATTCTTCCCAATGAATTGTGGAGTGTCCACTATTGGATTTGACCTTTGACCTCTCAGAAAGGGTTTAGAAAGAGATAAAGTATTTTTAACTTCCAAGAGGTGAGACAAATTGATTTTTCATCTAGCTCTTATAAAATTTAATGTGATTGAACATTAGGAACAATTTTTAAATTTTGCTGTGAAAAAAATTGACAAAAAAATTGACAAAGAGATGTACATGCTGTTATAATTTTGTCAGATGAGTTCACAAGGTGATATCGGAAGGCAAAGTGTTGGCACTGAATATTTAAAAACTTACCAGGGTGAGATCTGAAGGAAAAGTTTTGGGATCGAATATTTAAAATATTCGGAACTAAATAGACATGTTGTCGATCATAGATTTTGTGGGTTTTTTAGTGCCACAGATCTAAAAAGCTAAGTATGGTAAGTTGTAAGGAAGTATGAGGAAATTTTTTTGACTGCGCACGTCTTTTGTTCAATAAGGGAATCTCACAATCATGGCTTTTGTTAGGTAGACCCATCAGATTTATACAATTAGTCCAAGTTTGCTCCTTACACCATTTCTAAATTGGTTATACTAGAGAATGCTAAATATGGGGCAAACACATGTACCACTCTAATTTGGGACAATTGTTACCTTCAATTATGGCATGGAAACCGAAGAAATCCCATGGACATACTTCTGGAAGCACGAGATTGTTATTCGGTGTTGATGGCAGTTCTAAATACAATATCTGGTAAGGCGTTATCAATGCATTCTCTTAGGCCATTGAGCTTGGTGCATTCCTTCATTTGCAGAGCCTCTAGACTCATTAACATATGTAATGTTTTAGATTTCATTAACATAAGATTTCTTTTGTCATCATACCCATTTTAGAACAAAAATATCAAAAAATTCTTTTAAAAAGTAAATATTAATAGAAAACATTCATTCGAAATTATCAATATATAATATTTATTTTCTTTAAATAATAATTATGATTAATGCAACTCATGTTAATTGGTTAAACCATTAAATTATTAAATTTATGGATCATAAAAATAAAAATGAAATTTTGTAACCCCTGTCCTTATCGGATGTATTAGTTCACTAGATTTCACAAGTATTTATCCTCCAACTTGAATTGGAAAATGGCTGGCCTTTGAAAGTGACTTGTGCATCAATTCACGTTTAGTCTCTTTCTATAGTTATCAATATTTTGGTGTGTGAATAGTTCCTTATTTAGGGATAAAAGTTTTATTTAAATGATTTCTTTTATATTATAAATTAGATGCTATTATTTTATAAAATTTTGAAGTTGTAAATTTTGATTTTTCAAATTGTATTATAAAATTGTTTTAATGAAAATGATGTTTAAAAAAGTATTTAGAGTATTAAAATTTGTAATGCTTATTGTTTGTAAGTATGTTTAGTTTTTTTCTTTGTGTGTGTCTTCCTTTATTCGTAGAGCTTTGAGACTCATTTTACTATTTTTCTCGCAAATTCATGACTAAGTAAGTCAAGATACTATATTTATTTTCTCTAAATCTGTTGTTATATTATGCATTTTTTATTTGTCAATTTATTGCTTTCTATTTTTATTAGTTTACAAGAATATTGTATAATGATAAGCAATGGAGGATAATTTTTTGTTAATACAATGGTTGATCTAGACTAATTGTTGTTTGTTTGTTTATGGTATATATTTCTCTCATGATATCTCTCTTTACCAGTGCATCTATTGATATGTCCACACTCATTTTTTGCAACCCACAAGCATTCACGCATCCCTTAGACTCAATCATCTCACCTATCTTAGCCATGATATCAGAGGTCTGCAGGTTATGTTACTAATGGTAGAGGCAACAAAAAATATCAGGTTACTAATGATAGAGGCAACAATCAACACATACCTATTGTTTCTACGATTGGGCTTGATTCTTGTTCTTATCTGTTGCCCCTTACTTGATTGTAGAGTCTGAGACACACAACCAAATCTCTTTTCAAAAAATTTTGGCATTCTCTTAGGACATCTAAAGTGATCAGTTATTAGATTCCTCGTTCTTCATTTTTATGAAATGGAGTTGTGTGATTTTTAGTAAATTTTTAGTTGTTGAACCAACACTACCCTAGAGAAATTGTTTTGCAACAAAGGAAATGCATGAGGTTTAAATTGCTGGAGAAATGTGCTCAAGGGAAGGAGAAACATTAATGCACTGATTTTTGGAATATCTCTACTTAGTAATCAGGCATCCAATCACTATGGAGCATAGTTAACAATTATAGGATTCAAGTATGGTTTCCCTTTGGTTGGTATGATTTTGATAGAGCATTGTCTAGGTATCACGAATGAATGGAGTTAGAGCATGCTACTAGAGGTGTAGTTATACAACCATTGAAGCTTGATACAGAGGTTTAGGATTTTTATATGGGGATTCCAGTTTTAAGGGGGCTATGTTGACGGTGGTTTTGAGGCTATTTTTTTATTTTCTACAAATCCCTTCTTGTTGTGTTGATGGGGTGGGTGTCTCTATAGGTATACCAACTATATCGTATCTATTGTTGTGGGAAAGGGTGATGGAAAATACAACCATATATATATATGGAAAAAATGGATGAAATATTTCATAATCTATCGTCCCTCTAAGAGTTTTGGGTTTCAACTCTATCACAGACGATGGCACATATGTAGATGTATCTCTTGTTGTTGCTATCAATAATGCACAGGCCATTTTGACTCCATATTTTTTTCTATATTTATTATATACTTGGTTCTAGATAGACTTTAGTTCTTTTTCTTCGTCGAAATAACAATGACAACATTTTGTCTTGACTTATTTGGAGGTTGTTAATTAGTGGGTTTATTTCCCATCTCTCTGGTTTTAGTTTGAATGTGACAATGTTTTTTATATTGCGCATGGAGCTAGGGGGTAACAAAATTTTTTTCTTCTCTCGATGTTTTTTGTTTGGATTACATTCTAGCACTGGAAATTTTTGAATTTCCTATATTATTAATGTGGGTTGTACTCTTTTGATATTCATCGAGGTGGGGTGGATCTTCATATCTAGAGTGGTTGAGGTTATAAAGGCTAGACATGTTGTTTTTATTTATCCAAGGTGGCTTGGATTATGACGTTCGATATTTTTGGATGAAATACTTTTATTACACTTAATCGAGGTGATTTACATTAGGAGGCCTCCAATATTTTAATTTTTTATAATATTTTCCCTTGGGGTGGACTTTAATGTTTCTAATTATGATGGATGTGGATATAGAATTTTTTTACCTGCCACATTGATTAGGTGCTGACACTATTATTTGCTTCTCATCTGACATTGATATTCCCCCTATTTGGACTTCCAACTTCTTGGATGGTACACTACACGGGCCTCTTACTCTTCTAACATCAGGGTCTACATGGCAGGACTCAATGCTTATCTGGCTACCTTGGGGATTGATGGACCTTCCCATGCTACCCTCATCAATGCCACTATGGATGTCGAGGTCAAATTTGACACCTTGCAATAAACCCAATCAAAATTTTTATTTTTGCAACTTATAACTAATAACATGATGAGTACAGTTTTTTTTATAGCAAATTAATTCTACTCTTTGAATAATTTAAGACACATTATTTTAGCAAGGCTAGGAGATAGGTATGGATAGCTAAGAAAGGAAGGATTGGCATTGTCTATGCTATTTAAATTCTCATCTTTCTATTTCACTTCTTTAGAGAAAAAATATTATTAAAATTTATATATTTATTTTAACACCAAGTTGACGTCGTGATAAACATATGAATATCCCATTAAGTATGACCTAAATATGGTTCAAATAATCTCAGCTTTTTCCCATGCACGTGGCATCGTAATTTCTGAGGTGTGAATTTTTATTAGAGTCACTATTTGTTTGTTTGTTTTGGTTAGAAAAATAGTTTGTTCTTGTTTTTAATGTGACTTTCAATTATCATTTATAGCCTATTGAGAAATGGAAAAGAATAATGTGTGGAATTTATCTTACAAAAATTGATATCTAATGAAATCATATAGAGTTTAACCAAGCTACATTATGCTTTGGTAAAGGAAAAATAACATCTTAAAAGGATTCCTACGAATAAACCATATACACAGTTTGAACACAAGTAATATATGGATTTTTATTTTGTAGAAATGTTCTTTTTTCTACCCAAGATATCATTGATAAGATAATAATGATATTGTTAGAATTGTTTAACGACCTAATTAAGGTCAATATTTATGATTTCCTACTTGATTGATACCTTCTCATGATAGGAAGGATTTAAATATGAATTAAGATGTTTATGAAACAAATCAGATTCAAAGTTTATAGATATAAAATATAAACAAAATATCAATGCCTTTGTTTGATTATTACCTAAATCTAGTGTGGATAGGTTACATGAAATGTGATTGGATAAAGGATGGGGAGACAATGCACGGCATGTCTTGGATATGATTCATTTGTTGTTGGAGATCCTTCAAGTACCTAATCCATCAACTTTGGAAATGTTTCTAGTAAGTATTCCCATGGTTTTTAATGTTGTGATTCTTTAACCTCATGGTTATTTTGGGAGAGAAAATGTTTTAGGAATGCTAGACAAGACATTCATGGACATGTAAAAAAATTTCTTATAATTTCAATGTCCATTCCATGATATACACTCTCTATTGTTTGATTGTATTTTGAATGTTTCTTTTGATTTTGTTTTGTCTTTTAACTATGAAATTCCAAATACTTGGTATCGTGTCCATTTAAAAAACATCCAAAGTTTGAAGATGAGTTTTGTTATTTGAGAATATGTTGTCTATATACTTGAACAAGTTAACGTGTTAGAGAATGAAATGTTGCTGCGAATAAAATGACAATGGTTAAACATCACACCTTATATTATTTGTTTCAACAATTTAATTACAACTTTAGCTTTTTAACATGTAACTTAGTTGGAATGATTGTTCCTAAGCATTCTCTAAAGGTTGAGTATAACTAATTTACTAAGGTGTTCTTTTCTATGGTGATGTTTTATTTTCTTTGCTTATACATATCATATGTCGACATAATGGCCACTATCCCTAACTAAAGAAAACTTGTTCGTGTTTCTTACTTTTATGGGGTGAAATGGTATTGACATTTCCAACTTTGAGGTATATGTCGTATAAATATTTTATATTCTACTTTAATTTATATTCAAGTATTCATCATACTTTATGTCTTATATTCTGCATTTTATCTTCTTTCATTTTCAGGAGAGTTACTCGATATTGATGGTAAGAAGTAGGAATTGAAGAAATAGGAGAACAATAACACTAAAGCGACATATGAAAAATGAGAGAGATGCGAACTAGTCTACTGATACCCTTAGAGTCAATATATTGCGTGACATACACATAGATATTGATGGTAAAGTCTTCAGAGTTGGTGAATTCACTTGAAATGACTTCGCAACACAATGATAATATTTTGAAATGATGAAACAATATTTCATGTGTAAATTGGAGTCCAACCAATACTAATTTGGAAACTTGTATTGTAATACTTGACATTTTATATAATAAAATTTATGTGGTTGAAAACATTTTTATTTTAACTTGATATTATTTAGTGTGGTAATTAACATATGTAAATTTTCATTATCATATTAGATGAACATGCACATTACATGACATTTTTTGAAATTTAGTCGCAAAATCATACTAATTAATTTATGTTGATTAATAATGAACACATAAAAGCAATATAAAATACTAAATTAGTAGTTTATATTGATTAATGATGAAAAAAATGAAATGAACATATGACTAAATTAGTCATTTATAATGATTATGAATGAAATTAAATGAAATGAATAGAAACGACCAAATCAGTCATTTATATAATGAATAGGAAAATACCAAAATAAGATAAATGACTACTACAAATTCTAAATTTCTGATTAAAAATTATTACTAAATTTTGCACATATACGACTATTAGAAGCTAATTTACAATATCTTATAACATGACTAAGATTTAGTCATATTTCTTTGGTCATTAATTGGTTTCAAAGGATGACTAAAATTTTCATATATATAACTATTAGTAGCTAATTTACAGTATCTTATAGCAAGACCAACATTTTGGTCATATATCTTTGGTCATTAATGGTTTTTCTCGGGTAATGATATAGTAATATATTTGGTCATTAATTGCAAAAACTAATGACTAAATCAATGACTAAATTAATGACCAAATTTATGACTAAATATACTACAAGATGATTAAATTGAGACAACCAATTAATGACTATGCTAAAAATCACTAAAATTTGGTCGCGTTATAAGATACTATAAATTAGCTACTATTGGTCACTCACTGAAAAATGGTCGTTTATATGCAAAATTTATTCATTTTTTAGTAACTAATTAGCCATTTTGTACTAGTGATACCATCAAAGATAATCATTGTGATAAATGTACACTTTTTAAAACTAGAAATCCAGTAAAAATTAAATTGAATTTATCTTCACACTTCCCTTGTTCAGTTAGTCTCATGGATTAGTGCAGTGATGCACCATTGAAAATTTTCTTTAGCTGAGACAGTTTGGTTTGAAGAGGGGTCTTGTTGACGAGAAAAATTGTACTGCCGAAAACAAGGGGGTCTCCCCAGTGAAAGGTCCCAATTAGACCTCACACCATTTGGGATAGGAGCCCCATCTAGTATGTGGACCCAACTGCTGCCATAATTATTTCCACTCTTGGTCGTTGGATGAGAAGATGATGAAGTGGAGAAAAAGCTGAAATGACAAATCAGTGAAGAAAAATCAACCCAATATTGATGAACCAAAAAAATTGATACACGCACGTATGAGAAGAAAAACAAAAGGGGTTATGCCATGAGTGGTATCAGTAAGTCAAAAAACTAGTCAGAAATGCATGAAAGAAAAAACGCTAGAAGTTAATTGCAAAGTAGTTCACAATAGATCATTGACATGGCAAGGAACAAATAAACATTGATTCAAGAGCAAACATACATGCAACCACTATGAATTAGTTCATAACCCATTGCATGCATGAAAACACACGTACAACATAGTGTAATATTAGGAAACTAGTACTATCACCACAAGCAAGCACGTGAAGTACTGTCGGAAAGGAGAATAAATTATTAATGTTGTTGAAACATCAAATACATATTTACAAATCATCAAAACCCAATAATGGAACATGGGCTATTCATCTCAATGCATGATACCAAAACCCTAGCCTCGCTACCTCTCTTTCTACTTTATACCAAGAGTTGAGTGCCTTTAACTCTCAAGCACCAATTTCTCTATCATCCTGGCTTCAACTACAAAGCTAAAAGTCCTTTGGTTCTTTTCCTGAAGTTGTACATATAGGTGTTGGTCGCTTTAATTGTTTTAACAATTCAAGTGCCACATAGATTGTCAACCCAGGAAGGTCTGTTTATTCCAAAGGCAACCACACACTATATATGCTCAATTCCAAAAGAAAAGAAATGTTGTAGTATTAATCACACTAATTATGTTAACCACACTGTCCACACCTTAATTTAACAAAGCTGAAGCCTACTTGTGTTACAGCAGAAAAAATCCTTCTATTGTAGAATTTCATTAAAAGAATCCTAGAAAAGATAATTAAAGGAAATCACTCTGCAGAAAGGAAGATCAATCAATTATAACGGAGAATAGGACCCTATTCCTCCAAGGAGGAATATTCAACACCTATTTCCTGATATCAAACTGTCACACATTCATTCCACAAACAGATGACTGAAATAAAATGACTCAAAAATTCTCAAGAATGAATTGTATAAAGCTAATGCAGTAAATAGCGAAAACATAGTTTTAATAAGAAACATAGAACTTCATAAATAACTTTAACAAACAGGGTTTAATCAAGGTGCGAGAAATATAAAGAGTTAACAGACTACAGGAGAAAATGGGTGAATCTTGTGATGAAGGCGGGCCCTTTCCTTCTCACAAGATTCCCCAGAGAAAGGAATTAAATTGAAGTGCTCAAAATAAAATTTTATTCATCTATCAGAAAGCGATACATTACAGTAGAGTCTTGCTCCTTCTTTGCTCAGGAAAATATACCTCCCGCAGTCTCCAATTATCTTTCTAATGCTGATGTCTCCTCTTTTTAAAGAGGAGACATCTATTACAACTACATCAAAGAAATCCTATTTTTATCCAAATCTGATCTTCTGTTTTAAAACAAGCTCCTTCTGTTCTTCCATAGAAGAATGTTGTTACAATGGATACAAGAATACGGGCTTCAGAATGATCCGTGTAACAACTTCCCTTGCTTGTCCTTGTCTTATTGCCCTTATACTTGGAATACACCTTCAAAATCACAAATCACGGGTTGTTTTAGCAACGGGGTTTGCGTGCCTATTGACTGTTTCAGCAACGCGATCTTCAAAATAGATTATCTGCGATCTTTAAATTGTATCAGCAACTATATACCTTCGATTAATAATTAAATATAAAATTAATGTAGAATTATATGCAAAACAAATTAAACATAGATTAAAAAGAAGAACTTTATATACCTTTGGGAAAAATGGAAGGGAATGATAATGTAAGCTTTAAATATGGACTAGAAAGAGTAAAGTGGTGACAAAATATGTAGTCAAAATGGTACATTATGAGGTCCTAACATCCCCCCAAACTGAAAGGGTTGCATGTCCTCAAGAAAATTTTAGTCTGAATCAAAGTTTGAATACTGACTCTTTGCATGCAAGTTACTCAAGCAATAACTATGGAAGGTGGTATCTGTCAAAGGTCTGAATCCCTGGTTACTTTGCAATTTCTGCCATGTTGTTGCCTCATCCCTGTTAGCCAACCTATAATGAGCCTGATATCGTTCTGCTGGCATCCATAAAATGGGAAAGTGAAAATGGTAGCCTATCCAATTCTCAGCACTCTATTGAACACATCTGATGTAGTTTGGTACTCTGGATAGTGAAATTTCAAGGTTAATAGGGTTAAAGGGATTATACTCTTGTCTTTCCTTAGAGGATTTCTTCCATAACATGGTGTTTGCCCTTAGAGCAACAGTCTCAAGGAAAGTGATTTTCCATGTGATTTGATTGGCAAGAAAAAAAACAAACGCCCTAATCTGTACATCACCAACAATAGGATTAAGATTGACCTCTCTGTTTTCAGGCATAGCCTCACTATGAAGATACAACTCACATAATAGATGTTGATCACTAGCGGAAGCCTCAGAAAATGTTTTGAAAATTTTTTCAGCTGTGAGCAGCTCATAAGGTCTTCCATCCTTAATTGCTTTCAACTAGAAATAAACAAGGTGCTCTGAAAGAAACAGAGAATAGTTCAAAGATGGTTTCCTAGTGGTTAATAGTTTTTTTACTAGTTGAAACATCAGGATCAATTTATCTTTTAATTCCTTATTATCTTTCTTGGAATCTCTAAGTTGTTGGAGTGTTTGTTCCCAGTTATCCCAATTGGAATACATATGATTTTGCCAGGCCAATTTATGTTGTTGTACAGTTTTGTCTTGATCCATAGCATACTGCTTCTTCCACTTATTAATTATTTCCAACTCTTTCCATGGTGGAGTTTTTGTTTCGGCATTATAAGTAATGGGTTGAGGCATAGTCTGAGTAGCAGAGTTAGTGAATGTCGGGCAGGATACCTGTTCCTTAGTTTCTTTCTCCAAAGTCTTTGAGGGCCCTACTGGTTCTTGTGTAACAGTAGGGCTTTCTTCCTTAACTGCAGATGATGTGGATGCACCAGGCATTGGCACTTTAACTACCTTGTATCATGCCTGTTGATAAATGTTTCCACACTGATGACACATGTATTCTTTATAGGGATCATTCTCTGGATGTTTTTCTTGCATAGATGCTTTATGGGCCAAGGTATAAATATTTAGTTCCTTATCAAAGGCTTCCCTTGCCATTATCAATTCTTTCTTGTAGGATTCTAATTCTGACTTTAAAAATTCATTTTCCTCTAAAAGAGAGGCTATGGTGACTGTACTGTGTGCTTTTGCTGAAGTTGATTGTTGTTCTTCAACTGTAGCTGGTTCTTGTGTTTCAGCTACAACTGGTTTCCTTATAATATCATGCTGGATGTTTTTCTTTTGCACGTCAACAACTAGTTCTTGTGTTTCAGCTACTGCATGAGTAGTTGGTTCTTGTGCAACACCTACTGGTTGTGTAGAAAATGATGTCATATTACCCTGGCCATCTGGTTCTTGTGCGGTAGTGCCATAGGACGAGATGGGTAATGATTCCAGGATTTGAAAAGGTGGTGATGACTGGAGTTTTAGCAAAATGGATTCAAGGTCAGAGGTAATGGGAATGTTTTCAGATTCAATGGTTGTTTTCATTTTTCTCCTAGGTAGGAAAGCAGAGAAAGTAGTGGCTTTCTTTTTCATTCTATGAGAAGATTCTTCCCTAGGAGAGGGGATGTTGGAGGAGGTGGCTACTTTAGATGCAGCCCTTGTTTACCTTTTTGATACAGAGGTGGTTGTATTCCGCCTCTTCCTTTTTTGAGTAGGAGGAGATGGTGGTGTTTCAGGCTGAGAGTCATCGCTAGGGATGTGAACGGTGGGCTGGGATGACTCTTCTAAATGAGATGGAATTGAATATAGGTCAACTGGATTGACTGGTTCTGAGGATGGAATTGATGGAGGGTCTGCGATATTCTCCAATTGCTACTCATAGGAACTTTGAGGGGTTTCTTGGGGAATTTCAGGGGCCTGTTCAAGAGGTAAAGGTAAGTTTTATATAGGGGGGTTTTGCTGAGTAAAGCCCCTCTGAATTAATAGTTGACAAAGGAAATGATGATTAAGGGACAGTAGTGGAAATTTTACCCATCTACAGTAATATGACATATTCTTAATACATCCAAGCAGATAATAATGAATGTTTACTAGTCTACCATGTCGTAAGTGGCTCATTAAAACAAAGTTGTGTTGATAAACTACCTGATAGTGACCCTCGCAGGTTAAATAATGCTTGAAAAATTCAGCTACCTTGGGCCATGGAGGAGGTAGTGAGTGCAGTACTATGCCGCGGCCTTTAATCTCAACATTTTCTCCTGGAAGAAGGAAGTCCTGTTGCGCATTTAGGATAATGTGTTTCCTACTAAACCACCGAGTACCTGTGACTGGAAAACCCGAGACTTGTGCTATCTCATCCTCTAAACCCCTTGAACTGTTGAATGGTCCTCCTGAAGGTTATGTGAAAATTCAAGGAATTGCTGAGGGTCAAATTCTTGAAGTCTTTCAAAATATGTCACCCATTCGGCCTGTTAGAAGATCTGATAAGCATTCGGAAACAATTCAAGGAGAGCCATTTAGCCAAGCTCATGTCTGATGGCCGGTCCTCCCATAATTACTCACTTAGGTTGAATGCAGATGCAGAGAGCATAAATTCCAGGCTTTGAACAGATTAATCGTTGTGACTGAGAAAATGGAGTATCGGTAAAGGGCCGAGGTAATGGATTTAAAGAGTGACGGTGGTTTGCATGCTGTGAAATGATGGTTTGTAATTTCGAAGTCCCCCCCCCCCCATGTATGGTGAAATGATGTTTTCAAGTGTGTGGAGGTTATAGTCATAATGAGGGAAATATTCTCTTTAAACTATCATTTAATTGTATTACATAAAATTCACATACCTTATATTTACCTTTGCTTTGTGATTCAAAGTATATAGTGCTTGTTTATGGTAGCTTAATATTGATGGAAGAACTTCAGAATTCTTTGATATGTAAGGAGGATCATATTAGAGTCTTCTTAATCATGAGAGAGAAGTAATAAATGGACAGTATTCACACGAGGTGTATGAGGAATAAAAGTGAAGGACTGAAGAAGTTGCATAATCATGTTTTTAGGGGAAATAAATGGTGTTTTAGCAATGGAAAGATAAATGACTTGCTGCTGAAAGTGGTGTTTCAGCCATGGAAAAATAAGGGAATTGTTGCTAAGAAGTAATTATTAACAATGGGAAAATAGGGGAAGCATTTTCTGAGGAATGATATTTCAGCAATAAGGAATAGGGAAAATAATGGTTGGAGAATGGTGTTTCAGCAGTCGTTAAAATAGGAAAAATAAGAAAATGATATGAAACGGGAAAGGAATAATGAGGGAATAGGTGATGAAATGTTATTGGGAGATGGGGAAATGAATTAAATAAGGAAAGAAAATCTTCTTCAGATTTAAGCTTAGATCTTCTTGTGATGAAATTTTTCTCCTTGATGAGTTCTTCCTTAATCTGCAAAATACAATTGTAACATGCCAACCCTTGACAGGGATTATTAGTTTTAAATCTAATCTAATACTGAAATATAGTGCAGAAAATAATCAAATGCTGTGAGGAGCAGAAGACTCCCCTAGAAAAAGATAATGTGCATCAGTCATGCAAGTAGCCTTAAAATCTTCTTTAGAAACAAGGCGTTGGTACAAACGAAGCCTGTGACCATTTACTAGTAGAGGTGTTTTAAAATCATCAATTGTTAAAAGTATTTCTGTTCCATTGGGAAAAACAACATCTACTTCGTAAGGTCCCAACCACCTTGTACCTATTTTACCTTGAAAGTTTTCAAACCGAGAATCATACAATAAGGCCCAATTACCTTTTTGGAACTGCTTATGCTTAATGTTTTTATCATCCCACTTTATTCTTTGTTGTTGAATCATGGTTTTCTGATGAATGGCATCTAATCTCTTTTCATCCAATTCAAGAAGCTGCTATAACCTGGCTATCTGAACATCAGTCAAATCAAGGTTAACAACTAAAGCAGTTCTTAAAGTTTTAATTTTGAAATTCCACAGGAAAAACAAAACTTTTACCATAAACCAATTCATAGGGAGAAAACCCTGTAGTATTTCTCTAGGTAGTTCTATAAGCCCATAGTGCTTCAGGGAGATTTTGAGACCAATCCTTCCAGTTATCCTTCACTGTTTTAATTAGAATGGATTCTATTACTTTATTTGTGCTTTCCACCTGCCCATTGGCTTGGGGATGGTATGGTGTAGTCATTCTATGATGAATATGATATTTCTAAAGGGTAGATTTAAAACCATGAGAATTGAAGGGAGGTCCTCTGTCTGTAACTAGCTCTCTAGGAATTCCAAATATAACAAAGATTTCTTCAAATAAGAAAGCTAGGACAGCTTCTTCATTGGCTCTAAGAAGTGCTTTGGCCTCCACCCATTTGGTCATATAATTTGTACAAACTAATATATAAATTGTTTTATTGGATGGAGGATTAATGGGCCCTATAAAATCTAAGGCCCATATTTCAAATTGTTCAAGTATTACCTGGGGGTTTAATGGAATTTTATCTCTATGATTGGGTTGACCCATTCTCTGACAGCTATCACTCGCCCGCACATATTTCTTTGCATCCTTAAACAGCGAGGGACAATAGTAACCCATCCTCAAAATTTTGTGTGCCGTTATTTTATCAGCAAAATGCCCTCCACAAGGGCCATCATGAGAAGATTTTAGGATGTCATACACCTCATCCTCTCTAATGCATCTTCAGATTTCATGATCAAGTCGCGTGTATAAAAGACAACCACTTATCTAGCTATACCTCGCACTTTGTTGAATAATTTTTCTCTTTTCTCTATGTGAGAGGTGTGATTGTAAATTTCTTGCAACCAGATAATTGGCCATGTTTGCATACCAAGGAGAGTGAGAAGATACTGCAAATAAATACTCATTAGGAAAGGAATCATCTACTAGAATATCAGTTTTTAACCGTGAAAGGAAATCAGCCACAACATTTTCTTTACCTGGTCGATCTACAATTGTAATATAAAACTCTTGCAGTAACAATAACCATCTGGTAACTAGAGAATTTGTGACAGATTTATTCATTAAATACTTAATAACTGAGTGATCAGTATGGACAAAAGTATAATAACCAGTAGTATAATGTCAAAATTTATTAATGACATAAATTACTGCTAAGAATTCCTTTTCAATAACTGTATAATTAATCTCAACAGGGGTCATATTCTTACTAATAAAATAGATAGCATAAGGAATATGGTTTTCCTCTTGTCCCAAGACAGCTCCAATTGCAGTATCTGAAGCATCGGAGGATATATGAAAGGGAAGTGCCCAATCAGGTCCTCTCAAAGTAGGAGCTATGGATAGCTGATGCTTGTGTTCTACAAAGGCTTCCTGACAAAGATTAGTCCACTTAAATTCAACATTTTTCATAAGAAACACAAATAATGGAGAAGCTATCTTAGAAAAATCTTTAATGAATCTCCTGTAATATCCAGCATGTCCAAGAAAACTTCTCACATTAGTTTGTGTTTTAGGAACAGGAATATTCTGAATGACTTGTATTTTGGATGGATCTACCTGAATTCCTTGAGATGAGATAAAATTTCCAAGCACTACTCCACTCATCATCATGTGAAATTTTTCAGTACTGAAGGAGAGATGAGCTTGTATACAACATTGAGTACTTTCTCAAGATTGTGTAATGCATCTTCAAAAGACACACCATAAGGGGTAAAATCATCCATAAATATTTCTATGGAGTCATTCAGCATATCATAAAAGATTCCTATAACAACCCTTTGAAAAGTTGCTGGTGCATTACATAGTCCAAATGGAAGAACTCTATAGGAAAAAGTTCCACAAGGACTAGTAAAAGTGGTCTTGTATTTGTATTTGGGTGCAATTCTAATTTGGTTATACCCACTGAATCCATCTAAAAAGGAAAATAATTTCTTCCCTGACAAACTATCCAACACCTGATCAATGAATGGTAAAGAAAATTTATCCTTTTGAGTGGCTTTATTTAAGGCTCTATAATCTACACACACTCTCCATTTCCCATTTTTCTTAGGGACTATTACCAATGGGGAAACCCATTCACCTTCAGATATGGGGTATATAAATCCTGCATTAAGTAATTTTTGAAGTTCCTCTTTCACAATTTCTCTTAAATTAGGGTTCATTCATCTTTGGGGTTGGTAGATTGGTCAACAACCTTCCTTAATATAAATCCGGTGAGTACATAATTCAGGAGAGATTCCCTTCATATCTGTGTAATCCCATGAAAATTCTTCCTTATTTTCAAGTAGTAACTTCATTAAATGTTGTGTTTCAGCAACTGTTAGATCAGGATTTATGTTCAGTGTTTTTCCAGGTTCGATTTCTACTGTTATGATTTTAGAAGAGATGGTGGTTGATGTTTGAGGTAAATATTCATATTTAATCTTCTCCTGGGTATCTGTTTCAAAAATTTCAGTCAATTGGTTGTGTGTTTAAGCAATCACAGAGGAAGGTTCACAAAAAAAATTATTGATTACTTCATCCTCTGTGCTATCTTTAAAACTTAAAGCTTGTCCGATAGTCAAAATAGGTTGAATAGCATTATCATCATAATCCATCCACACAGAATTCTCATTGTTAGTCATGGGTGTAGCATGAGGATAAAGAGTAAGTTGTTTAGTTTCATATCCATTGGAAATTTTCATTCAACCAGATCTAGAGCTGATAAAGGCATCGGCTGTGACTAGCCAAGGCCTTCCTAGAATTAGAGGATGTCCCCCCCAACTTTGTTTTAGTTTGCAAAACCACAAAATCAGCTGGGTAATTCCAGGACTCAACCGAGATAACTAGGTCTTCAACAACTCCTTCTGGTTTAATTGTAGAATGATCAGCTAGCTCTAGGATGGTTGGTGTATCTTTCATTGTGTTCTTTAGCTGTAACAATTATGATGTTTTGAGAGTCATAATGCTTATTGCAGCCCCTAGATCTACCAGAACTTGAGGGATTATTTTTTTACCAAGTTGAGCTGTCATAGTAGGATGGCCGGGGTCACCATATTTCACAGGAGGAGTTTTACCGGACATTAATGCAGATATATCACCCATAACATGGACTGTAAGGGGATCTTTAGCTTTCCTACCAGGTTTCTTAATACAAATGTCTCTCATAGTTCTGGCATAAATTGGTACATCTCTTAGTGCCTGTAAAAGTGGAATTTTAACATACAAATTTTTGTATTCCCGTAAAATATTAAAAGCAGGAGTTTCCAGCATTTTAGTTAAAACTAAACGCTCAGGGAATGGTGGCTCTGTTATTTCAGTACCCTTGTTAGAGGGTGGTTGTACTTATTTGTGTGAATCATGTTTCTCAGTTTCTTCTTTATCAAAATCAGAAGAAGTTATATCATCAATGATGGGTTCTACTATTTTCCCAAATATTAAATGAATATCATTACATTGTGCAGGGAAAGTAGAAAATTTAGGTTGGTTCTGAATATCAATGACTTGCACAACTTTATTATTGGGGTTAGGATTTGGTTGCATAGGTAGCTGGGGTCTCATTTGATTATTTGGTGGAGCTCCTAATGGTAGAGGAAGTGGTTGTTGAATTTGAGGAAATTGATTTGGAAATGGGAGTTGTTGGCCTCTCCAATTTGAATTCAATTGATTAAAATAAGATGGTTGTTTTGGAGGCCAAGGATTCCACATTGCAGGATCTACAAAGGTAGGGTTTGTTTGTTGCATGGGTGGGTAATTCATTCAATTAAAGGGTGGGTATTGAAATTGGTTGAAGGGAGGGTAATCTATTTGACTGAAAGAAGGATAATTGTTCCAATGATTAGAAGATGTAAATGGCATACTAGAATTCATACCTTGTCCTCTTGGTTGCCATTGTCACCTTTGTGTTAGCATATAAAATTCTTTAGCTTCTTCTTCCATTGGCTGCAATGCTGCCTTTATTCCTGGTAGAGAAGGGCATTGTTGTGTTTCGTGATCTTTCTCACAAAGGGTGCAGATTGGTATCTTGTCCAATGGGCATTCTCTTAGTGGATGTTTGTCTCTACATTTGGGGAAAAATACAACCAAAGTTTCTTCTGCTTCAGCCTGCTTCTTTTTAACCTGCAAGGTATCAATTTCTGAAGCAAAAGAACTTAACATTTAAGTTTTAAATTCTTCAAGTAAATTACCTATTTCAGCTCTTGTTGCTCCCCCACTGGCTGATTTCCGAACTCTTGAATATGTGGCATCTCTGCAATTTGATCTGTTCCTTGTAGCTCCTCTTAAGCATCTTTTACAGAGATTAGCAATCTCATCATATGATTCTTTAGATATATCTCGTTTACCAAGCATATTTAGCATGTCTAAACAATCATCCCTCACTCCTTTCAATAATATTGTTTTAAGAATATCTTTACCTACCCCAGGATGATCAGATCTCTGCAGATTATACTGTAGTCTCTCCACAAAGTCCTCCAAATTGTCATCCTCATTTTGTACCATCTTGAATAATTCCTCCCTTTTTTCTCTTGTCCGACAATAATCTTGATATTTAAGCAGAAATTTATGTTTCATCTATTCTCATGTTGTGATTACCTGGCTTCTGAGGCTCATGAACCACCTTAATGCATTTCCTTTTAATGTTGCTGGAAACAATTTCAGCTTCTGAGCATTAGTAACATAATCATAACTTTTGCATAATATATCAAATTCAAAAAGCAATTCGTCAGGATATTTAGAGGATAAACCATGGAAGTTGGGTAGGGCAGACAGTGGGATGTTCTTCATAGGATTTTCTCCTCTAGGGAGATCACTATTAGGAAATCCCAAGGTAGAGAGAGAATTTTCATATTTTCCTTCTCGTTCTGGATCTACTCGTCCTCCACGAAAGAATCCTTCGTTGTTTCCCTCCATTGTTTGATCTCCTACTACACTTGCTCGATCCTCAAAATTTTCTACTAGCTCCTAAATGTTTTCCACTGGTTTTCAATGTTTCCTGCTAATTCTTCAATGTTTTCTACTGATTCTTTAGTGTTTTCTTCTGGTTCTTCAACGTTTTCTATTGGTTCTTCAATATCTGCTGCAGGTTCCTCAACGTTTTTAGGGCTCACATCTTCTTATGTTTCATAATTTGATTGAGGGGAGTGTTGAGGCTTTGGTCTTCGAGAGCTTAATCTCTGAGAAGATTCAGCCTTTGATACAATTTCATCAATAAAAGTCTTTCCTCCTCCCCTTCCTTTGCCCTTGCCACCTGTGGGGTTAGTTTTCTTATGGGTTCCACATCCTCTCATACAATCTACACATCTAGAAAGAAAAAATCAATGCTTTTGAAATATATAATTTCCTTCCCCGGCAACGACGCCAAAATTTTGGTCGCTTTAATTGTTTTAACAATTCAAGTGCCACATAGATTGTCAACCCAGGAAGGTCTGTTTATTCCAAAGGCAACCACACACTATATATGCTCAATTCTAAAAGAAAAGAAATGTTGTAGTATTAATCACACTAATTATGCTAACCAGATTGTCCACACCTTAATTTAAAAAATCTGAAGCCTACTTGTGTTACAGTAGAAACAATCCTTCTATTGCAAACTTTCATTAAAATAATCCTAGAAAAGATAATGAAAGGAAATCACTCTACAGAAAGGAAGATCAATCGACTATAACAGAGAACAGGACCTTATTCCTCCAAGCAGGAATCTTCAGCACATGTTTCTTGATATCAAACTGTCACACATTCATTCCACAAACAGATGACTGAAATAAAATGAATCACAACTTCTCAAGAATTAATTGTATAAAGCTAATTAAGTAAATAGCGAAAATAGAGTTTTAATAAGAAACACAGAACTACATAAATAACTTTAACAAACAGGGTTTAATCAAGGTGCGAGCAATATAAAGAGTTAAAAGAATACAGGAGCGAATGGGTGAATCTTGTGATGAAGGTGGGCCCTTTCCTTCTCACAAGATTCCCCAGAGAAAGGAATTAAATTGAAGTGCTCAAAATAAACTTTTATTCATCTGTCAGAAAGCGATACATTATAATAGAGTCTTGCTCCTTCTTTGCTCAGGAAAATCTACCTCCCGCAGTCTCTAATTATCTTTCTAATGTTGATGTCTCATATTTTTAAAGAGGAGACATCTATTATAGTTACATCAAAGAAATCCTATTTTTATCCAAATCTAATCTTCTATTTTAAAACAGGGTCCTTCTGTTCTTCCAAGCAGAATGATGTTACGATGGATACAAGAATACGGGCTTCAGAATGATCTGTGTAACCGATTCCCTTGCTTTTATTTGTCTTATTGCCATTATACTTGGAGTACACCTTCAAAATCACAAATCACGGGTTGTTTCAGCAATGGGGTTTGCGTGCCTGTTGAATGTTTCAGCAACGCGATCTTCAAAATAGATTATCTGTGATCTTTAAACTATCATATCAACTATATACCTTAAATTAATAATTAAATATAAAAGTAATGTAGAATTATATGCAAAACAAATTAAACATAGAGTAAAGAGAATAACTTTATATACCTTTGGGAAAAATGGATGGGAATGATAATGTAAGCTTTAAATATGGACTAGAAAGAGTAAAGTGGTGACAAAATATGTAGTCAAAATGGTACATTATGAGGTCCTAACAATAGGCTTAGATGACTCTTGAGTTGCCCTTGAATCTTTGTCTTCCTAACTTTTGAGCTAGCTTGTGACTTGGGCCATTCACGACCTACGACAGAGGGTCATTTGCGACCTGCGACCCAGGGTCATTTGCACCCTGTGACCTGGGGTCATTTGCGACATGCGACCTAGGGTCATCTGTGACTTGAGGTTAGTCATGACCTAGGGATATTGCAACTTAGGGTTATTCCTTCTACAGTTATATCTTTGATATCTCAGAACCTTGCTCTTCGGAGGACAGCCTTAGCTCTCGCCACACGAACTAGTAGCTTCTATCTACCGGTAATGCCATTGCAGTGGTAAGGGAATTTTCCTGAGTTCGTAAATGGGAGAGTGATTTTTTTCTCGTTTTGTGAGAGATCTAAAGCGTCCACATGACGTGGATTTCTTTTCTAGTTTGAAACTTAGTTGTGTAACTTCTGGAGGAAGTGAGCAACTCTCTTAATTTAGGTCAACGTTACCATTTCCTCATGTTACCTGCAAGCCAACAAATTAAATCAGCCATACATATATTGAGGGAACAATGTAATACACTTATGGTGGTTGAGATCATGTATATATACATTGAAGAAACAATGAAATATATTTAGGGAAGTTAAAAATTATCTTGGATCCCTGTGTAGTCTAGTTCTGTAGAAAACATATGAACAAATTGTTCAAGCATTGTTTACTCATGGAATGGGGATAAAACTTGAAATGTCAACCAACATTCATCATATAACCGAAATGCATAGTTAGCCCCAAATTAATATTTCTTTCCAACGGTGATGATGCCAAAAACCATGGAAAATCTCAAAGTGTTGTATGTGTTGGGACAAAACTGCGGTGTGCGACTTCAACAAAGCTCTGGGAGGCTACGATTTGGAGGAAGGTTGTGACTTGTGGAAGTCGCAAGGTCGCAACTCAATGTTTTTGGATCCTTTTGAGGCATGCGACTTGGTGAGCTGGGCTAGGATAGCAACCTATGTAAGTCTCATAGTCGCAGCTCCTAATAGGTCACACCTTATTTCCATGTCTCAAGCTTGCGAATTTGCAACCTGTGGAGGTCTGCAACTTGAAAATTGGTTAAGCAATCGCATTTGGGGATAGGTCGCACTTGTCACTATTGTAAAATAAATGCGGCTGCGCGACTTGATCGCACAATGCTTCCTGCGATCTCTCTTGAACTCTGCGAAAACATATATATCCCTCAGGGCACGAGTTTATTGTTCAAATATGTTGAACTGGGGTGAGATGATTTCAATTGATCGAGCGAGTGAAGAAAATAGTGATGCCTTGACTACCCTTTACGTGCATATTTTCTTACTTGTGGTCCCTCCATACACCCTAATACATTTTTGCAATGTGTCCTTAGTAATATTGGTTATTTAGAGGGTCTCCTACATGCCCCTTTCCGCACTTGAAACTCCACTTAGTCATGCACCTCAGCTGTTAATCTGTAGAGTAGTGATGCACCTCTTGATTTCCTTGCCATCTATGTCCCTACACATGAAGTGTGCTCGCCTTTCTGGAGAATAACCACACAAGCTTTGAATATATTGAGTGCACTATTGTGGTATATGGTAAAATCATTAATCCTCTATGTGTTTTGAGCACCCACCACCTCATATGTCAAAGAATTGTCGCGTCATGTTTGAGAATTTTGAATGGATGGTTAGAGATTTATATTTTGGAGCATATTGATGGTGCTAGGTTAATGGATCCTCAATGATCCTGTTACATAGTTCAATGCATATTAGTGGCCTCCTCGATCAATTTCCTTCAACCACACTCCCTCCCAATTAACAAGGCTTTATGACACATATATTCCCATGTTGTGTAGTAGTTTTTAGAACTCCATGAGATATGGCTCTTTGAGTAGTAAATAAAGTGCGCATTTTATGGAGCTAGATTTAGGACAATGTTGGCTCATTATTTTTATTGCATAGCGTGCAACCAATAGAATCCTTCTTCATCCTTCACACCCTTACACCTTTCTTTGAAGTGCGCTGGCCCTTCACAATGGTTAGCATGAGAATTCTAAGGTTTTTGAATGTGCTGATATAATCAAAAGTTGGAGGAATTAATCCTCTACCCATATTGAATATAAACTATGCCATATTGTTGGAGAATCACCATGTATTGGAGAGGGTATCATCATTCCATGTAAAAAATCCATTCAAGAATTTTATGTAGCTCACATGAACAATTGGAACCTCAACTCGTAGATTATTTTAATGGTTTCGTGGCAATGGAATCTTAATGAAAAATATATGTCGTTCGATGTATACTAATAGTGCCTTTGACTAATTTCCTGAAAGGAATAGTATGAGCATGAGTCAGCTTTTGGTATTAATGAGAAAAACAAATGAATAGGAAAAATAGTGCATTCGAGGAGCAGCAACATTAAAATATCCAACCTAAGATATTGTAACTTATGTCAATTTATTGAGCATCTCTAAGTTTGTAAACTAGCTTTAAACTTATATACCCTAGCACAGTCAAGAGATAGCAAGACAAGTGGGTGAGGTGACAGGGCTAGGCAGAAATAGGTCAGGGGATATTACCGACTAAAGACCGAGTCAAAAACTTAGTGGGTTGAGCGATCAGAGGGGGATCCGAAATTTTGAATATACCCAAAATTTTGGGTGGTGTTGTAGTGGCTACAATAGGTCCATTTGATATCTTTGAAGTGCTTGTTTTATGCATGCCCCTACACCATCATGTTCTCATTTTCCATGACCAGTCTCAAATAAATTCCAACAAAGTTTGTTGCAAGTTTTCATATGAATACAATAGATCCAAACGAATGATCATGAATATTTGAATTGACATGTACATCCACCTGACCATATCCAATTTTCATTGAATTTTATTCCACGAATTTTCAAGGAGTCATAAATCTTTCCAAAATAGGGTTGTACGAAATATGTATCATCTGTACGATCGTCAGTGGTATAAAAGTGATATTATTTCATAACATGTTGATTTTCACTGGTGCTGTCTATATGATCAACGTTTTGTTCAGTATGTCTATATAGAATATGGGTGACCATGGAGACTTGGTCAGAATGATAGTATTCACTTTGAATTTCTTTTTGTGGAACAAATGTGTAGTTTTATGCAAAAATCAATTACTGACAAAATCATCCCTTGTGGAAAAAATTCGCAGGATTTTTTGAATTTCATGTCCTACCATCGAGCTCTATGGGAATGCTTGGTGCATTTATAATTTTTTTCCTCAAAATATCTCAAAAAATCTATCACAAAAATTTCTTCTTCTTGTAAATTCTTTTAGCACTTGAACCTTGAATCGATGTATGGATATATTCATATCTCTTCATTTTCACTTTCATGTTGGAGAATTATTGATCATTTATATCAATACAACATTTGTTTTGAAATTTAGTCAAATTTTCACAATCATCTCATTATTTACCACCAACACATTTCTTTTGGTAAAATAATTCATGGGTTTCTCTTCCACATATAATTTGGGATATTAAATCATGGATAGTGGAAGGAGGAGGTGATTCATTCCAAACAAAATTACCAAAATTAAGGAATGTGTCATAATATAACTGAAATTCCACATGATAACGACAACAACAAGTGTCGCGTACGGTGATAGGTTTTACATACCATGATTTTTGTTGCACAAAAGCACGGATTGAGACATTAATTTCACAATTATCTTCTTTGAACTTGTTGAACAACTCTATCTGAGTGGTGTCCAAGAAATGTTTTGGATGTTCTTCGTACTGTTTTCGTGCCATTCTTCTTCACATCACATCCCTTACTTTTGGTGAAACACTAATTTTTCATCCAATATTCATATATTATTTTTTTAACATTGTCTACAAGTATATCTTTGTATGGTTGCCTACAAATAGTTTTCCAACAAGTGAGTTCATTATTTACATCTATTTGCAACCAAAATTTCTTATGTTTGTGCAAATTTTTTCGTGAGGTTCCTAATGCTCATGCCATATATTTTACAAAGTGATTCTCTTTAGTACTTGATGAAACCACTGCCATATTTATTGCTCTACGTGCATCTGAAACATTTTTATGTCTATATCTTCTAATTGAATTTATAGCACTATTTATATTTTTTATCACATTTTCCTTCATTCTTTTTATCTTTTGTTGATTTTTGAATACCCAATAAATTCATAGCTTCCTTAAATTTCCTTAATGTTAAGAGACCTTTCAACAATTGGGCTTCAACTGCCACATTTTATTTTATGAAGAACGAATCAAAAATTTGATTAACAGGATATTGTATAATATGGTTAGCTTTTTTATCTCCATATGTATGAGTGTCAACATTTTCTAACATCTCATCATCGATATTGATTTCATATGTACATATTCGAATTAATAGTACATAATAAGTTTACATATTAAATAAATAACTAAATTAATAAATATGTATAATTCAATAGTACATGAATGTGTTCAACACACACACACACACACACACACACACACACACACACAGATATATATATATATATATATATATATATATATATATATATATATATATATATATATATATATATATATATATATATATATATATATATATATATATATATATATATATATTTCGTGTGTTGGTTATTCAATTTTCAACATTTTCACCATCTTAAATCATTGGTTCAATATTTCGTTCACTTTCTCTTTCAAAATTTTGTATCTCATCATCAATGTTTTGAGAAATATCTCTCTCTATTTACATTGTAAAATAATTTTTAAATTAGTTCATCAAATAAAAATTAAGCTTCAAAATTTACACTAGGAAAATTTTAAATATCAAATTTATAATATGTACATTTACATACCTACTTCAACTTATAGTTGAGGTTGATTTTCCCTTTCAATATTTGAGCGTTCTTCTCTCTTTTTTCTTCGATATTCTCTCCCATGTTCTCTGTGTTCCTTAGGGTATCTTGTTCGATCATATTTTCTCTTGAAATTAATTTGATTTCCCGTGATAATTGAGTATGAATTTCAAAAAATTTCCTTCAAAAATTTAGATAAAAGCTCAACTAAAAAAAACATCATAAAATGTTTAATTAAAAAAAATCATTTTAAATTTTTTTCATAAAAGACATACTTCAATTGAAAACATTTACTTTAAAAAATTCGAGAAGAAAATTCCTTCCAAAAATTAAATGAAGCTCAAAATATTTCCTTCCAAGTCCTGCAAAAAAAATTCATTTAAAAAGTTACACAAAAAGTCATTTTAAAAAGTAATTATAAAATATTTACTTCAACCCAAAACATGTACTCTAAAAAAATGTCACTTCAAAAAATACCTCCAAAAAATGTCCATTGAAAATTAAGCCCTCAAAAAATACCTCCAAAAAAATTCCATTGAAAATTAAGCCCAACTTCTTAAAAAATGTCACTTTAAAAATACCTCTAAAAAATTTCTTTTGAAAATTAATTCCAAAAAAGTCTAAAGAAAATGTCTTTAAAAATAAAATACATCCAAACAATGTCCTTTCAAAATTAAGCCCAAAAAGCCTCTAAAAATATATCACTTTAAAAAATACCTCCAAAAAATGTCCTTTGAATACTAAGCCTAAATAGAGTCCTTTAGAAATTAAGCCCAAAAATGTCCAAAAAAATGTGTTTTGAAAATTAAGCCCAAAAAAAGTCCAAAAATTGTCTTTTGAAAATTAAGCCTAAAAACCTCTAAAAGAAAAATACCTCCAAAAAAATGTCCTTTGAAAATTTAACCCAAAATATTTAATAACAAAATAACTTCAAAAAAATTTCCTTTGAAAGCTAAGCCCAAAAAGCATCCAAAAAATGTATCGCATACCTCCAAAAAATGTCCTTTGAATGTTAAGCCAAAAAGAGTCCTTTAAAAATTAAGCAAAAAAAAATCTTTTGCAAAATCAGGCCAAATGAAGCAATGTGTGAAATTATAAGAAAATAATGAATCCATTTATGCCTATTTATATTGCCGTGAAATGTTTTTTTTGGAGGGGATACATTGAATTTTCTGGCCGACGTAAAGTCAATTAAAAGTTTGACTCAACTTTTGTAAAAACTTCGGACGAAATTTTGTAAAACTTCGGCCAAAATTTTGTGTCGTTAGACTTGACGAGCCATCGAGACAAAAAACAATTCGGTCGAACTTTTTTTAAAAGTTTGGTCTAACTAGAACATCTACAATTACGCAGAGCTAAGATCTAAACACATTTATTCAACTTTGGATTGATTAAACTCCATTAAACTTTATGAATTAACTGTCAGAACCAAGACAAACATTTTCTGAATTCAATCTACTTTCAGGAAATATAACTTTTATGGAATTTCATAAATATTTACTAATTTTGATTATTTTTTTAATAAAACGGGTGCAAACAGTTTCTTAAGCTCATTATGATTCAGTGAGATCAATATTATGTATCTTCCCAAATACACTATAAAAAAAATTGAAAAAATTATGGTGCATTACATTGGTCTGTCATCTCTAATGGGTAGTTTTTAGATTTTTAGTTTATAAATTATATATTCAGAAATTTTGTGTGAGCCAAAACATATTCAAAATATGCACTTTTTTCATATTGGATCAATTTAAAAAATTCTAGTAAGTATGATATGCATCAGTTGGTTTCATAAATATAGCGAAAATGACGTAGACTCTCTCTATATTGTTGAAACACATTTTGTTTCTCAAAAACACAAAATTTTCAAATAATACACCAATGCATTTGACCATGAATTTTTATTAATACTTTGATTGTTAAATAACACACACTCAAAGAAATGTTAAGTTGACATATCAAATGTGTATAAAATAATTCCAAAAAATAGGTAATAGAAAGCTAATACAAATTCTGACAACTTTTATTTTTATCGTAAAATGAAATTCTAAACATAATTGTTTTTTTGGCTTGTAGAAAGTTGAACAACAGAAAAAATTAAAATAATATATATATATATATATATATATATATATATATATTTCTCTAAAAAGGGAAAAAAGTGTAAGTGAGCTCAAGCTCTAAGTTACCTCATGAAAGTGAGAAATCACGGAAAAAAAAATAGGTTGGTAAAATAATATATATATATATATTTCTCTAAAAAGGGAAAAAAGTGTAAGTGAGCTCAAGCTCTAAGTTACCTCATGAAAGTGAGAAATCACAGGAAAAAAAATAGGTTAGTAAAATAAAAAGACAAGATACCCAAGGATTGAGAGTAAAATTGAGAAGAAGAAAAATAATTTGAAAAAATCTAGGCACATAGTCTCCATAGATGTTGATCTTGAAGAATAAGTGTAACGAACACCACCTCAGATAGTTAGCCCAACAAGAAAAAATCCAAATATTTATGGAGTCCAACAGGAAATGTAGCAACCCTCATGAAAATTCCATATAATAAAAGTTAATAAAGGCAAGATAATAACCATGGTCATGGGACATGTATTCCAAGCTGACTGTTGGGAAAAACGTACTAGTGTGCGTTTTCATTTGGTTTATTACATATATGAAAATTGGCAAAGGAAATGACAAAGGATTTGGAAAGGTAAAGTGGCACTTATTGGCATTCATTTATGAAAATAATGGAAATTAGGAGGAAATGAAGGTGAAATGTCAGAGGTTGCATGTGAGGAGGAAAATGAAGGTAAATAATATAAAATTGAAGAAATACGAGGCCTCATTAATGAAAAGGATTTTGAGGATTTGTTTGCTGAGTTTTTTCCATTCAATTTTGGAGCTCTCATTCTATTCTCTCTCTCTCTCATACTCTTGGACACTTAGAGTTTTCTTGGAGCACTCTTGGAGAAGTGTGGCATACCTGGAATTTTGAGTAAGAAGAAAAACTAAGAGCAGGAAAGTGCAAGAGGACATCGCGATCAATAGATACAATGGATTTTTCTTGCAGTTACTGAGTTTCATGTATGTTTTCCTCGCTAGTTTTAGCACGAATGGTATATTGATTTGGTTATGTATTCATTATCTATCATTTTAATGGAGGATTACGTGGATGGATAGTGGATTTTCCTATCCTTCCTATTTCCTAGATACTCATGGTGTTGTGGGTTCATTTCCTTTTGTTTCTGGTTGGTTCTCATGTTCCTTTAGCTATGGATTGAGTTACTAGTTCCTGGATCCTTTGTTGGAAAAATTTTATGGAGCCCTATAACATCATGGGTTGAGTTATTATTCCTAGAGCCTTGGTTAGAAAAGTGCTCTTGAACCCTTCGTGGGTTGAGTTACTAGTCATGGATCCTTGGTTGGAAAAATGCTCTAGAGCCCGGAAAGAGTTGTTGGTTCAGTTACTATTACTGGAACCTTTGTTGGAACAAATTCCTTGGAGCCCTGGACAATTTGGGTAGAGACCGATATGATGATGGTTACTGATTTCTAACCATGAGGTGGAACAACTGGTTGAGGGTTGAGATATTTTGGCCTCTAGAAGCCCTCGTCTGGTTTTGATGTATTTTTTAATGAGATTCCACGTTCATGCATTGAATATTTTATGGGGGTGAGTAGGTGAAGAGAGATTTTGTTCAACCAATATATGGTCGGGTGGAACATGGAAGTCCCAGACTTGGTTGAATTTTTCTTATGGAAATAGGAGCTCTTTTTCTCTTGTATTGATGGGTAAATATATTTTTTATTACATGGCTTATATGGTTGTTCTATGCTTGTGATTTTTGTTTTTTATATGTTGGTATGAATATTTTCTATGAAAGTGATAATGTATGGCTCTCATTATGTTTTTATTTGTAAATAAATGAACAACGAATCTATGAACTAATAGATGATAATGTGGCTAATGTGATGAGGCATCAATGCTTCTTAGCAATTCTCAGATAAGAATGAGACCGCTATGCTCAGATCTTTTGTCTAAACCTGTAGATTATATGTTTTATTAAATTCATATCATGGCTATTAGGGTTCCATCCATTTCCTTGTTCACTTAGTTTCATTTGTATCATTATTTTTTTGTTATATTTCTTTCCTGGAAGTGTCATGGAGTTTTGGGTAGTGACCTGGGTCCTAGTCCTAATATTTAGACTTAAAATCCTAGAGTCATTGGAATAGCATTGGTAGAAAACATCTACAATTGCACTCACGTAGGCTCATCGGAGTGACTGGGGCTCTCATTTGTTTGTAGGGCTTGGAAAGGGAGAAACTAAGGGATTAATGTAGAAAAAATTCATTATGTCTAAGGTCATTATGTTTAAGGGGCTAGTCACTTAGAAGGTTTGGATGGATCCTAGCAGATTTTTTGCAGGTGTATAATGTTTTTTTTGTTGTGTTTGGTTGGTTCCACTTACATAACTAACGCATATGGAGTTTAATCATATCATAGTAAATATTCATCACATGTTTAACCTGTTTGGTCGGTTACTTGGGTAGATGTGGGAGGAGGATGTTACACAATGGTATGAGAGGAAGGTTCACCACCAGGATAGGATGGGCAATGTGTTAGTCATGAATTCGTATCAGTTTCATATGTGTTCATTATGCTTGTGGTATATGTTCTTGTTGCTTATTCATGGTGTTGGTCATGGCTATACTGATCTCACCATGTGAAGGTTGATGAGTTTGTTCTGGAATGTGTCATCATGAGTGTATGATTTGTTACGCATTGTTTATGCATCCCCAGTGCTTATATGTTTTCAAGTGTAAATTGGTATGGTTGTTTTTTTCATGCATGAGGTCATTGTATGCAAATGATATGTTCATTCATTTATGGTTGGAATATCGTTGGAATGGTGTTTACATTTTGTTTTATCTATATGATACATATCTACATGTTGTTATGACTATGATTCTACATGTATTATGCTGATTGGTTGATCTTGTAAGAGATATCATCGCAAAATTATGCTAAGCTAAGTTAGTTTTCTTAAGATTTTTTTTACCTGACATAAGAGGCCTTGCAGGAAAGAGATAAGGATGAGTAGCAAGATGGTAGGCTAAAAATATTCTCCCTATGAATGAGATGAGTAGTGTGGTTTTGGGAACTCTTCTGACTTAGCAGACACATTGAGGTGTTTGAAGGAAGAAATAAGGATTTGAAAATAATATAATGATAGAATCATATAGGCACAGGAGAAATAAGTCGAGGTTACTGTAATAATTCTTCAGAGTTTTTCAAATTTGCAGTGACAAGGACCACTCTGGATCAACTATTGAAAGGAGGATGGGACTAATGGGGCATATGGAAGTAGGTCTCATGGTGGTCACAGGTCGAATAGAGATGACATGATAAAAAATTATAGGTTCTTCGACACTCCGGACATGAGAGGTGCTAGACAAAGGTACTATTCTAGTTTTGGTTCTGACAGGCACTATGATTGTCATCATTATCACCCTTACAAGAGGAGTGATAGGGGATATTTTCTGGATTAGTCTAATAAATAAAAAACCACCTACACTTTATGGATAGATGAATAAATTAGAGGATGCATAATCACAGTTGATTTGAATGGATAATTTATTCAGGTTACATGATTACTCATAGAACCTAACGGCCATAATAGCTACATTTAGTCTTATAGGTAAAGTGAATATTTTGTAGGAACATGTAAATAACACCATATATATCTATGAGGAGGTTTTGACTTGGATTGAATTCAAGAGACTATTCAGGTAGAATTATCTGTCAAAGAGATACTATGATGAGAGGGAAATAGAGTT
This sequence comes from Pinus albicaulis, assembly GCA_034641835.2. NCBI lineage: Eukaryota > Viridiplantae > Streptophyta > Pinopsida > Pinales > Pinaceae > Pinus > Pinus albicaulis. Next base: position 757,886,912 of record CM076575.1, on the reverse strand, counting down.
TTATGAGCTAAAGATGGGATCTATGACTAATGAGGAGTACACTAGCACGCTCTTGGATTTATTGAGGTACGTTTCTTACCTTGAGGAGGAGAAGGCTAATATTCATAGATTCATCAATGGGTTTCCTATATAGTTTAAGACAGGATCTAGTTTTGTGAGCCTTGATCATTCGAGGAGGCCATCGAAAAACTAAAGAATTGTTATGAGCAATCAAAGCACAAATCTAAGACTAGGAATCATTGGAAGGGTAATGATAAGAATAAAGGAGAATGGGAAAAGAATAGATAAAGGGCTTAGGATTCTGGAAAAAAAAGAGAATGTCGCATCACTCAAGAAGTTCAATACATGTAGCATAGGACAACAAATTATGTCTTAGGAGAAGAATAAGAGTGAAAATTGGGAGCTTGTTTGGTGTTGGACTTGTGGAGATCATCGTAGGAGAGATTATCCACAACATCAAAGTGATAGACCTCAAATATATAGTGCTCAGGATGCAAATACAAGGGGAAAAGTTAGACAAAGTATTCCTAGGATCTATGCAATGCTGGATAACAGGCACACAGATCACCAAGCATATATTATCGAGATGGATGGTAAACATTGTGATCAAGTTGTTTCTATTTTGATTTACCCTAGATATAATTATAGTTATGTTAATCCTGACCTAGTGGATAAGTGTTGTTTGAATAAACAAGTGCATGCATAATATTGACTAGTTTAGTTTCCTACAAGTACCAAGAAGAGAGTTCATCATTGGGTAAGAGCTTGTGCATTTGACTTAAATGGTATGCCTCCCTTAGCAGATATAAATGTGTTTTCATATGGATCATATAACATGTTTTTTGGTATAGAACGTTTGTATCTTCATAGGATCAAGGTGGATTGTTCTTACTAGACTATTGAGGGCTTGGATAAAAATGGAGAACAAAGAGTCTTGTGGGGTAAAAAGAAAGAAACATCAGCTAGGATGGTGATGGCTATGCATGCTAAGCGTAGTCGCCAAAAAGGGTATGTGTACTTTGTAGTGCACATTTCTAATGACAAAGGTAAGGAGTTTGAGGATGCAGATGTATTAAGCGAGTACCTAGTTCCACTGTAGTTTCAAGATGTATTTCCCATAGAGATTTCAGAGTTTCCACCTCATAGGGTAGTAGACTTGTATATTGATTTGGTACCACCGGTATCACCAACATCTAAGGCACCTTATAGGAGGAGCACACCGGAGTTGGTAAAGTTGAAGTTGCAGTTGAAGGAAATGTTGGATGGGGGATAAATTAGGCAAAGTGTATCACCATGGGACGCACTGGTATTGTTTTTAAAGAAGAAATATGGTACACTTAGGTTATGTATTGATTACAGATAGTTGAACAAGGTGATCATCAAGAACAGGTATCCCTTGCCGAGGATTGATGACTTGATCAAACAATTAAAGGGAGCAACAGTGTTCTTGAATATTGATCTGAGATCGAGATATCATGTGGCACACATTAAATAAGATGGAATTCAGAAGATATATTTCTGGACCAGGTACAGACATTATGAGTTTTTTGTGGTTCCATTCGGTTTGAATAATGCTCCAACTACTTTTATGTGCTTAATGAATAGTGTGTTGTGTCCTTATCTAGGAAAGTTTGTTATTTTATTCATTGATGATATAATGATATATTCTAAGAATGAGGAAGAGAATTTTTAACATTTAGCAGTAGTGTTAAGATTACTAATATAACATCAGTTGTATGTTAACCTTAGAAACGCTCCGGCGCCTTGGAAAACTTAGGTAGATACCAATTTGGCGATGGTTAGTGTTGTCTAGCTGTGATGTGGAATCATTGGTTGAGGGTTTAGGTTCTTTGGCCTCTGGAAGCTAGTGTTTGGCTTTGATGGATTTGTTCTATGAGATCCCACATGCTTGAAATATGGCATGGGGGTGATTGGCTGAAGAGATATTTGGTTCAGCTAGTCCATGGTCAGGTGGAATGTGGAAGTCCTAAATTTGGTTGCATTTTTCTTATGGAAATAAGAGATATTTTTCTCTTGTATTGATGTGTAAATTATATTCTTGTTATTATGTGGCTTATATGGTTGTTATATGCATTTCATTTCTGTTGTTTATATTCTACTTATGAATATGTTCTATGATAGTGATGATGTATGGATTTCATCATTGTAAATAAATTAACAATGAATATATGACATAATAGATAAAAATTGATCTAATGTGACGAGGCATCAATGCTTCTTAGAAATTATCATATAAGTATGAGACCCCTATGCTTAGATATTTTCTTTAAACCTATAGATTACATATTTGTGACGTGTTTGACGAAATTCCTGTCATGGCTAGTAGGGGTCCAACCATGTCCTTTCTCAAGTAATTTCATTTTCATCATTATCGTGATGTTATATTTCATTCATGAAAGTGTCATGGAGTTCAGGGTAGTGACATGGGTCCTAGCCCTGAAATTTAGTGTTAAATCTTGTAGTCGCTCGCATAACACTGGCATAAAAATGTTGTAGTCGCACCCATGCAAGCTCATGGGAGTGACTGGGGCTCTCAATTACTTAGAGGGCTTAGCAAGGGGGTGACTTGGGGAGTATTACAGAAAAAAAGGTTATTTTGTCTCAGGGGCTAGTCACCTGGAAGGTGTGGATGGATCCTATGGTTCTGTTGCAAGTGTAGAAGGTTTACGTTATTTTTCTTTATCTATTCCACTTCCTTAACTAAAACATATGGAGTTTAATCATATCATAGTAACTCTTCATCACATGTTTACTTCGGTTGGAAGGTTGCCTGGGTAGATGTGGGAGGAGGGTGTTATAGGAAATTTATGATTATGTCGAATCTCTAGAGCAAAGAGCACAATAGAAAACAAAATTATCTCAACATGAAATTGGTGAAACTTCCACAAAAAAAAAAAAAAAAAATGTAACAAGAACACAGGATTGAAGAAGCTTTGAAGCAAGACATATATGAGTTGTAGGTTCTTAACAAACACCTAACACAAGAAATATGCTAGCGTAAATTCTTAACACAAGTTTACGAAAAGAGCTCACTTCAATTGTGTGTGACAAAAACCCTAACAACAAATATCGCTAGTTAACTTCTTTAGATTTTCAATTGATAGTTAAAAAAATGCTATAAAAAAATAGATCTATGCAGTAAAAGTAGTTAAACATTGAAATGAAATAAGGGTTGCTCCATGTATCGAACGAACAAGACAAGATATAAAGAATCCTGAATATATTATAACACCTAGGAAAGGGACAAATAATAATGTTACATGTCCCCCTCAATTGGATGGATTATTGGTTATCCTCCACGCTTCACATCCAGAAGCTTTTCTCTCTCATTGGTGTAGAAAACACAAAATGCATTGAATGGGAGCTAAATAAGTAAAGAAAGTACTAGCTTCTAGGTGATTTTGTCAATTTTAACAAGGAATAATAGCTAAATAAGGATTCAATTAATTATGCCTAGAGAAAAATAAGTAAAATAATTATTTATCTAATTACTTCTCATAATTGGGCTAAATATCACTAGGAATATTACATAAACATTGGTTTAATTAATTATTCCTAGAGGAAAATTAGATGAATAAGGATTTATTTAGTTATCCCTGATGGGGTTTCTTGTTTTAACCAGAAATAACTTAATAAAATATGGTTTATTAAATTATTTATTATAGTGAAAAAAAATTTACTATCATAAAATTGGTCTTAAATGGTGTACTTAAATCCATCTAATTCTAAATGGTTAGAAGGCCAAATTTGGGTGTAACAGATTCCCCCCCAACGTATGAGCGTTAGGAGCTAATAGTATTATGGAAGTACGTTGTAAGAGCACAATCACTAGACACCAAAGGGGAGTCATAGAGAGAGAGATACATAGATGAAGTGAAGTGAGAGAGGAAAATAGCTGAGGGGGTGAAGCCTACAAATTATATAAGTCTCCTTTAATGTTTGGGTTCCTGTTCTCAGTGAGCGAGGGAGGCATACTTATGCCCATCGAGATGACAAAGTACAAAGAATAATGATATGCCCAAAAAAATGAAACTGAGCAATAAATTACATGATAAATGGTACATGACATGCTGGCATAAAATGGGCCAAACAATAATATAATGGATCCCACATACATACTGCGCCTGGAAAAACATGACCTAGGACTGAATACAATAACAAATTAGTACATGAGAAATAATAACAACCACAGAAGCCCTACTAAATAGGAAAAGGCTCTGAAAATATGAATTGATCATCTGAATGATACATGCATTCTATGGGTGTTGCAAGCGACTAGGACCGAACCCATTAAATTTGCAAAGCTGCATCTGAGGTTGTGGCATAATCTCAGGTCATACGATCATGTGGAGGGGTACCTTAAGGTCCACCCCCTCATGAGGTCTAAAACATATGACACACACCGGGGAATCACTGGTACAATTTGTTGAATCACCAAACCATTAATTATATGTTTCTTGATCATGCAATAATGAGATGAAGTTGAGCATATGAGAAATAGTCAAGTCAAAAGGAAATGATGAGGCCCTTCCCCTGATCCAAGGCACCGAAAAAGAATGGAAGCAAGAATCAAGGTACACCGCCCTCTAGACCTTTATTCTAGAATGAATGTGTTGTAGTCGACAGAAGGATGTCCGCCATAGGTGAGGAAATGATGAATCCTCAACTAATGCACGAGGGATCATAGTAAAGTGACTGTTGAACTCACACCAGGGATTATGATGGAATAGGGGATACTGAGTAGCAGACAGCCAAATTACCTTATCAAAGCATAAAAAGCATGGATGACCTGGCAGTGGATGACTCGACTCCGGAGGGGATGGGGGACAACATTACTTGAGGCCAAAATAGGTGACATGAGAGAAGGACAAGGTGAAAATGGATGGAAGAATGTAACAAGAGGCAAAGTGACTCAAGAAACACTCCATGAATGCGATGGTGACTCAACTTGGATGCTTTGAACAAGGGTGACTCGATGATGCTGCCAAACAGAATAGGCTCGGTGGGGACCATAAAAATATGAGCAAAAGATGGTTACTCATGACAAAAATCGACACACATATTGAAAAGTATGAAGGCAAAGTGGTGCCCCAAGTAAAAGGAGTGCAAGTGAAGAAATTTGATTTTAAGAGGCAGAAGAGTGACCCTTCCTAGAAAAATGACTTGTTGGTGAGGTGTCAAATTATCGAAAAAAGGATACCTATTATAGTTCTCAGTGATAAATTTCCAATGATGTTGACGGTTCGTCAAACCAAGCTATGGTTTAATTGCAATTAAGGAAAAAAAAATAAGGTTTTTCTTTTAATATGGTGATTTCCTTCCAATTTGATTCATTTTCTAGTGCATCTGTGGTGAATTTGGAGAGGAGGAGAAGACCCTATATCTTGCAGCGATTGTAGCGGAAAAACTAACTATTGGAATCGGGATCTGTTAGTTGCAGGTAGGTGGCCTAACGTTACTCTACTTTTTTAGCCTTTCAATTTTTCAGATTAGGTGTTGAGGGTTCAAAAGCATAAATCTACCCCTCCTCACAACTGCATAGCACCTTCTCGAGCTTGTATTTTGACCTGGATTGTAGTTTCGAGAGGGGAAAACTATGAGCTCGCAGCTGCAGAGCTTGAAAAGTGCGAGTTGGCCGAGAGGTGGGATTAGAAACTAGGAACTTTTATGTAATTAGTATAGAAATTCATTCTTCCAAATTAGTGTATAAGTTCCTTTCTAAAAAATAGTGTTGTAATATTTTCAATTCTCCAAAGTAGCACTAGATCATTTTCCCTGCAATTTAGGTTTTAAAATTTCCTTTTATGAAAATAGAAGAAAGTTTAAATTCTGCAACTAAGATAGGTTTCCAATTCTCCAAAGAAATGAATCTCAAATAAGTTAAGTAATTAGGATTCGATGAAACTTTAAATTGAAAGAACATATAGGTAACTATTATCTAAATCTCAAAACATTTGCCCATACTTGGATCAATTTCATCTTCAGAATCAATCAATCCATAAAACGAATCGTAGCATATATGGTTCACATACGCTTCATAAGTACAAAAATCTTGGCTCGAAATCAATAAAGTAATTTAAAAATAATTAAGTTACCCAAAAATACTTAAAACAAAACAACATCTTATATATATATATAGGAAATATTACATTAAGTCACCAATAAATACATTTTACAATCAGTTAAGTTCAAAAAATCTACATGTCCCCATGAAAAATAAAAGAGACTTAAGGTTAGGGTTAGGGTTAGAAATATGATGAATTAATACATGCATTGCCAAGATAATTTAGAACATATTTTATGCATCAATAAAAAAAAAAAAATTCAATCAAAATAAATGTTTAATGTCAACCAAAGAGGTCCTCGCGAAACCCTTCAATAGAGAAAACCCAAATATTCCCTAAAGAAGGTACAAAACTACCCTTCAATAGATCCAATTTAGAAAGGGGCTACATGCAAGCCACCACATAGGAATACAAGAAAAAATTAACTCCAAACCCTAAGGGGCTCACGACGCATTGAACTTATCATTTTGAGAAGGAAATCTTTGAACACATAGGTGAGGTAACTAGAGAACCTAGATAAATGAGTAGAACTTGTATGAGAATGACATGCAGAGAAGCTTAGTCTGGAGACCCTAAGGTTAAAAGAATATCTTTTAAAAAAAATTGCGAATGAGGTGAAACCCTAACCTATACATGAAATCGCCATAGAAACAGAATTAGTATTGTGCAAGGGTTTGAATAATTTAAAATAAAAGATTATTTGACAACACCATACAAATTATTGTTTGGTTTTACCTTGCGACGGCATGCCGCCGAGCGGAAAAGCCTTGCGATTCAAGAAGCAAAGAAAGAGATTATAACCTTTGAAATATTAGCTCCAAATAGAAATGATGAATCAAAATTAAGTTTAACTGTTCATACGTGAAGGAATTGACATTCAAAAACCTTCACTTGTGAAATAATTAAAACACATTGTTGTTGTCATAGTTCCAGACCTAGAATTGACTCCAACAAGACAAATAGAATGAATATAATTACCCATAAATAAACACAATTAAATTAAATACAGATAGAAAAAGAATCCTCAACGTACCTGCAATTGACAAAAGTCGATGACATGGAGAAACCCTAAAACTAGTTAGGGTTCAATGCATAGTGTTTCCAAGAAATGGTAGTGCGCAAACGATCGGCATGATGGACAAGAAAATGGGTTAGTTAACCTTAACCAAGTCAAAGAGTCGAGGACCATCGGATCTAAAGCTTGAGGAATCAACGATAGGTTGGTTTACAGATCACCAAAGTAAAGAAATTTTTATATACCTTAGCCTAAACTATACAAATAATATAGGGCATAAACATATCTGAATATTTAGCAAAATAATTGTGAGATATTTTATAGTTTTTATATTAAGGATTAGTAAGATTTGTCAAGATTTCTAAATTTTTTGATAAATTTCTCTTCAATTAAATAACTAATATATCAAATTTGAATTGGTGTTAATCCTATTTTACTATCTTTAAGTAAATTTTATTTTTGAAAAATAAAGTTATCATTATAATTAGTAATATTAAATATTTAAAATAATAATAAAAATAAATAAATAGATTTACTTAAGGTGTCCAGTGGACAGATGTTATAGCTAATTAGTTGGAATTAGATATGATCATTAGAAATTTCAATAAAAATTTATGTATAAATCTATTTTATTAAATTATGAAACTGAATAAGAAAAAGGAGAACAAAAAATCTCAAGTTTTAAAATATTTAATATTTTTTTAGTTCAATGTTTATATTAATTTTGTTTTTTATAACTTTGTTGATCTCCTCATAATTTCTACATTGTTTCCGTGATTTAATGAACATTATCAAAGTAAATAACTAAAGATAATTCTTTTAAAGATATCCCTGAATTAAAGATATCCCTGAACATTTGTAATAAGAACTGATCCCCGGTGTGGCATCCACCAAATGAGTCTAGAATAGTGAATACTCCACCTCTAGAATACTGAATACGCCACCTTCAGATTGGGATTATTATTTACAATGTTTGTAAATAAATTAATCTTATATTGCATTCAAAATACTGAAGTTTGAACATTTTATTGTAGGCAATTTCAATATGGTTGAATATTTAATATTATGGTGTTTTGGATCATGAAGTGCATCTATTAATTTTATTATTAACAAATCATAAAATTTATTGCAAGTAATTTATGAAAATGAGAATGGTTGGTCTTTAATGATTGAAAATTTTGTTATGATTTTGTTGGAACTGAACCTTGTATGGATACCCTAATTATACCACTTTCATAGAGGTTTATATATATATATATATATATATATGAGAGTTTAATTATAATTAGGTGTGTATTAAACTATATGTATATATACGTATGATTTTAATTATGATAGGGTGTGGAGTAAACAATTTTATGCATAAATATAAATATTATGAAACATTTACATTTACAAATTTTCATAATGCAAAAAATTTAATATATAATTTTAAAGTTTTACACCAAAATTTATATACTTCCTTAAAATTATAGTCTTATGATTTATTCTATATATTTTATTTCGGTGATTGTTGAATTAATTTCTGATATAGATGTTTTTCTGTTTATAGATTTTTAGCTAGTTATGTTATAAATAGTGATTCTTAAAAGATAAAGAAAAATAATTAGTTAGTTATTGATTTGCTTATGTGATGAGAAAAATTTGAGTTCTATCTTTTGAAAGCATAATTTCAATAATTTGATATGCCTATGTTTAAAAACTTCTAAACTCCTAATAAGATTCATCCTTATAACTAAAATATTAAAAATAAATATAAATATAAATAAAATAATTAAATTAAAATTAAATTAAAATGAAAAATAAAATTAAAATTAAAATCAAAATAATTAAAAGAAAATGAGAATACTAAAATCTAATCATAAACAAAACCAACTATCACTAAGAAGTAATAAAAATTATTAACAATATCGTAAAATAAAATATCTTTTTTTATAAAAATCAGCATTGAAATTATTAGCAATATTAATGTTAAATAAAGCCGTGTTTCCTAATAGAATAATAGGTAAATTCATATAAATTAATCAAGATATTATATTGATTACTCAAAATAAATAGTTAAATATAAATTCAATAAAATCTTACTATTAATAATATTAATATAAGTTCTTATTAAAATGATTTTTAAAATTAAAGAGAGGTGTTAAGTAAAAATAAAGGAAACAGAAAAAATTAAATCATCAAGAATAGTAGAATTTTAAAATAATAAAATATAAAAGAAAACCTAAAAGTCAAGGGAATTAGAGAACTAAACGAAGGTTTCAAAATGTCCCCTCTAAACTTAAACATTTACCACTCATTTAAAAAAAAAAATTACTATAGTCAAAGTGTTAGCAATTTAATTATTATCTCAGATACTTTCACACTATTCATTAATATAATTATGGTTTTAGATTCTAACACTTATGCATTCACCATATAATATTTCCTTGATTCATAATGAATATTCTTATTGAACTTATTATGCTTATTAACACAGTACTTACAATCACCACAATATATATTGTTACTGGATTGGATTGATGATATTAACTTTAATATATTTTTTTAAGCACTTTAATTATCCGGCTCTCCCGGCATTGCCTCGCAGTTGTTCACCATAGAGTTTATTAGAATTTGAGTTGGTAGTTGATCTAGTATAACCTAGATCCGACGTTGTAGCTCCATGCACTTGGGCTTAGGGTAGTGACCTAAATCATCACCACATTCAATGTTCATTCTCCTTACCACCTCGACCCAGTTCTGCTTTGCAAGTTCTTCCTGCTCCTCCATGTTGATGATTTTGACATATCTAGTGCCAATGTCCTTGTCAATGGTTGTGATGATTGGTTATTAACCTCTTCTATATCGTAATATTATATGCTCCTGTGTTTTGGTATATATTTGTGTTTTTATGCTACACATTGAACCCTTGCGATAACGTTTGGACCACCGTTGTTTTCTCGGTTTCCTCCATTGATGAAAAATTAGGAATATTGTTCTTTTTCATGAGTTATGGATGGTTTCTTTTCTGTCTCAGGTCTCTATATCTTGTGAGGTCTTTATTTATTTTCATACTTAATCGATTTCAATTGGTGTGGAAATACCCAAAGAGACCAAGGGTTTTATAGCTTTGTCCACGTTTCTCATTTTATTTTATTTGTTTTCATCTGTGACAGAGAGTAGTTTCTAGAAAATTTCCCTGAAGATTAAATACTCTGTGCCGAGGATTTATTTCTCTCACAGTTTTTCGTTTTCGTTTCTTTCAATAGTTACAAGGGTATGCGACGAGAGCTTCAATTGCAGATTCATTAAACTCTGGTTTTAGTCTCGTATTTTAGCAATATATGTATACATATATTTACACCCAGATGTTCCATGTACTCACTACTTATCTTTCTGTCCTATATATTGCATAGGTCACTACCAGAGCCATGGTGGACTAGTGTTCTCCAGGGTCTACATGTCGCTTCCAGAATGACCAGGTAATTTATGCTTTAGTCTAGACTTAAGGTTTCAATGATCTGTCACAGGTTTTACTAAGGGAATAACCCTCTCGTCTACACAGGTCTTCAAAACTGGCATAGTTCTCACTTTTAATGTATGGCTTCATGCAATACTCTCAGTATGAAGGATTGAACTTAGTTTTATTTTCTCTTTACAAACTCTTGACTCCACCATTTATGTTTCGATCCTAGGTTAACTGTGTATAATTTCCTATATGGCTCTATATAAAAGCTTATTGTAAAATATCATTGCCTCGGGTCCTTATTTGTTCATATTGCGTACTTGAAGTTGATCGAGGTTAATATGAGACTATGTTCCGGTTGTTTGTTATAAATTATTGGTTTTGCTAGTCCTTCACATGATTGTCTCTTATGGAGTTTGTTGCACTTGAACATATATGATATACATATTTATGTGCATTGCTATTTTTATATTCTTGTGACAGTTTTCAGATTTATAAATTCAATGTCTCAGTTTCTAGGTTATTATAATTTTTCCTGGAAATGATGTTTGTTTTCCAGTGTTCTTTCTTTGTACCCTTCTAGGTGTATTATGACTCTCTTCATAACAGTGGTTCTCGTGGCCAAAGGACCGAAACCTTGCTATGTATCCCATAGAGCTTGGCTTCTAATCTTGTGAGCCTGTTAACTTATTTATATAGTTTTTATTGAAATTTGTAATGAGTGGTGAAAACTATAGTTTGCGAAGAGTTTATACCTTGAGTTTTATTCCAATAGTTCTTCTGTATAAATCTATGATGTATATAAGCATGTTTTTTTAAAGTTAAAAACCTTAGATGGACATTCAAGAATAATTCTTAATGTATTTTTCTTGACTATACGATGTTTATTTAATGATATTTCCACTGCATATGTCTTATAAATTCATGTGTGTACATGTTTTAGAGCTACTCCAGTTAATAGAGTTCAAACAATCAATTTTCTATGTTATATTTTCAGTTTGTCTCTAATAGTATTTCCTTGGCTACTTACTTATTACAAAACTATTTTTCTTTTTTCTTTAAATACACAAGCAATTATTTTCATTCCAGATTAAAAAATATAATCAGTAGAATTTCATTTCGACATTCTAAATATCATTACCATCTAATTATCATTTCCTATAGAAGTATCCAGTAAAATCATTTAATTATCTCTGGGATTTCAATCAAACTGATGCTGCCACCCAACCTTTTGAGTGGTGATCACATCCTATAATCCCTGTGAGCTTTGCACCAGAGTTTAGATAGCAGTTACTTGTTGGGAGTTAGACCTCATTACTTCTGTCCAATCTATACTTCCTTTGGGCTTTCAGAGATCCACTGGTTTATAACATGCTCTTGACAACTGTTTCTTGTACCACCTCCTGTTGTAAAACCCTCTATATCTTTTCATGAACAAAACCGCTCCCCCTATTCAAGATTTTCTTTTTTATCCTTTTGGGGAAGGTAACTATCAGAAACAAACTGCCTCCTCCTTTTTACTATGGGATCTTGTATTTCCTTTTTTACCAATCAGCTAATCCAGTACTCAATTTAATTTTATTCATGAAATATAATTTAAGATATATTTATTATTTACTAATAACCACATTCATTAATATATTTCATTAAAAAATTCAAATGTAATTAGAAAATTCTTTTAGAAAATTATTAAAATAAAACAGGGTGTTACATCTTCCCCCACTAGAGACAAACCCTGTCCTCAGTGTTTACTACATCCTAGAAAAACATTTCCGGATATGCTTGCTTATGGATTTTTCATCCTCCCAAGTAGCCTCTTTCGGGCTAAAGTGCCTCCACTACACTTTAACATGGGTGATGAATCCCCTCTGGAGCATTATTTCTCTCTGATTGATAATACACTGAGGTTGTACTAGAAATTCATCATCTGGATCTACCTGCAAGAAACATAATTTTATAATTAATTTTAATTATGAATCGATTCTTTATTATGATTCATAATGTAAATACAACTTACGGTTATGCTCTGCCATTGTATAATATGTTTGGGATAATGTATGTATCGTTTCAATAATGACACATGAAACACATTGTGCACCAATATGTGGCTAGGTAATGCTAGCCGATAAGCTACCAAACCAATCCATTCCAGAATTTGGAAGGGTCCACAGTACCTGGGAGCCTATTTTGCATAGGTATTCCACCTCAAAGTGCTCTTCTTGGGTTTAATTCTCACATAAAAATGGTCACCCACCTCAAATTCTCGAAAATTTATTTTTTGATCAATATATGCCTTTTGTTTGTCTTGAGCTGCTTCTAAGTTCTACCTGTTTGTCCTTACCTCATGCTCCATTTCCTCTAGCATGTCCATCTCAAGCATCCGTTTTGTTTTTGGATTGCTCCAGTTTATGGGGGTTCGGCATTGTCTTCCATAAAATTCTTCAAAAGGACTCATCTTGAGGGATTCTTGGTATCCATTGTTGTGGGTGAATTCAACCAAATATAAATACTCTTCCCACTTTGTGGGTTTTTGCGTCACATACATGCGTAACATGTCTTCTAATATCTGATTCACCTTTTCGTTATGTCCATCCATTTGAGTCTGGTAGGATGTACTAAACTGGATATGTGTGTCCAAACCCATGAATAGTGCTTTACAGAAAGTTGAGGTGAACTTTACATCTCGATATTAGATGACAATTCTTAGAATGTCATGTAGTCTAAATATCTCCCTCATGAATATCTCAACAAACTGTACAGTCTTGTAAGTCGACTGAACAAGTATGAAATGAGCTACCTTGGTGAGTCTATCCACCACCACCATAATTGAATCATTGTGTCTTTTGCTTCTCAGTAGACCTGTGATGAAATCAAGGGATATGACTTCCCACTTCCATTCTAGTACAGGAATAGGCTAAAGCAATCCTACTAGATATTGGTGCTCCACCTTAACTTGCTAAAACTCCAAACATTTAGTCAAATATTCAACAATTTTCTTACACATTCCAGGCTATAAATAGTCCTTTCTTATTGTTGTCAGCATCTTCTGGTATCTGGGGTGTCCAGCATAGGAACTCTGATGATATTCATCCAAAATTATCTCCTTCAATATCATCTGGTTTGGAATACATATCTTCCCTCAAAATAATAAGAGTTGTTTATCATTAATTACATAATCATAGTGCTTTCCTTGTTTTTTTGTTTCTCTTACTTGCTTCCATAAGAAATGATACTCAAGGTCTCTCTTTTTTGGCTCCCTTATTTTCTCCTGGAACTTAAATTATCCTTGACTAAAGTAAAATTCATGATTAAAGTAAAATTCATAGATGCAATGCATTTTTCTTCTCAAAGCATCCGCTACGCGGTTCTCTTTACCTTTTACATGTTGAATGTAAAAATAAAATTCACTTAGGAACGCATCCCATTTGGCTTTATGGAAATTCAAATCAGATTGTTTAAAGTACATGGTTATACTAGTATGTTCGATTCTTAACACAAACCTTTTCCCTAATAAATAATGTCTCCAAATTTGAAGGGCATGTACTACCGAAATCAACTCTAAATCATAGGAAGAGTATCTATTCTCATGATATTTTAGCTTCCTGGATTCATATATGATGACCTTAGTATCTTGTGTTAATACCACTCCCACCCCTTCCTTACAAGCATCCCTACAGACTTCAAATTAACTATTTGGATTTGTTACTTTTAATACATGGGAAGCAGTTAATAGCTCTTTTAATCATTCAAAACTAGCTTGAAACTCATTAGTCCACTTAAAGACTCACCCATTCCACTACAAGGAGGTGATGGGAAAGGATATCTTAGAGAAGCCTTCGATGAATCACTGGTAGGAACCTGCTAGACCCATGAAAGAGCGTATGTCTGCTGCATTTCTGGGAACTCTCCATTCCATAATCATCTTTATATTTTTGGGATCTACCAGAATCCCTTTAGCAAATATTACATGGCCCAAATATTGGATTTGTTCTTTGTAGGAATCACATTTTATAAATTTTGCGTAGAGATGATGTTCCTGTATCATTTTCGATACCAAGTGTAAATTTTCTTGGTGTTATTAAATATTTTTAGAATATATCGGTATATCATCAATAAATATTAAAACAAATCTATCTAAAAATGGGTGAAATATTCCATGCATCAGACTCATGAAATTTGTTGCTGCATTGGTTAATCCAAATGGTAACACCCCAAATTCATAGTATTTGTACCTGGTACAAAAATCTATTTTGGATATGTCCTCATCCTTAATCTATATCTGGTGGTACCCAGATCTCAGGCCAGTCTTTGAAAATATCGTTGCTCACTTAACCTGATAAAAAAAAAATTGTATACATAACAATGGATATTTATTTTTGATTGTCATATTATTAAGTTGTTGACAATCCATGCACATTTGCATCATTTCGTCATCCTTTTTAATGAATAACACTGATGCTCCCCAAGGGGACACACTTGTGTGGACATACCCTTTGTCTAATAGTTCTTGTAGCTGCATTTTTAATTATGTCAACTCAGGCACAGTCATCCTGTATGGTTCTTAGGATACAGGTGGTGTTCTGGGTAGTAATTCAATAGTAAAATCGATATCTCTTTTTGGGGGTAATCGCAGAATATTTTATAGAAATACGTCCATAAAATCCTGAACAAGTGGAATATTTTTCCAGAATAAGGGTCTTGAATTTGGAGTTAGTAAACCCCACCTAAATATAATAAAGTTGACAGCTATTCCTAATTCATTTTCCCAGCTGAGATGTTGTGATGGAGCACAATTGAAGTGGTTTCTTAATTCCTTGAAATTATTGATCAGTATCGTTCTATGCCTTGTAACAGATAATTTTCTCCTTGGAATATACTAGGGACCAATGTATTTCTAACTAGTCCATTCCCAAAAAAATATCATAAGAGAATAAAGGTAGAATATTCAGTTCCACAACTATTTTGTTCTTCCTATTTCCACGATACAATTTGAGACTTTTGCATTAACTCTTTGCTGTGCTACAGTAGCTAATTGTACCAACTAAGGACTCTTAAATTTCTGCCTTTGTAGTTTATAGTTTTCAACTACTTGAGGCTTTATATAAGTTAAACAGGCACCACAATCAACCAAAATGGAAAGATTTTGGGAATATAGGTTACCTTCTAGTTCTATCATTGTTGGCTGGAAATATGCTTGTCGATCTTCCAGTGAGACGTTCAACCTCATTATGTTACATGCTACATCCCCTACTATATATGCCTCTTGCAAATTAGTTGTAACTTCATGTCTTCCACGATGATGGAAATTTTTAAGGTAATGTGCCTCACCACATCCCCAACATTGTACATGCATTTTCTGGGCCTATCCATGATCTAGTCTATTGGATGCTTCAGTAATAATTTCATCAACTGACCACTTTGGCTTGATCCGAATGGAAAATGGCATCAACCCATCGTATTCATCTACCCATGTTATCCATCCACCCATGGAATTTACCCATGGTATTGTAAATGGCATCAACCCATGGTATTCATCCACCCATGATATTTATTCACCCATGGTATTGTAAGTGACCCATGGTATGTATCCACCCATGGTATTCATCCACATATGGGATATACCCATGGTATTGTACGTGGTATCTACCCATGGTATTGGCCTATGGTATCTACACATGGTATTGTAACTCAAAAAAGGCTATAAATAATAAGCCTCAGTTTGTAAAAGAACAGATTTGTCTGCCACAATGTAGCTTCTATAGTTATTCTCTGTTTTAATAAAACAAGTTTCTTTTTCATGGTTTTATTTTATTTGTCTTCTCTTTTTCTTTTCTGGCATTTTAATTTTGCAAATATTGTCAGATCTATTTCAATTTTCTTACATCTTTGGGGGCCTCCCCCCAAGATCTAGATCATTGGTATTAGATTCAGGTTACGCCTCCATGGGAGTGAGGGTTTAAAACATATTTCAATTTAATTGCTTTGCAGCAATCTTCAGCAAAATCCATGAATTTTTTTGGGCAGCGAGTTTTCTGATCAGATCTGAAACTTTTGGTGAAAAATTTGCAAAAAAAAAGACCATATCTGGATTCCTTGCGAAAAATTACTCAAATTCAAAAAACAAATCGGCCAAATTGGAGTTCAGATGAGGGAGATATCGCTAATTCAAAATCAACGATGTTGAAGCAATTTTTCTGATGACAATTCATGGACGGCGGCTCCCCTGTCATTTTTCACAATTTTTAGTGAAAATTTTCAGAAGAATGGATATAGATCTGATCTCCTCTTGAAAAATCACCCAATTTCAAATAAAAAATCGGTCGAATCGGAGTTCGTATGTGGGAGTTATTGTTGATTTAAAATCAACTATTTTTTCAGAAATTTTGTGACGGCGAAACAGTTCCAGCGCGAATCTGCGGGTCTAGATTCTCCAAATAGTGGTTTCAAACACATAAGAAGATGTAGAATGATCATTCCATTTCCAAAAAAGGGTTATAATAAATATTCTGAGTTATATTGACTGAGTTATGCTCATTTTAAATCTGGAGCAGCATTCGGAGCGGGTTCCCTTTGGAGACGTGCCCTCCCACCTCGCTTTAGTAGGCACCTGCTTCACATTCATCATAGCAGCATTCGGCTTGGGTTATTTGGATATGTGCCCTCACACCCCAAGCTATTTAGGCACCTGCTACTTCATCAAAAATCATTATCATGCTTATGGGTCTGTTGAAGCCTCGAAAATCGCTGCTACAACATTGGGGGATAACCACCCGGTCCGGACCTTAATACAGCTCCTTTTCCGTTTATGATAGTGGCTCTGACTGGTTTAACTAGGTCTAGTTACCTTTTCCCTATCGCTATTGGTTTACAATGTATCGTTAACTTCCAATAGACAGGGATATCAGATCAATTCTTCTTTCTGATCAGGCAAGAGAATGACCCTTAAGCTGATTTGGGTTCAGCCAAACCACAACTAAGATTTTGCCTCTTCAAGTAGAGGACTTAAAAGAATGTATAAATTAATCTAAATGCAAACTTATTTTATAATTCAAGAAAAGGAAACTAATCTAAATCCTATCTCAATTAGGTAGATATAAATCTATCCCAACTAAGAGCAAGATAATTAAGTAATGAGGATTAAAATATGTCTGGTTTTAAATTAATGTCAAGCTAACGAAGAAATTCAATTTAGCTCACATTTATGAGTACCAAAACATATTCTATTGAGACCATTTGACTGAAATAATAAATCAACAACACTCCGGAAGAAATTCACAAAAATGATATTGATTATCGAATTAATCAAGCTAATAATTAAACAATAATATGTGGAAGAAATTCATAACATATTATTATTTAAAAAATCAGTTTTGTAAAACAGATTTCTAAGCAAATCTTTTCTCAGAAATCAGAGTTAAATCCATAAGAACAGAGATACATAACAATTTAAGACAAATTATCCATATCAATAGAAATGCATAAACATGAATAAAATTAAACAACAGTTTTATTAAAATAAAAATGAAACTGGTATTTGATACAAAAATGCCAAAAATACTAGTTAATTGAATCTGCTTCTCTGATCTTGGTCTCTAACAGTACTTTACATTACTTGAATTTCTGCTTTCAAGACAAGAGCTGCAGAAATGCAAACTCTGTCCATCATACATAATTCAATACATAAAGAAAAACCCTCAATAATTTTCAGATCTGAAACTTTCTCTCCTCTCCATCTACAACTCTAAATTCCTATAACATAAATGCTTTTAGAAGTCTGGAATTGTAGAGGAGAGCAGCCCTGTTTACATTTTGCAATCTGCAATTTATAATCCTCCCAAAAGTATTTTTAGAAGAGAGTTTGTTTGAAGAAAAATCTGCTCAATCCAACTTTAATTGCTGGAGTCTTCTCATTGATTGAAATCTTTTTCCTCAATATCCCTTCTATTGTTTTTCCTGCAAAAAGAAATTAAAAATCATGTAAGAAGCAACAATAAAATCCAAATATTATTTCTATCATTAAAACAAATCCAATCAAATTCTATTTAAATAAATAAAAAGGAAATTTGAGCTTCTTATTGATACTCATAACGATATTAATTAACCAAGGATAATATTGATGCATGAATCTGCAATTAGAAGAGGCTGGGCAAATGAAAAATGAAGAAAACAAAACTCAGAAAATTGATTTTATTTTTAGAAATTCGGAGCTTGATCTTCTGCCTGATTTTTGACCCAATAAATGATCAAATCTGTTATTGAAACCTTCTCAGAAATGTTCTCCTTGATTTTCTCTTTCCAATGAGCCGTCCTGGGCCTCATTTGGCCAAGTAAAACTCAATCTATGAGTCTCCAAAGTTGATGAGTCAAATCTGATATAAATCTTGGAAATTCAGTTGCTGGGCTAAAAATCAGAATTTTAATTAAAATCTAATCCTAAATTAGCCTATAATTAACTAATAATTAATTCTAATTTAATTGCTAATTATAAATTAAACTAATTAAATATTAATCTAACCAATTAATATAATTAACTATTTATAAACATATTAATCTAAATAATAATAAATCTAATTAAATTAATTATATTCTACATATTAATTAATTTAATTAATTTAAAATTAATTATTATAGATATTAAATATTAAATCTAATATTAAATTAAAACTAAACTACCATTAAAATAATATTAAACTAACATATGCTAACACTCTACTATACTAACATTACATTAATATTATACTAACACTACACTTAATATAAAACTAAACTAACACTAGCAACTAACTTAAAACTACACTAAACTAACTCAATTTAACGTTACACCTATTCGTATTGAACTAACATTACATTAAATCAATACTAACAAACACTACCCTACACTAACATTAATATTCCACTTAAACTTCATATAACATTAACATAATACTACCTACGTGAACTCATCGCATCGGGTATTAAAAGAGCTCATCGCATCGGGGATAATTAAAAGAACTCATGCGCATCGAAAAAATTAAATGTGACTCAATCGAAGCTTTTAAAAGATACACCCGATGCATTTTTCCGATGCGATGAAAATTTTTTATTTTATTTTATTTTATTTTATTATGTTTTTTTGTTTTTTATATATTTGTTTTTAATATTAAATTTTAATTTAATTAATTTAAAATTTAATGTTTTTAAAAATTAGTTTTTAGTTTTTTTAATTTTATTTTAGTGGTTTTAAGTTATGAATTTATCTAAAGCGCTGATTTACCTAAAACAGCTATTTTGACATTTTGGATTTTTTCGAGATTAGAAATTTATTTGAAAATGGGAGAATTGGAATAAATGACTGAAATCCCGATGCTTTATGATTTGGCTGTATAAGTAAAAATAAAAATTGTTAGTAATAACTAATCTAGGGGTTAATATTTAAACTAAATGGATTATTAAAATCTGAATTTTTTAACCCAGGCGACATAATTGATTAGACTTCAAAGGAGTGTTATTTACAAACCGGTTGACCAAATGAGACGAAACAAGCGTCAATAGGAAGCTTATAAAAAATCGGCTAAAATTTTTATAAAAAGGGTCCCCATTATTTGATGTGAACAAGTTAAAAATGGGGGGTTGTTGTACCGTACAACAATTGGCGATTCACTGGAAGAAACAGTTATCTCTTTTTGATAAAAATGAAATTTTCCTAAAATTAAAGTAAAAATAATTAAAGAAGAGAAAATTATTTTTGGAATGTTTGACTAGGTTCATTAATCTGAATAAAAGCAACAATCATCTTACTGTAATTTTCTTGAAATTCCTCATAAATTAAAATATCTCATAACTCTATATCAGTCCTTAATTAGTTCTAGAGATAAAGCAGGTGTCACTTTACAGCCGAGCTTTTAAAGTGTACTCATTTGTCACAGGTAGAGCCACTGCTGCCAGCAAACATCTATAGTCTCGACAGGGTTACCTTTTAATCATCAATGATTCGGAATCCTATCTATTTAAGAATTATTGACCTAGAGATAAATCCATTTATATATGCTTATTTTTTTTTTATTCTTAAAAGCCATTGTCCTGGTTTGGTAGCCAGATAGTTGACAATGCCATTCACTGGTTATAATTGGACTGAACAAGCTGGCTCGTGATGAGACCCCTTGTCTTACAATTGTTTGAAATTATAATCCATTACCCTGGTTTGTTTAGCAGTGTTGGTAATGTCAGCCTATTTTTCCCCTATGATCATGGTAAGCAGGCTCGTGATGAGACCTCTTATCTTTTAAGTTTTAAATATATTTTTGGATTATACTCTAGAAAAATAAAACTCTTTTGAACAGGGAGAATCATTGACTCCTTAAGAGTTCAGAATGACAATTTTAGAGTTAAAAGTGCTTTGCTGTGAAATGTCTTTACTTGGTTAAAAATAACTTTTCTTGACTGATAATAGAATTTTGAAAGATCTTAATAAATTATTGAAATCTCAAAATAATTACAATTTTGATGAAAAAGAAATTTCTCAGATTTCACAATACTTCGTCAACTTTTCTTGTTTTGTAATCTCTTCCTTAAGTATGTGTACCTTTATAATAAGAAAATCAAACTCTACTAAGAGATTTAAGAAAAAGCTAATAGGAGACTATAAATAATTTTCCCATGTATGCCAACCATTGCTAGGTAACAAAAAAAAAAAAAAAACCTTCCATATAAATCATGGCAAAATCACCAAAATCAAAACTGAAAACCAAAGGAAAATAATTCTTAAGCTAAGGTGAGAAAATAAATCAACAAACAAAAAATAAAAATGAAACAATTAAAAAATGGAAAAGAAAATCCAAGTTTTTGAAATACAAACTCTAACAAGAATGTTTATACCAATGTCTCAACAACATGAAGTAAAATAAAATAATCATGTAATAATTCCTTCTTATGTTGAGATCCATAAAACTTATACCTTGCAAGGTTGTAAATGCTTTAGGCTTCAGATAGCAGTGATGATAAAATTCAGCCTCAATGAAAATTTTTTGTTTGATGTCAATCTTGTCGTTTTTAAAGCATTATAGTAATCATTTTCTAATAAAAGGAATGCTTTAAAGAAACAGATTAAAGGTTTAGAAACTTCCTAGTGTAGCTATTTCAATGAAGACTATCGTTGCTTCTTGAAAATAAAACCAGGAAAAGAGCATAGGGCTTCCAAAATATGATTTGGAAGATGATGGAAAGCTTTTATGAAGAGCTGCAAAACAGATTCAAATATTAAAACAAAACTGAAACTAAAGTAATGAAATGGAAATTAATGAAAGTGGGTACATGAATCTTACCATTGGATGATGGCATTTGATCTTACCTGAAGGTATCAATTTCTCCAATACTAGCTGACTTCTTCTTGTAGTTTGACATTAAAAATATGAAGAAGGCAAACTAACCAAAATTCTATAACCCAAAATCATTATTTATTTTATTTAATTTAAAGCAAGCAGTAAAATGTAAAAACGAAATGCTTTGTGTTCAAGGGAATTGAAATTAAAACAATTGCGATAGCAGCGATGCGATTTTTATAATAATCGGTGATGAGCGAAGAATGATAAGCGATGAGCAATGAGCATTCAGCGATTAATAAAAATCGATAGCGATAAGCAATTGGTGATGAATTATTGCATCGCAAATTTTAAAATGAGCACACAAGGATGTATTCAATTTTCCTCCCGATTTGCGATTTGCGATTAGACTTGTTGCATCAGAGGTCTTTCAAAATTAATCTTTGACTAATTTAATAATCTGTGATTGTGATTTGAAATTCATCGCATCGGAGTTTTTTGAAAATGGATATATCAAAATGAGGTCTCTCCGATTTGCGATTGCCGATTAGGTTGATCGCATCGGAATTTTTTGAAATGAACGAATCAACTGTGATAGGATTCTGCCGAAATGCGATTGCGATTAGACTTCATCGCATCTGAACTTTTTAAAAGTTTGACCTTTTAACCAATTGTGATATGATTTTACCAATTCGCGATTGCGATTTGAACTTTATTGCATCGGAGTTTTTGCAAATGGATATATTAGAATGTAATTTCCCCGATTTGCAATTGCCTATTGGGTTCACCACATCGGGAGATTTGAAATGAATTAAACTTATGTTAAATGTGATATGCGCGTTTGCTATCCATTTCATCGCATCAGAACTTTTGTAATGAAAAAACAAACCTTTCAATTTCTTCCAATGCGATATGTGATTTGATATTTTATGAAAAATTGAATGATGTAACACATCAGAGATCTTGCATCGGAAATATGAAAATCAAGTTGGAACATTTCTGATATGAATCTTGCAATATTGTTTTTTAATTTCAATTGGATTTTTTAAATGAATGAAAGAAAAGTTAAAGAATGCTCAAATTCTAATGAATCATAAATAAAATTTTCCTGAACCTGTTGCAAATTTGAAATGGGTTTGCTGCTTACTTCAGGTTTTGAAAACAAATGAAAACCTGCAAATAAAACAAAACAAGAATAAAATTAAACTATGGAAAAGAAAAACTAGTAATAGATGAAAATGAACTTGTAAATGCGTACTTGGAAGAGAATTGTCTGTGGATTTTTCCTTATAAATCTTCCAATTATTCCTTCTATTTATCAAAATTATGACTTTGTTCAAACTCATCTAATTATTTATTCTAAATCGGAGTGTGCAATCAGCCTAAATAAAATCTATTTACTCATGTTCAAGAAATCTGAAACTCATAAAATTCACAAGAAATAAATGTGAAAATAGGCTTTCTTTTGAATTGCAACGATAATTATTTCCTCTGCTCATTCCGAATTATCTTGAAAAAAAAATCTATATTGTTATAGTGACTGTTTAATAATTGCTTTAGTAAATAAATATGATGCATATTGCAGCATCGGATAATAAACTAAAGAGAAAAATGGGAGAAAGCCACTAATTATGGAAAAATATTAACACAGATTTAAATGTGTGCACACATCAAAATGGACACTCTTTAAAGTCACTTTAACAAATTTCAAGGAAGATAATATGGACTTCATATGATTACCACGAAAGGTTAGACTGAATAATAATGATCAAATTGGAATTAGGCTTATAATAGACAGTCATACATTTCATGGGATAATGAGATCATGAAGCTTTTATATCCTCAAAACCTTTATCATATAAATTTCAAAAGAAAATCTCAGAAGGAAAACCCGAAATTGAGAAAAGTGGCTTTGAGGCGATTGATGCCAAGTGCAACCTTAATTGAATTTAATCAAGACATTATTCAAAATAGACAGAGTAGAGGTATTGCTTGTAAGAAATTTTAAAAAGGAAAGCAAGAATTAAAATTTTCTGATTGGGAGAAAATGTTTTCACTGAACATGTATGAAAATGGCTGATTGCTTTGTTTTATTTTTAATCTACAGAACTGTTGAAAATAAATTAACTATGTTAACTCTACTCCTATTCTAATCATATACTTGAAAAATGACTAGGTATAGTCATATTTCCAGTGTAACCATTCTCTCTTTTTAATTCCTGAATATATGTACAGTTCAAATGTTAGTAACAAAAATACAAATCTAATTGAACTAAGAAAATTAAATCTATAATCAGAATGTACATTTATTATTAACATCTTATTTACAATCTCCTTCTTTTGAAAAGTCTTTTCCAACTGAATTCCAATTGGATCATTAAAATATGGATGGGTTTCTATTAAGGATTGAAAATTTATAGATATGAACTTTTAAATTCAAAGGCCTGAAAAAAATTGTTAGTGTTATGTGTAAGTGTTAAACTATTAACAATCTTCCATGAAGGAAAACTTTCCAAACAATTTTCAAATGAGTTAATGAAAAATGGATGGAAATCTGTCAAATAAGATGGAAAATTATCAATTGGATTAGATTGCTGGTAGATTTCTAAAAATACATTCTCTTGTTGATATTGCCTTTGAAAAGATAGAAACTTTTGATAAAACATTAGCATTGGTTGAAATTTAAATTGAAATAGCTTTTGATGCTCATGATTATAATATGAAACTTCAATTTCCCAATATGGCAATGCATCAATTGAGTGTTCACTATTAAAGCGCTCAATATGCCAGCGTAGAGTATCAAAAATTTGAAAAATAAAATCAGAAAACAAATCTAAATTTGAAAGAAAAAATAAAATGAAATCCCTATTAGTACAACTAATGCTACAACACAATTGGGATTGTTTTGAAACAATTTCTTTTTCACAAGGATTGGCGAGAATAATGGAATTTGAATTATTGCCAATTCCAACTTGTGAATAAAAAAAAGAATTATGATTATGAGCAGGAATGGGAGTTCGATCATGATATGAATCATAAATTGGAATGTTTTCCCGAATGGTGAAATCATGAAGATAATTTGTTGCTTTAAAATGAGGATTGGTTGGAATAATTTCTAAATTAAAATGTTCCTCATTCGTATATGTTACTTGAATTTTATCATGAGGATTCTCTTGAGAAGAATAGAAATTAACATCCTTGATATCAGAGTAATTATCGTAAATGACTTCACAATATTCTTTAGAATTCCCTTTGATCTCGTCCAATATATCAAAACAAGGAGGAATAAAAATTTCATGTTTATTAATGACAAAAGAATGATCAATAATTGTTTCTCTATCTTGATAAAAATTTATTGGTAATTCATTTAGATCATCCTCTTTATTTTCTGAAATATCATTAATACTAAGAGGGGAGAAATTACCAACATTAAAAATATCAGGATAAAGGGAAAAATGAGAATCAGAAATAATGAATTCAAAATTTTCTCTGCTAGAGAAATCTTGTGCGTGCTGTTCACTATAAATTTCAAATTCTAGATCATTCCTTTGTATACTCATGCTTTCTTGAAGAAGGCTGCTTTGCTGCTCTGTTTTCAGCATTTGTTCATCATGAAGAAATTCAGAAATTTGTACAGCAGTTTGCATTTTATTATTCACCTTGATTGATGCTTGCATGTGTTGATTTGCGATCTGATTTTCTGAATTTAATGCAGAATAATTTTCAGATTTCAAAGCAGCTCTTTCTCCGAAATTGATGCTATTGTCTTCTTGCATTTGAATAGAAATATTTTCCAAGATTTGTGAGACCACTTTATTATAATTTATTTGAACATTCATATTGGAATTCTCATTTATGTTGGAAGGGGATGGAACAAAGCTTGAACTAATTTAATATGGATTGGGAATGGGAGGAAGAGAGAAAATATGTTCAAACCAATCTAGTGATTCTTCTTCCGTAGGTTTATCTTCATCTTTAAATCTTAAACAATTCAAATGAAATCGAATATTAAAATCTCTAACAGACTCATTTTCAAATCTTCATAGATATTCAATTTCATCACATACTTGTTCATAATCGTATTCGTCAAATTTACAAATGAAAATTGTAACAAATTGATTCCAACTATGAATTGAGGCAACTGGAAGAGTTCTACACCATTTTCTAGCTTTTTCCGCAAATGTGAGAGTAAAAATTCTGCATAAAATGCCTTCATCAATTCCTTGAAAATCATAATTTGAAACATTTTGAATAAATTGAAAGACATGATTAAAAGCAGAAGAATTTTTCTTACCATCAAACTTTACCTGAGACAAGAGTCTTACCACTTCGGGTGGAGTATTGGAAGATGCACGTCCATGTATACAACTCCAAATTGGAAGTTTTAAATGAGCTATTGTAATAAAAATGAAATATTAGAATTCAAAGACTCCAAAGTAAAACAAATCTCATCCCTCCTTCTAGCGCCAAAAATGTTGAAGCCTCGAAAATCGCTGCTACAACATTGGGGGATGACCACCCGGTCCGGACCTTAATACAACTCCTTTTCCGTTTATGATAGTGGCTCCGACTGGTTTAACTAGGTCCAGTTACATTTTCCTATCGCTTACTGGTTTACAATGTATCGTTAACTTCCAATAGACAGGATATCGCATCAATTCTTCTTTCGATCGTGCAAGAGAATGACCCTTGAGCTGATTTGGGTTCAAACCTAAACCACAACGAAGATTTTGCCTCTTCAAGTAGAGGGACTTAAAAGAATGTATAAATTAATCTAAATGCAAAACTTATTTTTATAATTCAAGAAAAGGAAAACTAATCTAAATCCTATCTCACTAGGTAGATATAAATCTATCCCAACTAAGAGCAAGATAATTAAGTAATGAGGATTAAAATATAATCAATAAATTTAATGTCAAGCTAACGTAAGAAATTCAATTCTAGCTCACATTTATGAGTACCAAAACACATTCTAATAAAATTATCTGGAATTTAAAGAAGCCAAATCAACAACACTCCTAAGAAATTCACAAAAATGATATTGATTATCGAATTAATCAAGCTAATAATTAAACAATAATATGTAAAGAAATTCATAACATATATTATTTAAAAAATCAGTTTTGTAAAATGCATTTCTAAGCAAATCTTTTCTCAGTAAATCGCAGTTAAATCCATAAGAATGTAGATACATAACAATTTAAGACAAATTATCCATATCAATAGAAATGTATAAACATGAATAAAATTAAACAAATGCTTTTATTAAAATAAAAATGAAACTCGATTTATACAAAAATGTCAAAAATACTAGTTAATTGAATTCAAGCTCGATCTTGGTCTTCAGTCAAATATTTTTACATTACTTAATTTTCGTTTCAAGACAAGAGCTGCAATGCAAACTTCCGTCCATCATACATAATTCAATACATAAAGAAAACTTCATTAATTTTCAGATTCAAACTTTCTCCTCTCCATCTACAATCAAATTCCTATAATATAAATGCTTTTAGAAGTCTGAAATCGTAGGAGGAGAGTAAACTCGTTTTTACATTTTGCAATCTGCAATTTATAATCCTCTCAAAAGTATTTTTAGAAGAGAGTTTGTTTGAAGAAAAATCATTAATCCAACTTTAATCATTGGAGTCTTCTCATTGATTGAAATCTTTTTCCTCAATATCCCTTCTATTGTTTTTCCCGCAAAAAGAAATTTAAAATCATGCAAGAAGCAACAAATAAAATCCAAATATTATTTCTAATGAAGGAAGAACTAAATCAAATTCTATTTAACAATAAAAGAAATTTGGAGTTTATTGTTGTCTACAACGTAGCATAATTAACTACATAATATTGATGCATGAATCTGCAATTAGAAGAGGCCGGCAAATGAAAATGAAGAAAACAAAACTTAAATTGATTTTATTTTAGAAATCTGAGCCATCTTCTCGCCTGATTTTTGACCCCACAAATGCTCAAATCTGTTATTGAAACCTTCCTCAAAATGTTCTCTCCTGATTTTCCAATGAGCCGTCCTGGGCCTCATTTGGCCAAGTAAAACTGACCCACAACTTCAAAGTTTTATGAGTCAAACTTATAAATCTTGAAATTCCAGTTTGTCATTAAAAATCAGAATTTTAATTAAAATCTAATCCTAAATTAGTCAGTAATTAACTAATAATTAATTCTAATTTAATTATACTTATAAATTAAACTAATTAAATATTAATCTAACCAATTAATAATTAACTATTTATAAACATATTAATCTAAATAATAATAAATCTAATTAAATTAATTATATTCTTATATATTAATTAATTTTAATTAATTTAAAATTAATATTATAGATATTAAATATTAAATTCAATATTAAATTAAAACTAAACTACCATTAAAATAATATTAAATTATATAACACTCTACTGTATACTAATATTTATAATACATATATACTAACACTAAATACTTAGTCATAAAACTAAAACTACTACCAGTTAATTAAATTAAACTACACTAAACTAACTCAATTCTACCATTCTATTTATTTGAACTAACATTACATTAAATCAATACTAACAAACACTACCCTACACTAACATTAATATTCACTTAAACTTCATATAACATTAACATAATGCTCATTTCTGCATGTAATCATTCATATTCTGCATTAAAAGAGCTCATCGATCGGGGACAATTAAAAGAACTCATGCGCATCTAAAAAAATTAAGTCAGACCAATCGGCTTTTAAAAGATACACCAAGGCATTTTTCCGAAGCAAGATGAAAATTTTTTATTTTATTTTATTTTATTTTATTATGTTTTTTTGTTTTTTATATATTCATTTAATATTAAATTTTAATTTAATTAATTTAAAATTTAATGTTTTTAAAAATTAGTTTTTAGTTTTTTTAATTTTATTTTAGTGGTTTTAAGTTATGAATTTATCTAAAGCTACGATTTACCTAAAATACTATTTTGACATTTTGGATTTTTTCATGAGATTAGAAATTTATTTGAAAATGGGAGAATTGGAATAATGACCTGAAATCCCGATGCTTTATGATTTGGCTGTATAAGTAAAAAATAAAAATTGTTAGTAATAACTAATCTAGGGTTAATATTTAAACTAAATGGATTATTAAAATCTGAATTTTTTAACCCAAAGACATAATCGATTAGACTTCTTGAAGGAAAGCATTTACAAAACTCATTAATTAAATGAGACAAACAAGCGTCAATAGGAAGCTTATAAAAAATCGATTTCAACCAAAATAAAACAAGAAATCTAAAGAAAATGAAAAAATAACAAAATCGTAAGATAATTGACTTAATAAAATCCTAAAAGGTGTTTAGCCAAAAATTGTATAGAAAGGGTCCCCATTATTTGATGTGAACAAGTTAAAAAAAATGGGGGGTTGTTGTACCGTACAACAGGGTCAACCGCACAAAATCATTTTCATCGAAGTCCATTTGCTAGGCCGCACACTGTTAGTGACACAGTAGGTCACAAGCATTACAGGGTATCTCTATCCTCGGATCTTTGTTTTTCATGGTTTTGGTTCATCCAAAAACCCACACTTCATCGAAGTCCATTTGCTAGGCCGCACACTGTGAATATCACAGTTGGTCACAAGCACTACAGGGTATCTCTATCCTCGGATCTTCATTCATCATGGTTATGGGTTAACTACACAAAACCCTTCTCTTTAGTGGCTCTTCATATTCAGCAAAGGCTTCTTAAGAGGGAAATTCACGCAGTGGGGACCATTGCTTCTTAAGGAGGGAGGAATGATCCGAATGGAAAATGGCATCAACCCATGGTATTCATCTACCCATGTTATCCATCACCATAGGTACATATGGTAGTATGCTTCAGCATCAACCCACATGAAGGTATTCATCCACCCATGATATTTATTCACCCATGGTATTATAAGTGACCCATGGTATGTATCCACCCATGGTATTCATCCACACATGGGATTTACCCATGGTATTGTAAGTGGTATCTACCCATGGTATTGGCCTATGATATCTACACATGGTATTGTAACTCAAAAAAGGCTATAAATAACAAGCCTCAGTTTGTAAAATGACAGATTGTCCACCACAATGTAGCTTCTACAGTTATTCTCTGTTTTAATAAAACAAGTTTCTTTGTGGTTTTATTTTCTTTGTGTTCTCTCTTTTTTCTGGCATTCTAATTTTGCAGATCTTGTCATATCTGTTCCAGCTTTTTGAATCTTAGGGCTTCCCCAAGATCCAGGATCGAAGCTACTCTGATTTTTAAATGGTTCTTTGAGTGGGGTTCCTTTCACAATTTATATCATTTCCTGGTCTACTACTTTTAAAGCTTAACAAAAACTTCCACCCTTTCTTTGGTGGCCAAATTCTTACAGTTTCACCTTTCACCTTGGAATGTTGATAGCACATTCGTGCTTTTAGAATCATCTTATCCATAATATTTTGATTCACAGATTCAGTCCTCTCCGTCATGTGAGTAGGTAGGCCACTCAAAAATTGATGTAATTTTTCTTTTTCATCTTTCCGATATGGTATGTATCTTAGCAAAGAGGCGAATTTAGTAATAAACTCATCCATAGATAGTTGACAACCTCATGTCATGTAACTCTCGATATTTCTCATAATAAAATCACTTAGTTAAATACTTGTCCTTAAAATAATGTTGGAACTCATCCCAAGTCACATTCTAGTCATCAACTCCCCGTACATTTTTCATCTCTTCCCACCATAATGTCGCATTTTTGTCGCAATAGATAAATGGCCAAGAGATATTTGAGCTTGATGTTATACTAGTAGACTTGAAAATATTTTTTCATATTAATTATCCATGCTTCTTCTACTTCCTCAACTTCTCCATCGAAAATAGGAGGTTTAATTTTCTGAAATCCACCTTGTAACTCCACATTTTGTTTCTTGATTTCCTTCTATTTTGAAGCATTCCCAGACTTAGATTCATTATAAGTTCTATTTTTGTTACTTCAATTTGTACGACTACCTTCCGCATTTTCTTTAACATGATGTTGTTCTTCTCCTTCTACATGGGTGTCCCTTCCTAGACTAGGTTGTGATGTAGGATGATTTTTCCTATCCAAGAGGCTATTGGGTATCCTCTCATATTCCCCCACTAACCTTGCATTGTCGAATCAAACTAAAATCATTTATGTTTGAAGATGTTGAACTGTATCTAACAGTCGAGTTTTCTGTCATTTTTTTTCCTCCAACAATCTGCTAGTTTCATGGTGTTTATCCACACCCAATTGTACACACATCTCTGGGTTGACTTCCAAATTAGGCTAGGAATGAGTTTCTCCTATAGTTCTCGGAGTTTGATGACTGGATCCTCTCCTCATTGGAACTCTTCAAATTATTCCGGTCACTATGTAAATAATTAACCAAAAAAATGAAAACAACACCCAATGTTATTCAGTTGGCCCAATTTGTCCCAACATGCAAACCATGCTCGGATACCACTTGTCACCTCTAGAATTAAGCATTTATTACTCAAAAAAAATTATTTACTGCTCTCAAACTGTTAGCACTTTAATTATTATCTAAGATACTTTGACACTATTAATTAATATAATTATGGTGTTAGATTCGAACCCTTTTCCATTCACCATATAATATTGCCGCGAGTCATAATGTATATACGTATTGAACTTATTATGCTGATTATTACAATACTTGCAATCACCACAACATATATTTTTATTGAATTTTCAGATTGATGATATTAAATTTAATACAATTATTTAAGAACTTTAATTACCTGTCCCTCCAGACAGTGCCTCACAATTGTTCACCATAAAGTTTATTGGAAGTTGATTTGGCCGTTGATCTAGTATAACCTAGATCCGATGGTGTAGTTCTCTTCATTTGGGCTTAGGGTAATGACCCGACCCATCACCACATTCTATGTTCATTCTCCTTACCGCCTCGAGTTGGTTATGCTCTGCAAGTTCTTCTCCATCCTCCATGCTCATGATTTCAAAAGCTATAATGCCAAGGTCTTTGTCAATGATTGCAATGACTAGTTTTTAACCTCTTCTATATTGAAATACTATATTCTCTTGTGTTTTGTTCTGTTTTTTAATTTTTATAATGCACATTGAACCCTTGTGGTAACGTTTGGATTGATGTTATTTTCTTGGTTTCCCTCATTGATGACAAATGAGAAATATTTCTCTTTTGTGCGAGTTATGAAGGGTTTATTTTTTGTCTCGGGTAACTATATATTGCTAGATAATTATTTCTTTTCATAATTAGTTCATTTCAATAGGTGTGGAAATCCCCATGGAGGCTGAGGGTTTTATCGATTTGTCTACATTTCAAATTTTATTTTATTTTTTTTCATCTACGGAATAAATTATTTTCCAAAAAATTCCCTGAAGATTAAAAGCTTTGTGCTGAGGGTTTATGGCTCTGACAGTTTATCATTATCGCTACCTTCAATAGTTACAAGGGTATGTGATGAGAGATTCAATTTCAAGTTAGTTAAACTCTGGTTTTAGCCCCCTATTATAGAAATATTTATAAACATATAGCTATAACTGGATGTTGCATGTACTCACTACTTGCCTTTATGTATTATTTTCTGCATAGGTCACTCCCGGAGCCATGGTGGAGCAGGTGTTCTCTACAGTCTACATGTCACTTCCAAAATGACCAAGTAAGTTCCTCTTTAGTCTAGCCTTAAGATTTTAATTAAGTTCCTCTCTCTTGGGTTTTAGTGAGGGTATAACCCTCTTCTCTGCCCACGTCTTTAGAATTGGCATAGTTCTCCCCTTGTATGTATGGATTCAAGAAATACTCTATGTATGAAGGATTGGACTTCGTTTTATTTGCTCCTTACAAATTATCAACCCCACCATTTACGTTTCGATGATAAGTTAACTGGGTATAATCTCCTATATGGATCTGTATAAATATTATTGTAAAATATTATTGCCTTGGGTCCTTATTCGCACATACCACATACTTGAATATGACCGTGGTTAATATGAGACTTTGTTCTGGTTGTCTGTTGTAAATTATTGGTTTTGCTAGTCCTTCACACGATTGTATCTTATGGATTTTGTTGTATTTAAATGTATATTATATACATATTTATGTGAATTTCTATTTGCATATTCTCTTGACAATTTTATATTTATAAATTCAATGTCTCATTTTGTGGGTTATTATAATTTTTCCTGGAAATGACGTTTGTTTTCCAACGTTCTTTCTCTATATCCTTCTGGGTGTATTATGACTCTTTTCATAATAGTGGTTCTGGTGGCCAGAGGACTAGAACCTTGCTATGTATCCAACAGACCTCGGCTTATAAACTTCTGAGCCTGTTCATTTATTTATACAATTTTTATTGAATGTTGTAATCAATGGTGCAAATTGTTTTTTTGTGAAGAGTTTATACCTTGAGTTTTCTTCCAATAGTTCTTTTGTATAATTTTATGAGTATATATGAATTTTGTTCGAAGTTCAAAATATTAGATGGACATTCAATAATACTTCTTACTTTATTGTGCATGCCTATACTATGTTTATTTAATGATCTTTCCACTGCATATGTCTTACAACTTTTTGTATCTACATGTTATAGAGCTACTTGAGTTAATGAAGTGGAAACAGTCAATTTTTTGTGTTGCATTTTCAGTTTGTCTGTAATAGTATTTCCTTGGCTACTTACTTATTACAAGACTATTTTCTTTTTCTTTTTCTTTAAATACACAAGTAGCAATTTTTATTTCAAATTAACAAAGATAATCAGTAACATTTCATTTCGATAATCTAAATATATGTACCCTTTAATTATCATTTCCTATTAAAGTATCCGGTAAAATCATTTATGTATATTTGGAATTTGGATTTAGAGAGGCGATCACACCCTCTGCTCCCGCCAAGCTTCAAACCAGAGTTTAGATAATAGTTACTTTTCAGGAGTTACACCTCATGAATTTTGTCTCGTCTATACTTCCTTTGGGTTTTTAGAGCTCCATTGGTCTATAACCAGCTCTGGACAACTCTTTCTTGTACAACCTCCTATTGTAAAACCCTCTATCTCTTTTCTTCAATATAACCCCTTCCCATACTCGAGGTTTCCTTTTAGTCCTCTTGGGGAAGGTAATTGTGAGAAACAAACTGTCTCCTTTTTACTCTAATATCTTAGAATTTTTTTTTTACCACTCAGTTAATCTGTTACTCCATTTAATTTTATTCATGAAATAGAATTTAAGTTATATTTCTTATTAACGAATAACTACATTCATTTATCTCTTTCTTTAACAAATTCAAATGTAACTATAAAATTCTTTTAGACACTCATTAAAATAAAACGAGGTGTTACAAAAAACAAAAACCCTAAAGCATACATTCAAGATCAATTAAAAGGAGTCCAAAAAAGGAACCAAAATAAAAGATCAACCTGAAAAAAAGGAAATGTGAAAAAATAAGGGGAAAGGTTTAAAAACAAAAACCCTAAAGCATACATTAAATAAAAATGAAAAGTAGCCCAAAAAATAAACCAAAATAAAAAATCAACCTAAAAAAAGGAAAAGTGAAAAAACAAGGGGAAATAAGAGGGAATGGGGAAGAGGATATGGTGGAAAAAATTAAGAAGAAACAAACTTGGAGGCAAGAATCCAGTTTTTTCTAATTATTCCAATGCATTAGAGTCCTCAATAGTAATGTCTGGTTTAGTTTTATTATAATTTGGCAACAAGTAGACAACTTTCAAGTTACAGGGGTGAATGGGGCCTCCGTTAGACCTTATGGAAGATCAAAAGGTATTAAAGAGTTTGGAGGTCACATTAATTCTATTTTTCATAAAATTATGAGAAATCTTCTCAAATGTTTCTTGAATATATAGAAGTTTAACCTTGGCTACATAACAATCAATTTTTCTTTTTCTTTGGGCCTTATTGATGTTTTTGAAAAGGCTTTTAGATATTGGTGTTTCTTGTACCCATTCCTCTAGAACACATTCAAAATATGAGCTTTCTCAACATCAAAGTGATTTACACATTCAAAATATGATCTTTCTCAATGTTAAGGTAATTTTTATCATAAATTCTTAGGGCCTTATTGGCTATGTTATTGAAGACCCTGAATTTTTGGGCAAAGTGATTTTTGGCCCTTTGGCTTGTTCCCATAATATTAGCATCCCGCTTCCCTATTTATCTATACACATAATTAGATTTTATTCATCAATTTTTTTTAATAATAATGAACTTCATTTAAAAATTCAAAATTTTGACATATCAAATTCTTAATGTGATAAATTTAGAAGATAGTTGTTGAGTTTTTGTATTTTAAATTTTTAATAATAACAATAATATGATAAATGTAAAATTTAGGATTTCATTTACCCCTTCAAATATTCTTTCCTAAAAAAATTACGTAATCTCCTTCATTACAGAAATGGATAGTTAGTTTTTTATAAGTGAACTTATGCCATTGCTGAATTGATATAAAATTATTTATAATATTCCTTGAATTTATAATGGAGTAGTTATGAATGGGCATACGTGAATCTAATTTATATTATATATATTACCTTATAAAAATACAAATATAATTATTCCCTCGTATCCTTAGTGTCATGTTTCTCAAATCTATTTCACATTATTCCTTCACATTCTTATTGTCATGTTTCTCAAATCTATTTCGAATTATTCCCTCACATCTTTATTGTCATGTTTACATAAGTAGAATTATTCTCTCATATCCTTATTGTCATGTTTCTTAAATCTATTTCAAATTATTCCTTGACATTCTTATTGTCATTGTCATGTTTCTTAAATCTATTTCAAATTATTTCAAATTATTCTTATTGTCATGTTTCTCAAATCTATTTCGAATTATTCCCTCACATCTTTATTGTCATGTTTATCAAATCTTGATGCTAAATAGATAAACCATGCTATATTAATTTATGAAATCATAGTGGTGGTCATTCACTATATTAATTACTTGGTTGGTTGGGAATAACATACCTACTATCTCATCCATCCATTAATAATGGTGCTTAGGTATGTCTCATATTTAAATGAAATTTTATATAAAAATTTTAAATTAGTTTTTATTTTCAATAAATTTGGGCCTTTGTTCATATAATAATATTATGTTGTTACCATATTATTTAATATTTAACTATTAATCTTTACTAAATTAAATTGTAATTCTTATTAATAATAATATTATGTTGTTACCATATTATTTAATATTTAACTATTAATCTTTACGAAATTAAATTGTAATTCTTATTAATAACCATAATTCATAAATTATGATATAATTTTTCAATAAAATTTTAAATATATTATTAACTTAATAACCATAATCTATATATTATTATATATATATTTTTTTAATTGTATAACTCATTAAATAATTATTACCTTTTAATTTATTTTTTTCCTTAACAAGATCAATTATTACATTTTTATTCATTACATTGTTTCGTCATAACTAGTCATTAATTTCTTAGATTACTTTTACATATTTAAAATACACTATTCCTTTAATTCTTACTTTTTAAATAAATTTTGACTTTTATTTATAAAATCATTTTACTATATGTTTAGAGTATTTTAATAATAAACAAATATATATATATTATAAAATAAATTTAATAGAAATGAATATAAAATCTAATTTTAAAATTTAAACTATACTAGCACAATATATAAATTAGATAATTGATAAATGTAAATATATATCAATTCATAATAAAATCAAAACATTTTATTATACATCTCAATATACTAAAAAATATAAAACTAAATAAATCAAAATTATTATTATTATTAACATATTAATATATGAGTTAACATATATACATATATACTTAAAAAGAAATTGTAACAACATTCTTAATTATGGAGATTCACCTCAATTTTATCATAGAAATTCTTAATATGTAAATAGGCTTTGATACAATGTCATTAATTATCAATACCATGACTTAAAAATATCATTTAACAATAAAACCATAATTCAATTATTGAGGGGTTTTCGTAGCGTGTTATATTAGATATCATTTTTTAGGATTCAAATGCGATAATTAATTCATTCATCTATGATGATTTCCATGAGAGCTAGTCGTAGCTAACGAATTTCTCATGATTTTGAATAGTCCACTTAGCTCTCATTGCATCATGTGATGCTCACACGGGTGAAGAACTAGGATTGAAACTAGTGAAATGAATCACATAGCATCAATCATCACTTTCTGGACTTGCACCCAGTAACCAGGACTTCCCGTGAGGCCACCCATCCCAGTTCACGTTTGGCTCAAGCGTGCTTAACTGTGGATTTTTCCCCATAATCTAGCCCACTTATCTTGCTACCTCATTTAAAAAACCTTAGCAAGTATTGTACCTCATGAAACATTCAAAGAGACCTTCATTTACTCTTTGTATTTAAGTATTGAGGGATTTTCGCAGTGCGTTATATTAGATATAATTTTTGTGATTCAAGTACGTTAAGTAAGTCATTCATCTATGGCAATTTCCATGAGAGTTAGTCGTAGCTGACTAATTTTTCATGATTTTTGAATAGTCCACTTAGCACTCATTTCATTGGGTGATGCTCATAGGGGTGAAGAAGTCGGATTTAATCTAGTGAACTAATATACATAGAGTCAATCATCACTTTCGAGACTTGTACCTGGTAACCAGGACTTCCTGGGAGGTCACCCATCCTAGATCACCTCTGGCTCAAGTGCGCTTGTCTGTGGAGCTTCCCCACAATCTAGCCCAATTAGCTTTCTACCCATTCGCAAGACCTTAGAAAGTATTTTTCCTCATGAACCATTCAAGTAGAGCTACCTTTACTCTTTGTATTTAAGTATTGACGGGTTTCCATAGTGCGTTATATTAGATATCACTTTTTGGGATTCAACTATGTTAAGTAAGTCATTCATCTATGAAAATTACCATGAGATTTAGTCGTAGTTGACTAATTTCTCATGATTTTTGAATATTACACTTACCACTCATTGCATTGGGTGATGCTCAAAGGACTAAAGAAGTGGGATTGAAACTAGTGAAATGAATCACATAGCATTAATCCTCGCATTCGGGACTTTCCCTGGGTAACTAGGGCTTGCAGGGGTGTCACCCATCCTAGATCGCCACTGGATCAAGTGCACTTAACTGTGGAGTTTTCGCATAATCAAGCCCGCTAAGCTTGCTACGCCATTTGCAAAACCTTAGCAAAAATTATGCCTCATGAACCATTCAAGTATAGGTCCCTTTACTCTTTATATTTAATTATTGAGGGGTTTTCGCAGTGAATTATATTAGATATCATTTTATGGGATTCAATTGTGTTAAGTAAGTCATTCATCTATGACAATTTCGATGAGAGATATTTGTAGCTGAAAAATTTCTCATGTTTTTTGAATAGTCCACATAGATATTTCGTAGGGTGAAGAAGTGGGATTGAAACTAGTGAAATGAATCACATAGATTCAATCATAACTTTTAGGACTTGCACCCAGTAACCAAGACTTTCTAGGAGGTAACCCATCCCAGATCGCCTCTGGCTCAAGCACGCTTAACTATGGATTTTTCCCCACAATCAAGCCTACTTAGCTTGCTACCCCATTTGCAAAACCTTAGAAAGTATTGTGCCTCATGAACTATTCAAGTAGAGATCCCTTTACTCTTTGTATTTAAGTACTGATGGGTTTCTACAGTGTGTTATATCAGATATCATTAATTGGGTTCAACTGCGTTAAGTAAGTCATTCATCTATGACAATTTTAATGAGAGATATTTGTAGCTGACTATTTTTCTCATGATTTTTTAATATCCCACTTAGCACTCATTGCATCAAGTGATGCTCAGAGGGGTGAAGGAGTGGGATTCAAAATAGTGAAATTAATCACATAGCGTTAATCATCACTTTCGGGACTTGCACCCAGTAACTAGGACTCCCCGAGAGGTCACTCATCCCAGATTGCCTCTAGCTCAATCGTGCTTAACTATGGAGTTTTCCCCACAATCAAGCCCACTTTGCTTGCTATCCCATTTGAAAAACCTTAGGAAGTATTTTTCCTCATGAACCATTCAAGTAGAGCTCCCTTTACTCTTTGTATTTAAGTATTAAGGGGTTTACATAGTGCGTTATATTAGATATCATTTTTTGGATTCAACTGCATTACGTAAGTCATTCATATATGACAATTAACATGAGAGCTAGTCGTAGCTGACTAATTTCTGATGATTTTTAAATAATCCACTCAGCACTCATTGCATCTGGTGATGCTCACAGGGATGAAGAAGTGGGACTGAAACTAGTGAAATGAATCACATAGTGTCAATTGTCACTTTCGGGACTTACACCTACTAACAAGCACTTCCCGCGAGGTCACCCATCCCAGATCTCCTCTGTCTCAAGTGTGCTTAACTGTGGAGTTTTCCCCACAATCAAGCCCGCTTAGCTTGCTACCCCATTTGGAAAACCCTAGCAACTATTGTGCCTCATGAACCATTGAAATAGATCTCCATTTAGACTTTGTATTTAATTGTTGAGGGGTTTTCGCAGTGCATTATATTAGATATCATTTTTTTGGATTCAAATGCGTGAAGTAAGTCATTCATCTATGACAATTTCCATGAGAGCTAGTCACAATTGTCTAATTTCTCATGATTTTTGAGTATTCTACTTAGCACTCATTACATCGGGTGATGCCCAAATGGGTGAATAAGTGGGATTGAAACTAGTGAAATGAATCACGTAGCATCAATCATCACTTTCGGAACTAGCACCCGCTAACCCCGACTTTCCTGGAGGTCACCCATCCGAAATCGCCTCTGGATCAAGTGCACGTAACTGTGGAGTTTTCCCCACAATGAAGCCTACTTAGCTTGCTATCCCATTTGTAAAACCTTAGAAAGCATTGTACCTCATGAGCCATTCAAGTAGAGCTCCCTTTACTCTCTGTATCTAAGTATTGAGGGGTTTTTTGTTGTGCATTATATTAGATATCACTTTTTTGGATTCAACTGCGTTAAGTAAGTCATTCGTCTATGAAAATTTCAATAAGAACTAGTTGTAGCTCACTAATTTTTCATGATTTTTGAATAGTCCACTTAACACTCATTACATTGGATTTTTTTGGATTAAACTGTGTTAAGTAATTCATTCATGTATGACAATTTCAATGAGAGCTAGTCGTAGCTCACTAATTTTTCATGATTTTTGAATAGTCCACTTAGCACTCATTGCATCGGGTGATGCTCACAGGGGTGAAAAAGTGGTATTGAAACCAATGAAATGAATCACATAGCATCAATCATCATTTTCGAGACTTCAAACTAGTAACCAAGACTTCCTGGGAGGTCACCTATCCCATATCACCTATGGCTCAATCACGCTTAAGTGTGGAGTTTTCCCCACAATCAAGCCCACTTAGCTTGCTACCCCATTTTTCAAACCTTAGAAACCATTGTGCCTCATGAACCATTCAATTAGAGCTCCCTTTACTCTTTTTATCTCAGTATTGAGGGATTTCCATAGTGTGTTATATTAGATATCATTTTTTTGGATTCAACTATGTTAAGTAAGTCATTCATCTATGACAATTTCCATGAGAGCTAGTCATCACTGACTAATTTATCATCATTTTTTAATATTATACTTAGCACTCATTGCATCAGGTGATGCTCATAGGGGTGAAGAAGTGGGATTGACACTATTCAAATGAATAACATAGTATCAATCGTCACTTTCAGGACGTGCACTCGGTAACCAGGAATTCTAGGGAGATGTCCCATCCCATATAGCCTCTAGTTCAAGTGCGCTTAACACTAGATTTGCTCCCATAATAAAGCCTACTTAGCTTGCTACCCCATTTCCAAAACCTTA
This sequence comes from Pinus albicaulis, assembly GCA_034641835.2. Taxonomy (NCBI): domain Eukaryota; kingdom Viridiplantae; phylum Streptophyta; class Pinopsida; order Pinales; family Pinaceae; genus Pinus; species Pinus albicaulis. Next base: position 757,846,166 of record CM076575.1, on the reverse strand, counting down.
GCAAGTATTGTGCCTCATCAACCATTCAAGTAAATCTCCCTTTACTCTTTGTATTTAATTATTTAGGGGTTTCTGTAGTGCGTTATATTAGATATCATTTTTTTGGATTCAAATGCATTAAGTAAGTGATTCATATATGATAAATAACATGAGAAGTAGTCGTACCTCGCTGATTTCTCATTATTTTTTAATACTCCACTTAGTGCTCATTGCATCGGGTGATGATCAAAGTGAGTGAATACGTGGTATTGAAACTAGCGAAATGAATCACATAGCATCGATTTTCACTTTCGCAACTTGCACACAGTAACCAGGACTTCCTCGGAGGTTGCCTATCCTAGATCACCTCTAGCTCAAGCGCACTTAACTATGGAATTTACCCCACAATCAAGCCCACTTATCTTGCTACCCCATTTTCAAAAGGTTACAAATTATTGTGCCTCATGAAATCCTCAATTGAATCTCCCTTTAATCTTTGTATTTAATTGTAATATCATGTTTCGGGGATATCTCTAAAGCATGGCAAAACTCCAATCAGAGATAGACTGGGAGGGAATTTACCGGATATTTCGCCTCTAAAAGAGGACGAGATCCGGAGGATTCCTCGCCCTTTCCAGAATCTATATAAGAGTGAGAGATAAACACACCAAATGGTATAGAGCTAGAAAACTCAAACAATAATAGTGCAGTAGACTGTAATATCCCAAAAATGGGTTTTTCAACAGATCATGCCAGAAAAATGCATTATTCATGAATGTGGACTTAAGCTATCATTAAAAGTGTTTAAAAAAACTCAAAAACCAACTCCAAATACTGCAACAACCTTTACTCAGCTTTTAGGGGAAAAATGTGGGGAAATGTGAGGATGTTGGCCCTAAAATGAGTGTATAAGAAAATCTGCGTACAATGAAGGGTCACTGTTCTGGAATATGTTATATCAGGTCAATAGGGGCTTCCATGTCGAATTAAGCTCAAAAAAAGGCGTTTTTATATGTTAAACAGTTCCTCCTTCTCGTCTAGTCAAGAAAAACGTTGGTTTCCGATGACTTTGAGTATGCAGAAATTTACTGAAGAAAGGGAAACATATTTTCTGAAGGAATAAGATGAAAAAAGGTATGAATAATCATAGAATTAGTTTTGGAACATAGCATAGGCATTAATCAAGGTTAAAAAATAGTTTACATAGAAAATCCCTCAAGATTGAGGTGCTGCAAGATAAGAGAATGACCAGAAAACCCTTCAGCGTTATTTCCAAGAGGCTGAAGATTATTTTACTATATTATAGATCTACAGCTAATCAATACATGAAAATAGAGATCTATAATGGAACAAAATGCCTAAATGGCCCTTTATTACATTCCCCTTGGGAATTTCAACAATACATGAAAATGTTGGAGTTGCTAGGCAACTGCTGCAACTCAAATATGGAACATAATAGAGAAGGCTAAAGATGATGAAAAAAATGAAGTAAACCTCCTCCAATGGATCTCCAAAGTGGAAGGATGATCCTTACACTTGAGATATTACCCTCAAATCAATCTGTAAAACCCTCACTGTAGATACACCATGAAAATAACACAGTCACTAAGAGGGACTACACAGTGAGTGGAATAGAATGCTTTGGCCAAGTGCCAAGATCTGCAAATCAGCTAAAATGTCCTCCAATCTGATCCTCCAAAGGGAAGAAAGACTCTCCCTCTGAGAAACAAGAGAAGGAAGTGGTCTCGTGGAATCTCCATGAAAAGACCCTACAACACAGTATTATGTTGTTGCAGCAATAATGTTGTCCTGGAGGATGATGCTCAAAAACCAACCTTTCCCGAGCAGGCACTGGAAGTCCCCCTGGGCTAAGGGTGATATCTCCGCACGGAGACACTCGGTTGCACTAAACAGTGTTGCAAACAGGCTAAACAACCAGCGTGCTAAATAAGACAAATCTCTGACTCAACAATCAATAACTCAAGCATGAATGAAATGAGGAGGCTCCTCCATATTTTATAACGTTGGTTTCCCTCCAAAACCCAATGTAGCCTCTCTGTCTCTCCTCCACATCCTCATTCTTATCTCTGCAGAAGCTTGCAGAAGCTTCTAGAGTGTACATAGGCCCCCTTCTCCACGTGGTGTTGGGCCCCCCCTTGACTCCCACTTAAGTCACAACGTTGTGGTACTAGGTGGATATATTATTTCACTTGAGTTAGACCCTCTTCACTCACTTTTTATTTATTTACAAACTATATATGGAAAAATAAACAAAATAGAATATTCCAATTAGCTGTCGCTAATTAGGAATATTACAATCCCCCCTAGAAAAAATTTTCTTGCCCTCAAGCAATTTCCTAAACAAGTCCCCTTTCTGCAAAATGTGCCTGGGTCCCAGATGCACCACTAAATCTTCCCTATCCTCTGCATCACCCTGATATGAAGGGATCTCTCAATGCCATGATCCCAAACTGATCTCTCATGGTACCAGCCAACCAACAACCCTTCCGGATCCCATGGCCAACATGGCCAATAGTATCCCAAGTCCCATGGCTCAGATTGTGCACTGCCTCTGGCTATGACTATTGCTCTAAGAGGTGAAGACCATGACTCTTGTTGTGTTGTATCTGTCACGGTGTAAGCTATCCCATTGATTGTGTACCAAATCATCACCTATTTCCACTCAAGGCATGGAGTCTGGAATATAATGAGGAACATCTCCCTCATGTGGATCCTCCATCTCCAAGCAATCATCCAAACAAAATGAGCTTCCTCCCAACAAGGAAAATCCTGAAAATATCCTTCCACCTCAAGCTCTGGTAATGAAGGTGGGCTGAAAATCTAAACTTGGCAAGCATCATAGCTTACCCCATGCTATTCTTCTCTCCACTTATGACAAGTGTAGAGTGTATGCTGATCCTAGGCTGCAAAAGTTTTGCCCTCCCATGGAAAAGTGAAGAACAAGATGGCCCAAAATAATTCATCCATGAAGAGTAGGACATGATCATCATGGAACATCCTAATGAGAGGTTTGCTAAAGTTTTTACATGATGATACATGATGCAAAAAATTTCTCACAAGGATACAGTGTAGTCTCATCCACTGCAACTTTAGAAAATTACATGGCAAGCAAGGTCCATGATTCATCACATCTACTAAAGGATAGTAAATCGCTGAATGATCAAGCACTTGCCCATGGCTGTAAAATGGATGAATATCAATATTATGGCCGACCTCAAAAGATAACAAACATTTGGTTGTGGTGGCCATATCTCTTCTCATGCTCCCATTAGAACATGTAGTGCAGAAATTGTGAGAATTTTTCCCACTCACGGACACATCCAGCTCATGTGTCTCTCTCATAATCAAGCCTCCCATAGAAATATAATCTATATCAGCAAATGAAGACATGATCAGAAATAATATGAAGAGAATGTTGAAGGTTTCATGTGGTGCAAGAAGGTACCAACAGCTTCCCAAACAAGTACAGTGCAGTTTTACAAGTTGTTGCTTGATGAAAGTACAAGGCAAAATGTTTCTTCTTACATGGTTAATCATGCATGTCTTTATATGATACATGCTATGGTGCATCAAATGAACATGCATGTGGTGATAAAACCTTTGCCCAAGGCCACAAAAGAGATGGCTGCCTCCATCATGTAGATTGGCCCAATACCATTCATGGAGCAATTTGACAAGCTTGCCCTCGTGTGAAACAATGTACGGCATAAGAATGGTAAGAGTGTGCAAATCAATGATTGTATAAACAATATTCTCCCAATATGCCGGAATTAATATGGTACATGGGTCCATACATGAGACCTTCATAGTGTTTTGGCCTGCTATGAAGAAGAATGAACCATATGCTGCAAGAAGATAATCCTCCTTATGCTTGGAAACCCAAGTCAAGAAGAATACACCATAGATGTCTCTATCATCATTACCTCCTCTTTGTTCATCAAGTGAAACAAATATGAAGTGATCCTAGGACTTATGGGTTATAGATCCACCATATCTCTTTTGGGCACACTTCATCCATAAGTTTTTACTCCAAGGTGACAACGTTGTGATATTATGAAAACAAGCCCATCTCAATACACAACTTTGTTCTTTGACATGTTCCTTGTCAAATATTCTTCCAATAATGATGCAACAAATATGGAATACCTCCCAAGATGGAAGTGCTTCCAAGCCATCATCAAAGACCAAGGAGATAGGGCCATCCCCTCCTCCTGCAACATCATACAAAGTGTGAGAGAAATTCTGCCCTTGCTCTCCCAGAAACAAACAAAGAAATAAGACATTATGGTGCCTCCCCATACCTCCATCATACCAATCATGTTATGAAGACACAATGAATGATATGAGTATCATATAAACACCATGCATCCATACTCTATGATGCTCAATGATGCAAGTGTCAAGCCATATTTTCCCCGTCCTCCTACTCTTAGGAAGTGTGTGTGCCAAGTGATGGCCAAACTCTTTCAAGAGTAACTAGCGCAGCCAAGCCTCCTGTTGCCCAGTATCATAGTTCTACAAGTACAAGTGATGGCCAAACTCCTTCAAGAGTAACCAGCACAGCCAAGCCTCCTGCTGCCTGGTATCATAGATCTGCAGGTAGCTCCCTAGCTCCTTGCTCATCATCCACATCCACTCAATCACTTGTGGATGCCTCCTTCTTCTCCTCATCCTGATACTCCTCCCATGAGGGCTACCATCCTCCCAAATCAAATTCCTATCTTTTCACTTCATACGATTTTGAAATGTAAGCTTCTCAAGGATCAATGAGACCCTATCAAGAATCAAATAGGTGGTAGGAAAAAACCTCCCATCATGATTTGTATGGCTCAAGGGATGTCCAACAGAAGCATGAGAAGTGTTTTCCATCCTAAGATGTCCTCCATCTTCTATCTGCTCTTGTGAGAAGGGAAGAAAATCATTGCATTCCATGGTGTGTCGAAGTGCATCTCCAATGAGATCTCTCCTTGAGACCTCCCTCTCATCCATACTATTCCAAAACTAATGATGTCTTGGATCCGAAAGTAGAAGTTCCTCTTTGAGTTGAGAAGAGCTCATTGAGAAAGTGTCATCTTGAAGGGAGAAAAGGTTTCTTACTCCAAAATGTCTACCATAAATCTTCAAATCTTCAAACCCCAACCTGCAATGTGATGTACAATCCAAAAATGGCTCATGAGAATGATGGTTTGATTCCTTCTCGAGTTTTTCCATGTTTCACAGCGCAGTGCAACCAAGTTGCTCTATAGTGGCAATGAGATTTGACCCTTGGTCATGCAAAAGTAGATCTCCACATTGATCAAAAGTGTTTGCTGCAACAATGGAAGGTGGAAATATTTTCATGCCTTGATGTGCATTTGGAACTTCTTGTAGGGTGTCACACCTCCAGTTTGGGGAAATTTTTTTTTTTTTTTTCTTATATAACATAGATGTTCATATACATTGATCATCTTGTTGAGAATGCAGCAAGATGATGGAGCTTAGTGAAATGAAGTCGCCTTCGCTAAGTGGGCCCGCAGGCAAATTCTGGCGCAAAGTCTATTTTTAGACTATGTCTATTTTTAGACATACGGAGCATAATTTGGGAATTCTACTTGGAGATTCTTGATGGATGCGACATGTCGGTAAAAATAGATGAGACCCTATTTTTTAGGACCCAGGCTATTTTTAGACTGATCTCCTCAAAATATGGAAGTCAAATATTATTTACCCTTAATAATATTTTGACTATAAACAGCAGTTTACTCTCTTGGCGCACTTCAGTTTGAGTCATGGAGGTGGCTCATGCAACCGACACAAGGAATCACGTGGTTCCTAGGGTTTGATGGCATCTTGCATGGTTGGTTTCAGTTAGACTTCAGTGGCAGAAGTTTTGGAGGAGTTAACGGGACAAGTAGTGGAGTTATGTTCTGTTTGTTTTAGTTGAACTAGTTGGGATTAGTTAAACTAACTAATCAATTAGATATGAGTGGAGTAAATTAAATAATATTTAATTTACTAAATATTAACTCATTATTCAACTCAAGAACACTTCAGTTCACTACAGTGCATGATCAGTTCAGTGGAGACCAGTGAAAGAGATAGATGAAAGGGTAGAGTTAGCTATCAGTTGTAACTATACTGTTGCTATTTGCAACACATAGATAGGTGGAGTAAGCTATCAGTATTGCAAAGTTTAGGCTGGTGGTTTATCTATATAAGGAGGCCATCACCTAGCATTAAAATACGCAATCAAGGTTGGCTATCAAGTGGCTAAGGATTTGAGCAAGTGATTTGCTAGATCTAGCTTGATAGTGTGTAGCATGGGAGGTAGTGCATGAGAGCTTGTGAAGAGTTTTTGTACTATGATTGTTACATGATTTCTCCATTATAATATACACAATAGCTGGGGGGTTTTCAGCTATAGGCTTTCCCCATACATACTGAGTTAATGTGTGATTGATTTGATGTGCGATTGCTTCTATATATTTTCCGCATGTGACAATTAATTGTAGAAGAGGGTTATGTGTTATGCATGCAATTCGAAATTGATGTATGATCGGGTTAATCTTCATTGAATAAGTGATTTATTCAGCTAATTTCTACATGGTATCGGAGCAAGATTAATTGTCGAGGTCTATTACGGTGATTGCAAACTTATTTCCTCGGACAGAGTCTGCATGCGGGCCAGGTAGCCTCCGGAATATTCATCCTTCTTTGTAAGGTGAAAGATCTGGTGAATGCCCTTTGCAGTCAATCTCTGATTTGGAAATAATTTGTTTTCAAGTATAGATCGGAAGCGATAGAGCCTTGAGTTTGGAATTCGAATTTTGCAGAAGGTTGTTCTTCTTGGTGCCGGTGTTGAAAGATGTCTTCTTTCAATGGTTTGCGACTCGAATATGCTCTTGAAGGCAGTTCGAACTATGTTGCATGGAAAGATCGAATGGAAGCAGTGTTAGAAGATAATGGTCCGAAGGAGTTCGTGGATGCGGATGTCCCAAAGCCCACTGATGCAGCTCTGGTCGATGCATGGCAAAAGAAGATCGCGAAATGTCGAAGGATCCTGTTGGAGGGCGTCAAGGATCATATTGTATCCAGCCTTCATGGAAAGGCTACTCCATATTTAATGTGGAAAGCTTTGACGGATCTATTCCAGAAGAAGAGCGACCAAAGGAAGCTGGTGCTCAAAGATAAGCTCAGGAACATCAAGATGGAGAAGTGCGACAGCATCGCCAAATACCTCACGAAGTTCACTCAGTGCAGAGATGAGCTGGGAAGTGTGGGGGTGGTTGTCAAAGTTTCACTGATTGCATGCTTGGTTTCAAGTGTGATGGGATCGGTGTGGTTCTTGGACAGCGGTGCGTCATTTCATATGACGGGAGATCGGGAGTTGTTCTCAGATCCGGAGGACAAGGATTTGGGTATGCACATCGAGATGGGCGATGACGGTAGATACAGTGCGACTGGTATCGGTACCGTATCCTTTCAGAGGGAGTCTGGTAAACCCTTTGTCCTAAAGGATGTCATGCATGTACCTGGATTGAAGAAGAACCTGATTTCAGTAGCGATGTTGGAGGATAAGGGTTATGATGTGGTCTTCAGCGAAGGAAAAGCTTTCCTGCGCAGTAAGACTACTGGAGAGACCCGAAAGATAGGGGTTCGAACTCAGAACCTTTATCAGTTGCAGGTAGATGACTGCGCAGCTATGGCATGCAAGGCGGGAGAAGTGGTGAGCCGGGATGATGAGGGCGAACTATGGCACAAGAGATTGGGCCATCTTCACCATGGAGCTTTGAAGATTCTGCAGCAGATTTCTACCGGACTTCCTAAGGGCACTCTTGCGCAGTCAGATCAGTGCAAGGGGTGTACTTTAGGGAAGTATGTGAAAGCCACCTTTCACGAGAAGGATAGTCGCGCTACGACGATCCTTGAGAGAGTTCACACAGACGTGTGTGGTCCTTTCTCAGTTGCTTCGACAGCAAAGCACAGGTATTATGTGATCTTTGTTGATGATTTCTCTCGAAAGTGTTGGATCTTCTTCATGCAGAAGAAGAGCGATACATTCGCGAAGTTCTGTGAGTTTAAAGCACCGGTCGAGAAGGAGTCGGGGAAGAAGGTGATTGCTCTAAGGAGTGATAACGGTGGTGAATTCATCTCGGCTGAATTCAAGGAGTTCTGCAGCGCAGAAGGGATTCTGAGAGAGCTCATCGCACCCCATAACCCACAGCAGAACGGGGTGGCTGAGCGGAAGAACAGAACGATCGTGGGTGCTGCACGGGCGATGTTGCATGATCAGGGCCTACCCCTTCACTTGTGGGCCGAGGCATGCAATACAGCAGTGTATGTGCAGAACCGTTGTCCTCACAAGGTTCTTGGCATGAGTACACCAGAGGAGGCTTATTCTGGCAAGAGGCCTGATATTTCCCATTTGCGGATTTTCTGATCTCCTGTCTACATGCATGTGACGAAGGATGCAAGAAGGAAGCTGGATCCAACTGCTGAAGTTGGAATATTTGTGGGGTACACCGATACACCTCACAACTATCGGGTGTATGTGCCAGACAGTCGCAAGACTGTTGTGCGACGGGATATAAAATTTCAGGAGGAGAAAGCCATGCAGTGTTCGCTTGAGAGGGAGCCACACTTGCATGCAGATGAGGAGCTGTTAGTTCCTAAGGAGGAGCTTCCGGATGTGGATCACCCACAAGAGGAGGTTCAGGAGGTGGAAGAAACCACCCAGGCAGCGCCAACCATCAGAGGGCGCATGCGCACTACAGAAGCTGAGCGACTGGCTCGGGATGCATAGAAGGTTGTAGGACCACCTACAGCACAGCGCAGACAGAGACAGTCACCGGATCGGTACACTGGATACATGGCTCTTATGAGTCAATGTGTTGTGACATAGCCATCCTCTTTTGAGGAAGCTGTGGAGGAACCCGCATGGGTTGATGCCATGATCGAAGAATATGATTCGATCATCAGGAACAGTGCATGGGAGATTGTCCTAAGACCGGTTGGGAAATCAGTTGTAGGTTCGCGATGGATCTACAAAGTGAAGCAGGCGGCTGACGGGAGTGTGGAGAAGTACAAGGCGAGATTTGTCGCTCGTGGCTTCTCACAGATCGAGGGGATTGACTATGAGGAGACTTTTGCACCTGTCGCAAGGTACTCTTCCATACGGACGATCCTTGCTCTCTTAGCGCAGATGGGGTGGCACATTCATCAGATGGATGTGAAGACTGCGTTCCTCAATGGAGTTATTGAGGAAGAGGTGTACATAGAGCAGCCTGAAGGTTTTGAGATCTTCAGCAGTGAGTCGCATGTGTGCCGACTCAAGAGAGCACCGTATGGGCTGAAGCAAGCACCTCGTGCTTGGTACACTCGGATAGACAGCTACTTCACCGGGCTTGGATTCTCCAAGAGTGAGGCGGATCCAAACCTGTACCAGATTGTGGTGGAGGGGAAGCTGTTGATCATCGTACTGTATGTAGATGATCTGATTTTGACTGGCGACGAGCAGTTGATACTTTCATACAAGGAGGATCTTGCACGAGAGTTTGAGATGAAGGACCTGGGCATCCTTCATTATTTCCTGGGATTGGAGATTTGGCAGCGCAGTGGAGGACTGTTTGTTTCTCAGGGCAAGTATGCCCGGGAGATTCTGGAGAGGTTCAACATGCAAGGCCGCAAGCCTGTTGATACCCCTCTTCCTGGAGGTTGGAGGAAGGGAGATGCTACTTCGGAGGAGGTAGTGGATGCCACTGTCTATCGACAGTTGGTGGGGTCGTTGATGTATCTGGTCAATACTCAACCCGATATATGCTATGCAGTTAACCAGCTTTCGCAAGCTATGGTTAAGCCTACCAAGCTCTTTTGGAAGGCGGGCAAGCATGTATTACGCTATATCAGAGGCACATCGGGATATGGTCTATGGTACAGACAGGAGGATGGAGTGAAACTTTCTGGTTTCACTGATGCAGATTGGGCAGGGAGCCCAACAGACCGGAAGAGCACTTCTCGAGGAGTTTTCAGCATTGGGTCGACAGCAGTTTCCTGGTACAGCAGGAAGCAGAGATCCGTGGCACTCAGTTCAGCAGAGGCCGAGTACATGGCAGCAAGCTTGGCTGCATGTGAGGCTATTTGGATGAGGAAGATCCTCACAGGTTTGTTCAGGTTGCATTTGGAGCCTACAATGATCTACTGTGATAACCAGAGCTGCATCAAGCTCTCGGCTAATCCAGTATTTCATGATAGGTCCAAACATATCGACATCAGGTACCATCATATCAGAGATTGTGTTCAGCGGAGAATCATGATGCTTTCATATGTTCCCACGAAGGATCAGGATGCCGACATCCTGACGAAGGCGCTCACCAGGAGCAAGTTCGAATTCCACAGAGGCAGGATAGGGGTTGCAGATAATCCATATCTTGCCGAGAGGGAGTGTTGAGAATGCAGCAAGATGATGGAGCTTAGTGAAATGAAGTCGCCTTCACTAAGTGGGCCCGCAGGCAAATTCTGGCGCAAAGTCTATTTTTAGACTATGTCTATTTTTAGACATACGGAGCATAATTTGGGAATTCTACTTGGAGATTCTTGAAGTATGCTACATGTTGGTAAAAATAGATGAGACCCTATTTTTTAGGACCCAGACTATTTTTAGACTGATCTCCTAAAAATATGGAAGTCAAATATTATTTACCCTTAATAATATTATGACTATAAACAGCAGTTTACTCTCTTGGCGCACTTCAGTTTGAGTCATGGAGGTGACTCATGCAACTGACACAAGGAATCACGTGGTTCCTAGGGTTTGATGGCATCTTGCATGGTTGGCTTCAGTTAGACTTCAGTGGCAGAAGTTTTGGAGGAGTTAACGGGACAAGTAGTGGAGTTATGTTCTGTTTGTTTTAGTTGAACTAGTTGAGATTAGTTAACTAGCTAATCAATTAGATATGAGTGGAGCAAATTAAATAATATTTAATTTACTAAATATTAACTCATTATTCAACTCAAGAACACTTCAGTTCACTACAGTGCATGATCAGTTCAGTGGAGACCAGTGAAAGAGATAGATGAAAGGGTGAGTAAAGCTATCAGTTGTGACTATACTGTTGCTATGTGCAACACATAGATAGGTGGAGTAAGCTATGAGTATTGCAAAGTTTAGGCTGGTGGTTTATCTATATAAGGAGGCCATCACCTAGCATTAAAATACGCAATCAAGGTTGGCTACCAAGTGGCTAAGGATTGGAGCAAGTGATTTGCTAGATCTAGCTTGATAGTGTGTAGCATGGGAGGTAGTGCATGAGAGCTTGTGAAGAGTTTTTGTACTATGATTGTTGCATGATTTCTCCATTATAATATACACAATAGCTGGGGGGTTTTCAGCTATAGGCTTTCCCCATACATACTGAGTTAATGTGTGATTGAATTGATGTGAGATTGCTTCTGTTATTTCCGCATGTGACAATTAATTTTAGAAGAAGGTTATGTGTTATGTATGCAATTCGAAATTGATATATGACCAGGTTAATCTTCAGTGAATAAGTGATTTATTCAGCTAATTTCTACACATCTACCTTGGAGTATTTAAAAATCCTCTATTAATTATATGTCAATTACCTCCATTAACAATTTACTCTCCATCTACAACCTTACACATATAGCTATCTGTCAATCTATATATGTTTCACACTTACATAGTTCCTTTATATTATCCTACTGCCAATATACTACTTGCAGGTCTCCACATTAATGTATGATTTTATTATACATATAGATATATCCCCTCTATATCTATATACCCTAGTGATAATTCACCCACCTTTTATTTCGTATACCAATTTTATTCCATATAGGTATATATATATTTTTATATATATATATATATATATATATATATATATCTTGAGCCCTCACATATATATATAAATCTATATATATGTACCCTTATACTTTTATAATGAAGGGTTAGATTTTTTTCTTAATTCTTATTATAATAACTCCCTAGCGTAGAGGATAAACCTTTACAAGAAACCTTTACAATCTTAAGTTACCGCTTGTTCACCCCTACTATATATCGATTTATCCGTTATAATTCATACCTATGCATAGGTATCGGCATACCAACATATTTACATATAGCTAGAGAGAGTATTATTTACATAACCCTATGCGTAGAATCCTCGGTATACTTTACGAATTTAAACCGTTAAATGTATCCATAGTGTGTGAAGGTTTAACACTTGAGATATCTTTTGTCCAATCAGGCCAAGGCTGTGAGTATCATAATTTATTCGGCTCGTTCGTGTACCTTTTTGACTCGCACGCCTAACATGCACTGATTTAATTCGGCGTGGTATTCCGATATTCTTTACAACCTTTGTTTAACATGTTAATACGCGTTAATATGATGATAGATGTTTATTCGATGCAGTCAACGGCTTGCTCTTCAGGGCGACGGAACTTCAAAGGTTGAAAGGAAATTTCGCCGAAGCGTACTCAGCAATTGTCCTGGAATAATTTTGACAGGAAAATCCATAGATCAGTGGGGTTAAAGTAGTATGGAGACGTAGTTGCACGCTTAAATGTTATTATTCTTATTACCGGAAGACTAACCAATTCGGTCCGGTATTAACGGATACCCGTCTGTCCTTGGTGGCTTAGGTTACCTCTTGTCTTGATCGTATTGAGTCTTGTCGTCGTTGCTCACCTGGCCGGGGCGTGCCAGGAGATCACCCTCCGATCGACGCGTCGAGGGTTCATTGGTAAAAATGCAATAGATATATAATTTACCTACTCGGGTACGCCTCCGGTTTCTGCGCATATCTTATGCGGATCACGCTAATCGGATTTATTTTACAGGTGTTGCACTACGCCTTGGAGTGGGACGTTCAGGCCGAGGCGGAATACCCCATCCATTGTCCTTACCTACTTGACAGCTCGCCCTGAAGGGACCATTTCAGCGGCTCCAGTACGGGACTCCATACCTCTTCGTGAGCAAGTAGCCATGTCTAAATGCCGTGCTCTGTTCTTTCGTGTATATTTCTCATCTTCTTGTTTTACTGCAGCGTTTTAAATCGTCGTTTAGAGAGTTTTCTTTTCGGTTTAGGTATGCTCATTTATCTTTTCTTGTTTTCTGCATATTATTTTGACTGTTGGCCTTCCTATTTCAGGTCGACTAGAAGATGGATAGTGTGCGAGGCCCGGAATGAGGTTACCGAGGCAAAGTGCTAGTCGGCATCTATCGAGCGGAGTGTGCATAGCACTCTGCGAGTTGCTCGTCGAATACTTCACCTTAAGCTATTCTCCTGAAGCTTTTAATCTAGTAGAGTAGCCCTTGGTAAGTATATCTGCAGAGGGAGTAAAATCTATTTTCATCCCTCTGTTGAAACTCAGGAATTTTGGGCGATACATTTCATCTGTATCAAGTTCCCTCATTATCACTGGGTTATTCGAGGTTGGGACTCCGATACTGCTATATCGGACGTCCTACCTCTTCGAACCCTATATCGATTCAGTTCTGGATATGCGACTACCCTTGTTTTTTTTATACAGGGTTGCGTATGGTTCAGATAAATCAACCTCCGTCGACTTTCTGCTATCGACTGGTACAGGTTTGAGTTTTAATATGTATCTGGCTACGTTTGACCCACCCAAGATTTAACGGCGCTCCATTATCGTTCACAGTTCCTTATTGAATCTCTTTTACTAATATAGCTGTATATTCTGAAATGGGAGTCGAAGGACTAAGTTAGATCTTTCGACGTCGGATGGTGTCACTGTTAATTCCCATATAAACGTTATTTTACCAGTTTCATTTATGTTTATCCCTACTGCATCCATGCGTCAGGGTTTGATTTACATGTATAAAGTCTGTTGTGTTATTTATGATTCTGAACAGAGTTTTCTCCAGCGACTAATACCACGGTGCGCGCATCGTTTTTCTACAGGGTTTCCAGTTCGGGCCGTGGGTTTTTTTTTTTATACTGTGATCTGGATGAATGTATATATATACATCTTAACAACGTTTTTTCATTTTCTGAAATATCGGCACCTCTCTTACATTATTTACTTGTTGTTATACCTACCGGTATATGACCATATCTAAGCGATGTTAGCAAGTAGGGTAGATTTATAAATGTTTTACGTTTATTGTGTTAGACCACATACGACACATAGAAGTATAGAGTTGATTTGGTCAAACTCGATTTTTAATTATACACCGATTTGTGTCCATTCAACGCCTATGTACTTATACGTCTACTTTCGGCATATTGATTTCCATTTGTTTCATGTCGATCTATATGAGTCGGCAGTTAGGTTTTATTTAATTAAATTTGCTTGTACAAAGGCGAAATTCCAAGGTTTAAACATACTCTTGGATTAAGAATTTTTCCATAAATTTTTGAAATAGTAACCTTCGCTTAGGGTTAGATATGCTTGTTATGACAGGATTCCATCCACTCCGGGTTTCGATTTTTCTTTTTCTAAATTTATTCTCCATATCTCATATAGTTAATTCATGAGATTATATAGATAATATTAAGGGTTTTGTAGATTCGAATACCCTTTTTTTTTTTCTCTAACCAAAATCTTCCTATGATATAATTTAATGTTTTTAATTTCTGTCCTCTAATTATTGTTTCAGGTATTATCAAGGTTAGAGGTAATATTTTCCAGCATGTTGATTTAAGCGTCAAGATAGAAATGTGGGTGAATTTCATCAATTCTACATAAAATCAACTTCGATGCGATATAATTACTCATTTTTTTAGTACTATTAGAATAGTTAGAATATGCATACCTGAATTTTATACAAGCTATAGATGTAGAGTTTTCATATCACTAATCTATTTTATTTCTATCTTGCTTAATGACTGTGCTACTACATACACTACATTTTCAGTGTTACTATAATGGTTCTTTTCAATACACATAGTCACATCATATCCGGTTGGGGTCTATGGGAATTATAACAATTTTTAATCATCTATAGAGGCCAAGTAACTTCAGATCTAGACCAACTTGGTTTTAGAGATTCTGGAGTTTCTACTCTATAGATTTCTGGTCTACAACAAATAGATTCTGGAAGGTACATCCTTAAGGACAGATCTATTAAATGTAGCACCAAAATTTTGCAATTTGTCATAAATAAAATGGATATGTAGCCAATTCATACTATAATAAACCATAGCCATAAAAATTTCAGAACATACCACACAAGCTGCAAATTGACCAACCTCCCAACCTTAGAGTCATATTTGTCTCCCAGGACTCACCCCCGAGCAGAGATCACCTCCTAGAACAGATCAACCTCTGATCATCCTAGGAGCAGCTTATTTAAGCTCAAATTTCCCCAAAGCATGTTTCTCATTCTGCGTCCAGAATAGCAGGATGCTTTCTTTCCTGTTTGGCCTAGGCTTCCCATCTTTGGGATCCTTTAAAGCTGTTTTAAGCTTTTTCCCTTAGCTTTTCCAGCTTTATTCCACCTCTTCCCAACTACTCCTCTTCATTGGGGTAAATTCATATTTTCCTCAAATCTAAATAAATTTCTTTCAAGGGATTTTAGAAAGATTTTTGGGGATTTGTTGCCTTATCCATCCTCATGGATTTGGCAAGTGATCTCAATTCTCTTTTTGGTCAAAATGCACAATTATTTTATTTATTTCCTCAAATAAAATATGCTAATACATTCACACCATAGTCATCCCTTGGGGTCCACCCCCTTAGGATTTTTAAAATTCAAATGTCTAACTTTTAAAATTCAACACACAATTTGGGGGTGTTACATATTCCCCCTCTCAAAATAAACACCGTCCTCGGTGTTCTTATTCAACTACCAGAGTTCATTTAAACAAAAATGGATATTGCTCCATCATTTCAGCTTCCCTTTCCCAGGTGGCTTCTTCAGCAGTAAAGTGCTTCCACAACACCTTTACTCTGACCACTGTTCTGTTTCTCAATTCAATTTCTTCCCGCTCCAATATTTGAAGCGGTTCTGGCAGAAACTCCCCTTCTGGTTCCACCTGTACAGCATTCCAATCAACTATGTGAGAAGCATCATGCACATATATTTTTAATAATGAAACATGAAATACATTATGCACTTTAACATGAGGTGGTAAGGCCAGCTTGTAAGCCACTGGTCCCACCCTTTCTAACACCTCAAAAGGCCCACAATATCTAGGTGCCAGTTTTGCACAACTCCCTGCATAAAGTGTGCTCTTTTTTGGTTTGATGCGCAAATACACATGATCCCCCACTTGGAATTCTCGGTGCACCCTTTTCTTATCAGCATAGCTCTTCTGTCGATCCTGTGCTGTCTTTATATTTCTCTGTATCTGTTTGACAATTCTTTCCATTTCCTGTAGTGCATCTGGTCCCAACACCAGTTTATCCTCTGGTTGACTCCAGCTCAAGGGAGTACGACACTTCCTCCCATAAAGTGCCTCAAATGGACTCATCTTAATAGAGGATTGATAACTATTATTGTAAGCGAACTCAGCTAGATGCAGATACTCTTCCCACTTTGATGGTCTATCCATCACATACATACGCAGCATGTCTTCCAAGATTTGATTTGTCCTTTCTGTCTGCCCATCTGTTTGAGGGTGATAGGCAGTACTAAAATTCAACTTAGTACCCATTCCTGCAAACAACCCTTTCCAAAATGCTGCTGTAAACTTAGCATCTCGATCTGAGACAATCACCTTGGGAACTCCATGAAGCCTTACTACTTCTTTTAGGAAAACATTTGCTACCTGAGCTGTTCCAAAGGTAGATTTTACTGGTATAAAATGAGCAGCCTTGGTTAAAGTGTCTACTACCACCATTACTGAATCATGCTGATATTTAGTCTTGGGTAATCTTGTTATAAAATCCATGGAGACTGTGTCCCATTTCCATTCTGCAATTGGCAGAGGATTTAACAGCCCTGCTGGGTGTTGATGCTCAACCTTGACCAGTTGACACTCCATACATTTACTCAGATATTCTGCCACATCTCTCTTCATTCCCGGCCAGAACAGCTTCTTTTTCAAGGCTGTTAACATCTTCTGGTACCCTGGGTGTCCTGCATAAGGCTGTTTGTGATATTCATCTAGTATTTCTCTTTTCAATGACTCTACATTTGGAATATACAACCTGTTTTTGTAATAGAGCAGCCCTTGTGGATTTTTAGTGTAATCTGTTTTATCTCTTTTCTGAAATTTCACCAAGAGGGCTTCATAGTCGGGATCTTGTTTTGCTGCTTCTCCCACCAATTCTTCTATCCTCATCTGGGCACTACTCCCAATGCTATTTAAATGTTGACAAGCATTTCTACTTAAGGCATCAGCAACTTTATTCTCTTTTCCCTTGATATGCTTTATATCCATATCAAATTCACTTAGAAAAGACAGCCATCTGGTTTGTCTTGCATTCAGATCAGCTTGGGAGAAAAAATATTTGAGACTGATATGATCAGTCATCAATGTGAACTTCTTCCCCAGCAGATAGTGCCTCCACATTTTTAAAGCATGAATAATAGCTGCAAGTTCCAAATCATATGCACTATAATTCTGTTCATGAGTTTTCAATTTCCTAGACTCATAGGCAATAACTGAATTTTCTTTCAATAGGACCCCTCCTAGCCCCTCTCTGCAAGCATCTGTACATACCACAAACTCCTTATCAGGATCAGCAATTTTTAATATAGGTGCTGAAATCAGTCTTTGTTTCAACTGCTCGAAACTGTTTTGGCATTTTTCAGTCCACACAAACTTAACACCCTTCCTCTGTAATGAAGTTATGGGATTTGCTATAGCAGAAAATCTCTCCACAAATCTGCGATAATAACCTGCAATTCCGATAAATGATCTTACTGCTGTAACATCAGTGGGGACTGGCCATTCTTTAATGGCTTTTATCTTTTCAGGGTCAACTGCCAATCCTTTTTCAGAGATGATATGCCCCAAATATTGAATTTTATCTTTATAAAATTCACATTTACTGAATTTAGCATATAGCTGATTTTCTTTCAAAGTTTGCAATACTATTCTCAGGTGTTCCTTATGTTCTTCTTCATTTTTAGAATAGACTAATATATCATCTATGAACACAAGAAAAAATTTGTCCAAATACTTATTCAACACACTGTTCATCAGACACATGAATGTGGCAGGGGCATTGGTCAGACCAAAAGGTAGGACTATAAATTCGTAATGCCCATACCTGGTTCGAAATGCTGTTTTGCTGATGTCTTCTTCTTTAATTCTGAGCTGGTGATAACCAGTCCTTAAGTCTATCTTGGAAAAAACTGAGGCACCTCGCACTTGATCAAACAGATCATCAATTCTAGGAAGTGGATATCTATTCTTTATGGTCAACTTATTCAGTTGTCGATAGTCAATACACATCCTAAATGTTCCATCTTTCTTTTTAACAAATAACACAGGTGCTCCCCATGGAGACACACTTGGTCTGATGTAACCCTTATCCAATAGTTCTTGCAACTGCATCTTCAATTCCATCAGTTCTGGAGGGCTCATCCTATAAGGAGCTCGGGAAATAGGAGTAGCTCCTGGTACCAGATCTATAGAAAAATCAATTTCTCTTTGAGGGGGAAGATGAGGGATTTCCTTGGGAAAGACTTCTTTAAATTCTCTGATAACTGGTATAGCCTCCAGTAACTCTTCCTCTGTTTTCTGTTCTATTTCTTCTACATGCACTGCATAGACTTGGTATCCTTTTCTAGCTGTTCTTTTCAATTGTAAGGCTGATATTTGTCTTACTACTATGGGTTTTTGTTTCCCTTTTAATGTAAAGGATTTCCCTTCCTCATCTACACAATGCAAGGTTTTATCCCAGCAGTTCATCAGGGCTTTCTTCTTTTCTAGCCAATCCATTCCTATCAGCAGATCATAGGATCCTAATGGCAATATGTTCAGATTTACTTCTGTTGGGAACCCATTTAATTGTATTGCTGTTTTGGGCAACTTATGTGTGACTTTTCTCTTAGTTCCCGTGGCCAGCTGTACCAACCATGACTGCTGAAATTTTTCAGGTTTAATTTTACATTTTTCTACAATTCCAGGACTAATATAACTCAAAGAAGCACCTGGATCAATCAAAAAAGTAACAGGTATGTCAGAAATCTTACCATCCATTTCCACCATGGTTGCTTGATGTTCTGCCTGTCGATTTTCCAGAGCTGCACTGATGGTTGGTATGTTTCTGGCTATGTCATTGACGGTGGTTGCCTCTCGTTCTCTGCTGATCATGTGGATATTTCGATGGGGGAAGTCTCTCATCATATGGGGTTCTCCACATCCCCAACATTTCAGCGGTTCCTTCATTCTGACTGTCCCTTCCTTTCTATTGTTCCCTTCTACTGGTTTTGAAGCCACTTGAGATTGAGCAGTCTGACTTTCTTTTGGTTTGCTGAACTTTTTCCTCTGATGATCTCTACCAAAATTCCTTAAATATGCTGGTTTTGGTCTCTTTCCTTTGAACTCAACCTTGTTCTTCCAGCTCTTCCCTTGTTCAACTTTCCCTTTAAACTGCTGATAGCATAGTCTTGCTTTTCTAACAGCTTCATCCATGGTATTTGGGTTGTCAAACTCTATTTTCTCCTTGTACACAGTAGGCAAACAATTTAAAAATCTTTGCACTTTAGCCTTTTCCTCCCTAATGTAAGGGACATACCTCAGTAGATTAGTAAACTTAGTGACAAACTCATCAATAGTGAGCTGCCCTAGCCTCAGTTCATGGAATTCCTTTGCTTTATCATCATAATAACGTTCATTCAAATAACGACTCTTGAACTTTGTCTGAAAGTCTTCCCAAGTAACTGTTTTTTCATCAATAGCATGCACCATTTTAGTCTCTTCCCACCAGAGTGTAGCTTTGCCTTGCAGCTGATACACAGCTAGTCTAGCCTTCAGATTACTCTCATATTCATATACTTGGAAATACTTGATCATGTTCAGCAACCATGCTTCAGCATCCTCTTCCTTCTCTCCATCATAGGAAGGCGGTTTGATCTTTCTAAATTCTCCATGCAACTCTCTTTTCTGTTTATGTTGCTGTCTAGCAGCCTCATCTTCATCAGATTCATCCATCTTCCTCTTTCCGGAACCTTCACCCTCCTGGCTATTCCGGGAAGTTAGTTCTCTGATGAGCTTTTCCTGCTCCTTGCTGGCTGATGACAACAAGTCATTCTGGCTTCTCAGTTCAGCCAACTCTCGTTGCATCCGGTGCAACATAGCCAGTACCGGGGCATTGGGATCTGGAGTAGCAAATTCATTTTGCAGATCCACATAAAATCCTTCACCTTCAGCCATTTCAACTGTATACACTTACAACACAGATTAGCAGCGTTGATAATCTTCAGAAAACAACATAAATGTAATAAGCAGTGAGTACAAAACGACAGCCGAATTTTTGTAACTAGGGCTCCGATACCATTTGTCACACCTCCAGTTTGGGGAAATTTTTTTTTTTTTTTCTTCTTATATAACATAGATGTTCATATACATTGATCATCTACCTTGGAGTATTTAAAAATCCTCTATTAATTATATGTCAATTACCTCCATTAACAATTTACTCTCCATCTACAACCTTACACATATAGCTATCTGTCAATCTATATATGTTTCACACTTACATAGTTCCTTTATATTATCCTACTGCCAATATACTACTTGCAGGTCTCCACATTAATGTATGATTTTATTATACATATAGATATATCCCCTCTATATCTATATACCCTAGTGATAATTCACCCACCTTTTATTTCGTATACCAATTTTATTCCATATAGGTATATATATTTGCACATGGCCTCTATATATATATATATATATATATATATCTTGAGCCCTCACATATATATATATAAATCTATATATATGTACCCATATACTTTTATAATAAGAAGGGTTAGATTTTTTTTTCTTAAATTCTTATTATAATAACTCCCTAGCGTAGGGGGATAAACCTTTACAATCTTAAGTTACCGCTTGTTCACCCCTACTCATATATCGATTTATCCGTTATAATTCATACCTATGCATAGGTATCGGCATACCAACATATTTACATATAGCTAGAGAGATTATTATTTACATAACCCTATGCGTAGAATCCTCGGTATACTTTACGAATTTAAACCGTTAAATGTATCCATAGTGTGTGAAGGTTTAACACTTGAGATATCTTTTGTCCAATCAGGCCAAGGCTGTGAGTATCATAATTTATTCGGCTCGTTCGTGTACCTTTTTGACTCGCACGCCTAACATGCACTCATTTAATTCGGCGTGGTATTCCGATATT
The DNA here is from genome assembly GCA_034641835.2 of Pinus albicaulis. Classification (NCBI taxonomy): domain Eukaryota; kingdom Viridiplantae; phylum Streptophyta; class Pinopsida; order Pinales; family Pinaceae; genus Pinus; species Pinus albicaulis. Next base: position 757,824,866 of record CM076575.1, on the reverse strand, counting down.
CTTTACAACCTTTGTTTAACATGTTAATACGCGTTAATATGATGATAGATGTTTATTCGATGCAGTCAACGGCTTGCTCTTCAGGGCGACGGAACTTCAAAGGTTGAAAGGAAATTTCGCCGAAGCGTACTCAGCAATTGTCCTGGAATAATTTTGACAGGAAAATCCATAGATCAGTGGGGTTAAAGCAGTATGGAGACGTAGTTTCACGCTTAAATGTTATTATTCTTATTACCGGGAGACTAACCTATTCGGTTTCCGGTATTAGCAGATACCTGATCTGTCACTGATCGGCTTAGGTTACCTCTGTCTTGATCGTGACAGAATACTTGTCGATGCGTCACTCCGCCAAGCCCGGACAGTGCCAGGAGATCACCCTCCGATCGACACGTCGAGGGTTCATTGGTAAAAATGCAATAGATATATAATTTACCTGCTCGGGTACGCCTCCGGTTTCTGCGCATATCTTATGCGGATCACGCTAATCGGATTTATTTTACAGGTGTTGCACTACGCCTTGGAGCGGGACGTTCAGGCCGAGGCGGAATACCCCATCCATTGTCCTTACCTACTTGACAGCTCGCCCTGAAGGGACCATTTCAGCGGCTCCAGTACGGGACTCCATACCTCTTCGTCTCAGAGGATTATGTCTAAATACCGTGCTCCTGTAATGGCGTGTATATTTCTCATCTTCTTGTTTTCTGCAGCGTTTTAAATCGTCGTTTAGGTTTTCTTTTCGGTTCGTATGCTCATTTCTCCTTTTCTTGTTTTCTGCATATTATTTTATTGTTGGCCTTCCTATTTCAGGTCGACTAGAAGATGGATAGTGTGCAGGAACTGGAATGTATGAGGTTACCCGAGGCAAAGTGCTAGTCGGCATCTATCGGCCGTGTGCATAGCACTTTCTGCTCCCGGTCCCATTCGAATACTTCCTGCAAGCTATTCTCACAGAAGCTTTTAAATCTAGTCGTGGCCACTGTTCGCCCATCTGCAGAGGGAATAAAAATCTATTTTCATCCCTCTGTTGAAACTCAGGAATTTTTTTTTTTTTTGGCGATACATTTCATCTGTATCAAGTGTCCTCACTATCACTGGGTTATTCGAGGTTGGGACTCCGGGATGGCTATATCAGACGTCCTACCTTCTCGAACCCTATATAGATTCAGATCTGGATATGCGACTACCCTTATTTTCGTTTATACAGGGTTTGCGTATGGTTCAGATACATCGATCCTCGTCGACGTTCTGCTATTGACTGGTACAAGTTTGAGTTTTAATATATATCTGGCTACGTTTAACCCACCCAAGATTTAAAGGCGCTCCCTCATCATTCACAGTTCCTTATTGAATCTCCTTTACTAATATAGCTCCATATATTGAACTGAAAGTCGATGGACTACGTTAGCTCTCTCAACGCCGGATGGTGTCACTATTAATTCTCGTATACATGTGTATTTACCAGTTTCGTTTATGTTTATCCCTACTGCATCCATGCGTAAGGGTTTAATTGACATGTATAAAGTCTGTTGTGCTATTTATGATTCCGAACAGGGTTTTTCTCCAGCAACAAGTACCACGGCGCGCGCCTAGGGTTTCTGCAGGTTTGCCAGTTCGTGCCGTGGATTATTATACTGTGGTCTGGATGAATGTATATCTATACATCTCTGTACATCGTTTTTTTTTTTTTATTCTCGGAATATCGGCACTGCTCTTATTTTTTTTTCATTATACCTTCCGGTATATGGCCATATCTAAGCGCTGTTACCAAGTAGTGTAGATTTATAATTGTTTTACGTTTATTGCGTTAGACCACGTAACGGCATATAGAAGTATAGAGTTGGATTGGTCAAACTCGATTTTTAATTATACACCGATTTGTGTCCATTCGACGCTTATATACTTGTACGTATACTTTCGGCATATTGACTTCCATTTGACTCATGTCGATCTATATGAGTCGACAGTTAGGTTTTTTATTTAATAAATTTTCTTGTACAAAGGTGCATTCCAAGGTTTAAACGTACTCTTGGATTAAGAATTTATCCATAGAATTTTAACATAGTAGATTTCGCTTAGGTTTAGATATGCTTGTTAGGAAAGGGTTTCATACCCTCCGCGTTTCTCCTTTTCTTTTTCTAAATTTGTTCTCCATATATCATATAGTTAATTCATGAGAATAGATAGGTAATATTAAGGGTTTTGTAAATTCGAATACCTTTTTCTTTAACCATAATTTTTCTATGATATATTTTAATGTGTTTAATTTCTTTCCTCTAAATATTGTTTCAGGTATTATCAAGATTAGAGGTAATATTTTCCAGCATGTTAATTTAAATGTCAAGGTAGAAATATAGTTGAAGTTCATCAATTCTACATATCATCAACTTCGATGGGATATAACTACTCATTGGTTAGTACTTACTAGAATAGTTAGAATATGCATACTTGAAATTTATAAAAGCTATAGATGTAGAATGTTCATATCACTCTTCTATTTTATTTCTATCTTGCTTAATGACTGTGCTACTACATACACTACATTTGCAGTATTCCTATAATGGTTCTTTTCAATACACATAGTCACATCATATCCGTTTGGGGTCTATGGGAGTTATAACAAATTTTAATCCTCTATAGAGGCCAAGTAATTTCAGATCTAAACCAACTTGGTTTTCGAGATTCTGGAGTTTCTATTCTATAGATTTCTGGTCTACAACAAACAGATTCTGGAAGGTACATCCTTAAGGACAGATCTGTTAAATGTAGCACCAAAATTTTGCAATTGTCATAAATAAAATGGATATGTAGCCAATTCATACTAGAATAAACCATAGCAATAAAAATTTCAGAACATACCACACAAGCTGCAAGATGACCAACCTCCCAACCTTAGAGTCCTATTTGTCTCCCAGGACTCACCCCAGAAATGAGAGATCACCTCTGGGGAAACAGAGATCAACCTCGGTGATGATTGGCTGACTTATTAAGCTCAACACACCCAAAGCATGTTTCTCATTCTGCGTCCAGAATAGCAGGATGCTTTCTTTCCTGTTTGGCCTAGGCTTCCCATCTTTGGGATCCTTTAAAGTTGTTTTAAGCTTTTTCCTTAGCTTTTCCAGCTTTTTCTCACCTCTTCCCAACTACTCCTCTTCATTGGGGTAACTTAGATTCTCCTCAAATCTAAATACTTTTCTTTCAAGGATTTTTGAAAGATTTTTGGGGATTTGTTGCCTTATCCATCCTCATGGATTTTGGCAAGTGATCTCACATTCTCTTTTTGGTCAAAATGCACAATTATTTTATTTATTTCCTCAAATAAAATATGCTAATACATTCACACCATAGTCATCCCTTGGGGTCCACCCCCTTAGGATTTTAAAATTCAAATGTCTAACTTTTAAAATTCAACACACAATTTGGGGGTGTTACATAGGGCTACAAGAGTCCCTTCCTCAAAAGTGTTGGCTGCCCCAACTGTTGATGCATGTGGCTGCTCCTCCATGAGTGTGACAGTGTTAGCATAAGCCTCCTCAAGAGGTGATGTGATCTCTTCTTGATGAGAATAGGAAGCGCATGGTACTTCCTCTTATTTTTCTTCAACCTTCTTGACCTCCTCAAAGGTGGATGTATTTCTTCTGGATATGAAAATAGATGAGAATAAACTCATATTCTTCTTGGGCTTAGACTCACAGGGACCTGTGGATTCCTCATACATGGGAAAAGGTGACCTTCCAGTGGTACGCTACAACTTTGAACTCTACATGCTAGAAACCTACTATTCCTTCCTCCTTCATCCTGCCTGAGCTGACAGTAATCTCTGAAGGGCAAAGCTGCTTTGAATTCTTCCCCCTTGGACTGCCATTCTCGGAAATAATCTCCGAAGGGTATATGATCATGCTGATGTGAGATACTCATATTTTTCATAGATAAATAGCTCCACAGGCTTATCTAGAACTATTCTCTGGTACCACGGTAATATCCCATTTCAGGGATATCTCTAAAGCACGGCAAAACTCCAACCAGAGATAGACTGAGAGAGAATTTACCGGATATTTCACCTCTGAAAGAGGATGAGATACGGATGCTTCCTATACCTTTCTAGACTCTTTCTAAGAGTGAGAGATAAACACACCAAATTTTATACAACTATAAAACTCAAACAATAATAGTGCAGCAGACTGTAATATCCCAAAAATGGATTTTTCAGCAGATCATTCTAGAAAAATGAATTATTTATGAATGTTTAAAAATAATCAGCAACCAACTCCAAATACTGCAGCAACCTTTACTCATCTTTTAGGGGAAAAAAGGTGGGGAAAAGTGAGGATTTTGGCCCTAAAATGAGTGTATAAGAAAATCTGCGTAAAATGACGGGTCAAGGTTCTATAATATATTATATCAGGTCAAGAGGGAATTAAATGTATAATTTCAGCTCAAAAAATGGCGTTTTTTTATGTTAAACAGTTCCTCCTTCCCGACTAGTCAAGAAAAACCCTCATTTCCCATGACTTTGAGTATGCAGAAATTTACTGAAGCAAGGGTAGCATATTTTATCAAGGAATAAGATGTAAAAAAGTATGAATAATAATAAAATGATTTTGGGAACATGGAAAAGGCATTAAGCAAGGTTAAACAGTAGTTTACATAGAAAATCCCTCAAGATTGAGGTGTTGCAAGACAAGAGAATGACCAGAAAACCCTTCAGCGTTATTTCTAGGAGGCTGAAGCTTATTTTAATATATTACAGATCTGAAAATTATCAATACATTAAAACAGAGATCTATAATGGAAAAAAATTCCCAAAGGGCCCTTTATTACATTCCCCTCGGGAATTTCAACAATACATGAAAATGTCAGAGTTGTTGGGTAGCTGCTGCAAATCAAATCTGCAACATAATAGACAATGCTGAAGATGATGAACAAACTGAAGTAAACCTCCTTCAGTGGATCTCCAAAGTGGAAGGCTGATCCTTACACTTGAGATCTTACCCTGAAATCAATCTGCAAAACCCTCACTGCAGACACACCATGAAAATAATGCAGTCACTAAGAGGAACTGCGCAGTGAGTGGAATAGAAAACTTTGGCAAAGTGCCAAGATCTGCAAATCAGCTCCAATGTCCTCCAATCTAATCCTCCAAAGGGAATAAAGACTCCCCCTCTGAAAAACAAGAGAAGGAAGCGGTGTTGTGGAATCTCCACGGCAACACCCTACAACACAGTATTATGTTGTTGCAGCAATAACACTGTCCTGGAGGATGATGCTGAAAAACTAACCTTGTCTGAGCAGGCACTCGAAGTCCCCTAGGGCTAAGGGTGAGATCTCCACACGGAGACACTCGGTTGCACTAAACAGTGCTGCAGACAGGCTAAACAGCCAGCGTGCTAAAGAAGACAAATGTCTCACTCAACAATCAGTAACTCAAGCATGAATGAAATGAGGAGGCTCCTCCATCTTTTATCACGTTGGTTTCCCTCCAAAACCCAATGTAGCCTCTCTCTCTCCTCCACATCCTCATCCTTATCTACGCAAAAGCTTGCAGAAGCGTCTAGAGTGTACATAGGCCCCCTTCTCCACGTGGTGTTGGGCCCCCCCTTGACTCCCACTTAAGTCACAACGTTGTGCTACTAGGTGGATTTATTATTTCACTTAAGTGAGTTAGACCCTCTTCACTAACTTTTTATTTATTTACAAACTATAGACAAAAAACTAAAAAAAATAGAATATTCCAATTAGCTGTCGCTAATTAGGAATATTACATTAACTATTGATGGTTTTTCGCAGTGTCATATTAGATATCATTTTTTTGGATTCAACTGCATTAAGTAAGTTATTCATCTATAAAAATTTCCATGAGAGCTGGTCATAGCTGACTAATTTCTCATGATTTTTGAATAGTTCACTTAGCACTCATTGCATCTGGTGATGCTCGTAGTGGTGAATAAGTGGGACTGAAACTAGTGAAATGAATCAGATAACATCAATAGTCACTTTAGAGACTTTCACCTGGTAACAAGGACTTCTCGGGAGGTCACCCATCCCAAACCGCCTCTTGCTCAGGCATGCTAATCTGTGGATTTTTCCCCATAATCAAGCCCACTTAGCTTGCTGCCCCATTTTCAAAACCTTAGCAAGTATTGTGTCTCATAAACCATTGAAGTAGAGCTCCCTTTACTCGTTGTATTTAAGTATTGATGGGTTTTTGCAGTGCGCTATACTAGATATCATTTTTTGGGATTCAACTACGTTAAGTAAGTCATTCATCTATGAAAATTTCCATGAGAGCTAGTCATAGTTGACTAATTGCTCATGATTTTCGAATATTCTAGATAGCACTCATTGCATCGGGTGATGCTCACAAGGGTGAAGAAGTGGGATTGAAACTAGTGAAATGAATCACATAGCATCAATCATCACTTTTTCTACTTGCGCCCCGTAAGCAGGACTTCTTGGGAGGTCACCCATCCCATATCACCTTTGGGTCAACAGTGCTTAAATATGGAGCTTTTCCCATATAAAAGCCCACTTAGATTGCTACCCCATTTGCAAAACCTTAGCATCTATTGTGTCTCATGAACCATTCAAGTAGAGCTTCCTTTACTCTTTGTATATAAGTATTTAGGGTTTACGCAGTGCGTTATATTAGATATCATTTTTGGGATTCAAATGTGTTAAGTAATTCATTCATCTATGACAGTTTTCATGAGATCTAGTGGTAGCTGACTAATTTCTCATGATTTTTGAGCAAAGAGTAAAGGGCACTCTACTTAAATGGTTCACGAGGCACAATACTTGCTAAAATTTTGCAAATGGGGTAGCAAGCTAAGTGGGCCTAATTGTGGGGAGAACTCTACAGCTAAGCCTTCTTGATCTAGAGGAGATCTAGGATGGGTGAACTCCTGGGAAGTTATAGTTACTGGGTGCAAGTCCCGAAAGTGACGATTGACGCTAAGTGATTCATTTCACTAGTTTCAATCCCACTTCTTGACCTCTGTTAGCATCACCCGATGCAATGAGTGCTAAGTGGACTTTTCAAAAATCATGAGAAATTGGTCAGCTACAACTAACTCTCATGGAAGCTTTCATAGATGAATGACTTACTCAACACAGTTGAATCACAAAAAATGATATATAATATAACGCACTGTGAAAACCCCTCAATACTTAAATACAAAGAGTAATGGGAGCTCTACTTGAATGGTTGATGAGGCAAAATACTTGATAAGGTTTAGAAATTGGGGTAGCAATCTAATCGTGCTTAATTTTGCGGAAAAATCCAAAATTAAACGTGCTTGAGCCAGAGGAAATCTCGGATGGGTGACCTCTTGGGAAGTCCTAGTTACCAGGGTAAATTCCCAGAAGTGATAATTGACGTTATGTGATTCATTTTAGAAGTTCTAATTCCAATTCTTCACCCCTGTGAGCATCATCCAATGAAATGAGTGCTAAGCGGACTATTCAAAAATCATGAGAAATTGGTGAGCTAGGACTACCTCTCATGGAAATTGTTAAAGATGAATGACTTACTTAATGCAGTTGAATCCCAAAAAATGATATCTAATATAGCGTACTATGGAAACCCCTCAATACTTAAATACGAAGAGAAAAGGGAACTCTACTTGAATGGTTCAATAGGCACAATACTTGGTAAGGTTTTGCAAATGGGGTAACAAGCTAAGCGGGCTTGATTGTGGGGAGAAATCCACAGTTAGGCATGCTTGAGAAAGAGGTGATCTAGGATGGGTGACCTCCCGGGAAGTCTTGGTGACTGGGTGCAAGTCTCAAAAGTGACGATTGATGCTATGTGATTCATTTCACTAGTTTCAATCCCACTTCTTCACCCTTGTGAGCATTACCTGATGTAATGAGTGTTAAGTGGACTATTCAAAAATCATGAGAAATTAGTGAGTTATGACTAGCTCTCATGGAAATTGTCATAGATGAATGACTTACTTAAGGCAGTTAAATCCCATAAAATTATATCTTAAACCATAATTCATTTCATATAGCACTTATTAATACATTTTTTAATTAATAAATTTAATTAAAAATTTATAAAAGTAAAATAACTTTAAAATAAATCTCAGTTACAGTTTTTGTATAGTATTAAGAATATTTTAAAATATTTTATATAAAATAATTTTTTCTCATCTACGCATAATTATTTAATTAAATTAAAATTCTATTTTTTATTTTTTTTTTTAAATCTATTTACATCATTAAACTTTATTAATCTAATTAAATTTTTACTTGTCAAAAAGTGGCTCAAATTTGTTTTCACTTGTGGCAAAGTTTCCAAACCTAAGGATACTTCCATGGTAACCAGAATTTGTTTTTCCATTCAAATTAGAGTTGTTTTTACATTCAAATAAATTTACTTTATGGTGTGGATAGATGTTATAGCTAATTAGTTGGAATTAGATATAATTATTAGAATTTTCCATGAAAAATTATATATAAATGTAATTGATTATTTTATGAAATTGAATAAAAGCAAAGAAAACAAAAAAATGGAAGTATTAAAATATTTGATATTTTTTAGTTCAACGTTGGTATTGTTTTGTTTGTATGGTATTAATTGTGTTTTGTATAAATTTCGTCTCCTCATAGTTTCTACATTATTTCCGTGATTTAATGAACATTATCAAACTAAATAACTAAAGATAACTCTTGTAATGATATCCATGAATATTTGTAATAAGGTTTGTAATCCACCAACTTTCCCGGCTCTAGAATAGTGAATGCTCCACCTCCAAAATAGTGAATACTCCAGCTCCATATTGGGATGTAATTTTAAATTTATTTATTATTAGATGAATGTTACTAGGTTAGATAAACTAATTTCTTATTGCATTCAAAATACTGAAGTTTTAACATTTTATTGTAGGACAATTTAAAATGGTTTAATATTTAATGTTATGGTGTTTTGTATCATAAAGTGTATTATTAATCATTTAATTTATTATTATTATGGAGATTAGTATAAGTAATTTATGAGAATGGTTAGTGTCTGATGATTGAAAATTTTACTATGATTTTATTGGAACTGAACCTTACTAAGATATAGTAACTATGCTATATATGTGTGTGTATGAGTTTAATTATAATTGGGTGTGTAGTAAACAATATATATGTATATATATATATATATATATATATATATATATATATATATATATATATATATGTATGATTCTAATTATAATTGGGTGTGGAGTAAACAATTTACTAATTTATGATGATATCCATGAATATTTGTAATAAGGTTTGTAATCCACCAACTTTCCCGGCTCTATAATAGTGAATGCTCCACCTCCAAAATAGTGAATACTCTAGCTCCATATTGGGATGTAATTTTCAATTTATTTATTATTAGATGAATGCTACTAGGTTAGATAAACTAATTTCTTATTGCATTCAAAATACTGAAGTTTTAACATTTTGTTGTAGGACATTTTAAAATGGTTTAATATTTAATGTTATGGTGTTTTGTATCATAAAGTGTATCCATTAATCATTTAATTTATTATTATTATGGAGATTAGTATAAGTAATTTATGAGAATGGTTAGTGTCTCATGATTGAAAATTTTACTATGATTTTATTGGAACTGAACCTTACTAAGATATAGTAACTATGCTATATATGTGTGTGTGTGTGTGTGTGTGTATGAGTTTAATTATAATTGGGTGTGTAGTAAACAATAGATATGTATGTATATATAAGTATGATTTTAATTATAATTGGGTGTGGAGTAAACAATTTAATAATTTATGAATAAATATATATATTATGAAACTCTGACAACTAACTTAAGTGATTAACTAGTTGTTTAACTAGTATTATGTTATTTGTATTGTTTTGAAGAAACTGAAACATTTTATTTTCTTGAGAAAGATTATTTGAAGAATGTCATGGATTAATTTTGTTTTGTTGGAAAAAAAAAATTTATTTATGGAAAAGTGGTTCCATAAAACTAAAAAAGACTAATGGTAAAAAGCATTCCAATAACTGAGAAGTGGTTGGAAACTTTTGGACAGTTACCTTTTACTCAGGATTCTTGTTAATCAAGCTAAAACACTTTGTGGAACCCTCAGGGTAAAAAATAAACCGAAAAGGGAAACTAGTGAGAAGAATCCATAAAAAAAAAATATACAATGAAGAACGACGAAGAATATAATCTTAAATTATGCTCTTGATTTATATTACAAGTGATTTTAATGTACATAGTGGAAAAGAACTCCTACACTGTATCTCAGTACGAAGACCGAGAAAATTCTTGTTGAAATAACTAATATAAGCAGAAATCTGCATGGCCATAAATCTATCCAAATAGTAAAATAACGAGAGGCTCTACGACCATAAACCCAGTGAGACCTGGGAGCGCAAGTCAGCATATCTATAAATGTTCGGCGACCCAAGAAGAAGCGAGAATAGAATACCTAGAAAGGAAGCATAAGGTTTGAAGTAAGCTCGCATCGAAGAATATCGGGAAGGGGAAAATTGTTGTGTACCCTTGGTCATCAGCTAAGGGGAATACTTGCATCAATAGAACATGAAAATGGGGGTAAGATAGTAACCATATGAATTCTAGAAAAAAACACATAGAAGTATAGATAATAACCCCAAAGAGAGTTGGGCAGGAGATCGAACCTGTGTCAAATCGCGCCCGTAGGCAGATTACTGAAGAAACTGTGTAGATGAAACGAAAAAAGTTTACAGTTAAAAAAAAAAACCCCACTAAAGAAAACAAAAGGAAGAACCAAAAATCAGTACACTTCCATACCTATTGTGATGGAAGAGAAAGCTACATCGGGGTTATCTTTCACACTGATAATGATAATATGCCTAAACCTAGTAGAGGCATTGGCCAACCTTGCGAATCATCTCCAAGAGCAGCATACCGTGGGTATCGAACCCTACGTAGAGTTAAACATACACTGTGGAATTCCAAGGCATGGAAAAGCAATGTAATGAGATTATGACTATTCTAGGAGAGTTTCTTACTGAGCCGTGGCAGAGGATTTGCTCCAATGGAGCAAGGCGTTGTCTGTAGAACCTCCATGCCACCGCGAAGGTTGGAGACGAGGAACCCACAGAAGAAATTTCAGTGAAATAAGGAGTTATTTAGGGTTACCTTAGCATTACCCTGATCCGTTCCCGCCAAACTCACCACCGTAGATCCCAAGACATCTGATCAAACAACGGTTAAATTGGCATATGGTGAACTACGGATGGTGCCATACAGTGCCATTCAATATACGAGTACAACTATATGATTTAATGAAAAGTATAGTACCCAAGGATATCCATACTCGATTTAGTCGGACAGTCATAATAGTAGGTTTAATAACAAACATAACCAATCAAGGGATGTGAGTTAATAAGTGGGGTTATCAATGAAGAGCATGTGTAAGACTCAGATGATGTTAAACAACAACCTTTACATGGATATGGTACCCTAAGTATTTCGATGCAGTATATAAGATGTATAATTAGATAAGGTGTTAACATATACATGTTTAGAAAATCTTAATCATAACCGACAAATATTTAGAGGTTTATATAAATATATATGCAGTATAGTCATATATTCAAAATAGGAAAAAAAATTTTAATGTAGAATGTTACAGGTTTTATCAGAGCATCGTTCACATGCTGGGACCCTAGTGGTCACCTAACATGATAAATTGCGTGTATAATTGATGCACAAAACATAAATAATATTGCAGAGGGTGATATAAGAAGGGGACCGACACAGCAGATACCTCGGAATACTAGGGAACCTACACCTCAACAATAGCCATAAATGAATCCTGAAATGTGGATCAAGCTGAGCATGGATCAACACCAGCAGACCAGTAGACTGTTGGAGGAGCAACAACACCAAAACAATATATTGTTAAGCACTATGAAGAAGTTGTAGGAAGAGATCGACCGAGTGAGGAGTGACAATTAACATTTGATGCAAGAACATGAAAGGATACTTAAGAGCCTTTCTGAAAAATAGAATCAGGGGGTGTTACAACTCAGTCCCGATAAGGACATGCAGGAAGATAACAAATGACAAGACAAGGACCAAACCATTGATATAATGGATAGAAACCATTCAAAACAAAGAAACGGGAACAAAAACTACAATGAGGCTGAGTTTGGTAACGTGTTAGACCAGCAAGAAATTAAGAAATAAAAAGTGGAATTACAAGGAGAATTCTGAAAGATAAAACCACCTACGTTTGATGGAGAAGCTGAAGAAGTGGTTGAAGCCTGGCTGATTAATATGAACAATTACTTCCAATTCTATGGGTACAGCAACAACCTTAAAGCTAGATTGGCCATTTACCAGTTGAGAGAAAATGTGACTCTGTGGTGGGAGGAGGTAAAGAATGTTCACAGCATTGAATATCAAGATGTGACATGGGATTCATTCTAGCAATATTTCAAAGACAAGTACTTAATATAACATTTATATGATGAAAATTCTGGATAATTTCATGATTTGAAGCTAGGTCAAATGACAATGTATGAGTACATAACCAGGTTCACTTCCCTACTAAGATATGTTCCATATCTAAGGGATGAAAAGGCTAAGGTTCAACATTTTTTAAGTAGTTTTCCAACCCACATGAAGGAAAAAATTGAATTTGTGAATCCAAGGACCATGGATGAAGCGATTCAGAAAGCTATAATGTCATACCAGTAGTCCAAAGCTAAAGGAGAAATGGGCAAAAATTGGCAGCCCATAAAAGGACAGAAAAGCAGCTCCAGTTTCAAAAGTGCTAGAAATAGTAACCTCAAGAATTCTCCAGAAAATATAGTAAACAAAAATTTTGGAAGAAACCACCAAAGAACTTGATGGCCTAACGAGGAGAGGCCTACATAGGCTTCCGACAAACCCGAGCAAGGAAAATTTCCAAAACCCCCTCTACAGTGTTGGGGGTCCAGCGAGGCGCATTATTAAAAAAATTTCCCATAGTGATGGAGAAGTGAAACAACTGATAATATGCAAGAGGCTTCTATAGTGGGATATGTAGCCTGAAATATACCTAGAATCAACGTAGCATTGGAATATCACCAGGCAGATTATCAACCAACGATGATAGAATCGGAAGGTAAGATACTCTCACAACTTGTTTCTATTTTGGTTGACCCATGTGCAAGTTTAAGTTATGTAAACCCCAAAATAGTAGAATTATGTAAATTACAAGGGCATAAATTGAAAAATCCTTGGCTGGTACAGCTAGCCACAGGTACAAAAATAAAGGTAAGTGCCAAAATTCAAAACCGGACATTGGAAATCGGAGACCAGTAGTTAAACGTGGACCTGAACATACTGCTATTATCATCCTATGATGTATTGTTGGGCATGGATTGGGTAGAGAAACATTGAACCTTGGTGGATTTTAAAGAACAAATTATATATTATAAAGTGCAAGATGGAACACGCAAAGAGATTCAGGGAATAAAGGAACCACTACAGCTACATCCAATCACAACATCCCAAATGAATAAATGTAGGAGAAAAGGATGTCCGATTTATGCCATACAAGTGGGATATTCCAATTCCAAGGAGAAGACTCCTAGGATGGAAAACATACTGGTAGTACAAGACATCATGGATGTATTTCCAGAAGATGTACCAGGACTACCCCCAAGAAGAGATATTGATTTCACCATTGATTTAATGCCAGGAGAATCACCAATTTCAAGGGATCCTTACAGAATGAGTATTTCAGATCTAACTGAATTAAAAATGCAATTTCAGGAGCTGCTAGAGAAAGGGTACATACGCCCGAGTGTGTCTCCTTGGGGAGCACTAGTGTTGTTTGTAAAAAAAAAGTATGGAACCAAGAGGATGTGCATGGATTATAGATAGCTCAATAAATTGACAGTAAAAAATAAACATCCCTTACCTTAGATTCATGACCTGTTTGATCAGCTGAAGGGGGCCACAATATTCTCAAAAATAGACTTAAGGTCTGGGTATCACCAAATCCATATTAAGCATGAGGATATCTACAATACTGATTCTGCACTAGGTATGGTCATTATGAGGTTGTGGTACTACCCTTTGGTCTAACCAATGCACTAGCAACATTTATGAGGTTGATGCACGGTATATTTCACCCCTTCTTGGATAAATTTGTGCTAATATTTATCGATGATATTTTAATCTATTCCAAGAATCGGGAAGAACATAAGGAGCACCTAAGAATAGTGTTGGATATGTTAAGAAAGCACCAGTTGTACGCCAAGTTCAGCATATGTGATTTCTTCAAAGAAGAAATCTAGTACTTAGGCCACGTTATTTCAGCTGAGGGGATAAGAGTTTATCAAGAGAAAATTAAGACAAGTATGGAATGGTTAATTCCCCAAAATGTGACATATATCCGATCCTTTATGGGATTGACTGGGTACTACCGACGGTTCATTGAAAGGTTCTCCAGAATAGCTTTTCCAATCACCTCCTTGCAAAGGAAGGGAAAAGTACTTATGTGGAATAATGAATGCCAAATTTTTTTTGAAAGGTTAAAACATCTGTTGACCATTGCCCCAGGGTTGAGGGTAGCCGACCCCAACAAAGAATTTGAGGTTTGTACAAACGCCTATAAAGAAGGGGTTGGGGTAGTTTTATCGCAAGAAGGAAAGGTGATCGCATATGAATCTATAAAGTTAAAAGCACATAAATAAGGATATTCAACCTATTATCTAGAGCTAACATCAGTAGTACATGCACTATGGGTGTGAAGACACTATTTGCTAGGAAAGAGGTTCATGTTAAAGACGGACCACAGTAGCCTAACCAGCTACCTTTAGCAAGTTGATATAAACTCATGACAATCAAGATGGAATGCCTTCATAAGTTATTTTGACATTGATTTCCAGTATGTAAAGGGTAAAGAAAACCGTGTGGTGGGTGCTTTAAGTAGAAAATTGCATTGTATATATAAACTTTGCTATAACTAGCTGAAATGCAAATTTCTAGATTAAGTAAAAGAGGAATCCCAAAGGGATCCTGAATACCAATTTCTATGGCAGCAAATGAAGCAGGTCGGAAAGAAATAAAAACCTTATGATTATGGAGTTAGCATAGATCAAATGCTAACCTTTAAAGGAAATATCTATATACCAAATATAATGGATCTAAAGGAGATCATTTTGAATGAATATCATCGTAGTAATTATTCAGGACACCCAGGATACCAGAAAATGTTGACCGCAGTTAGAAAAATTTATTTCTGCCATGGTATGCGAAAAATCATTGCAAAATATTTAAACAAATGTTTGGAGTGTCAACAGGTCAAGGTGGAGCATCGACATCTAGTTGAATTATTGTAGCCCATACCAGTACCTGAATGGAAATGTGAGGTCATATCCATACACTTCATTACTGGTTTACCATGATGAAAAATGCATAATGACTCCATTATGGTGGTGGTAGATAGACTGAGTAAGGTAGCACATTTTATACCTGTAGAGTATACTTATAAAACAATACACATAGCACACATTTTTATGAGAGAAATATTTAGACTGCATGGCATCCCAAGGTCTGTCATATCAGACAAGGATGTGAAGTTTACTTCAGCATTCTGGAAGACCTTGTTCATAGGTCTGGGGAACCAAATAAATTTTAACACTGCTTATCATCCTCAGACAGATGTACAAATAGAGTGGGTAAACCATGTCTCGGAGGATATGTTGCGCATGTACGTGATGCAACAGGCAACAATATGGGAAGGATATTTATACTTAGTAGAATTTTCCTACAACAATGGTTATCAAGAGTCTCTTAATATGAGTCCTTTCGAAGCTCTATATGGATGGAAGTGTCACACACCCATCAATTGGAGCAGCCCTGATACTAAGTTAATGCTTGGACCAGAAATGGTGGATGAGATGGAATTAGAGGTAAGAAACATTAGGAAAAACATAATATTTTCTCAAGATTGACAGAAAACATACATAGATAAGAAGAGGACTTATCGATAATTTGAAGTCGGCGATCATGTGTATGTAAGGATGAAACCAAAGAAGAGAACCTTAAGATAGGCCTCTTGTGCCAAGTTGGCTCCCAGGTTCTTTGGACATTTCTAGGTATTGGAAAGGGTGGGGCATGTGGCATATCGATTGGATTTACCCAACCATATCCGAGTTCACAATGTGTTACATGTATCCCTAATGAAGCGATACGTGCATGATCTAAAACATGTAATTCATTGGCAAAGCATTCAGGTAGGATAAGAGTAGAAAAAATCCTAACTTGAAGCGTAAAATTTTTATGAGAATTTAACTAAAGTATTTATGATTGCAGGTAGAGTCAGACGACAAGTTTCTGGTTGAACCTCAATGCACACTCGAACAGAGAGAAACCATGCTTTGGAAGTGAGTCATCACCTAGGTTAAAGTGCAGTGGAAGCACTTCATCTTAGATGGGGATACCTGGGAAGACGAAGGATTTGTTCATGAGGCTTACCCAGAATTATTTTCTGATCTAGAGTGAAACACTTAGGACGGTGTTTAATTCTAGGGGGGAAGTTGTGACAACTACCTTAAGTGATCAACTAGTTGTTTAACTAGTATTATGTAATTTTAATTGTTTTGAAGAAATTGAAAAATTTTAGTTTCTTGAGAAAGATTATTTGAAGAACATTGATCAATTTTTTTTGTTGGAAACAAAAATTAGTTATGGAAAAGTGGTTCCATAAAAGTAAAAAATACCAGTGGTAAAAATCATTCCAGGAACTGAGAGGTGGTTGGATAGTTTTGTACAATTACATTTTCCTTTGAGGATAAAAGGTACATCCTAGTGAGGAAGGGGGGTTATGTTCAGTAACTAAGGAAGAAAGAGAGAAGAATTCCTGAGCTTGTAGAGACCAGTGGAATCACTCAGTTTTCCTGTAGATTTATGGAAAGAATACTGGACTTGGGGTCTTGAGGTCTCTCTGAAATCATCTCCGTCATCCTATACTTCTTGGGTGTGGAGCACAGGGGAAGATGAGGACATAATCGCCTCTCTTAAGGTTGGGAGTACATCATCAACAAAGCCAAGAAACAAGGTAAGTAAACAGAATTAATTTTTATTGCAAATGTGATAGACATATAGCTTAACACAGGGAGGATAGAAAGAAAGTTGTTTAAGGAATTTAAGTAAAGTATATTGTATTTAGAAAGAGAAATCGTAAACTGTTTTTTCTCTTGTAAAGGGCGTATATGAGTAATGCAATGGAAAATTCTAGTTTAATCATTGAACTTTCAAGTCTAAACAAATATGTAAAATAATTTTTAGAATCACCCTATGGATAATATTCTCACTAATAGTGTAAACAAGGAGAGATTTAAAATAATACTGAGCCATTAGTTAGAATAGAATTTTCTTTCAAGGAGAATAAAAATGGAATTGGGAGTGAACTATTAATTCAAGGTCCAGGGTAGAGACCCTAGACCCTAGAATATGTTTGTTCACTTAAAACTGAACTATACATGGACATAACTAAGATGGTCGGGGCATCGAACTAACTGTAAAATAAGAAAACCGAAACTCCAAAATTTCTGAAATAAAAGAAAAGTTACTCATGCAAATCAAAAATCCATCTTTTCCATATGTGTTTAGCGAGAGAAACTTCTGAGAACAATAAGCGAAGTTAATTCGTAGCAAGAAATCATATTCCTGAAAGATAAATACATTTAATGCCTGTAAATAAAACACCGTATATCTATATATATATATATATATATATATATATATATATATATATATATATATATATATATATATATATATATATAAAGCTACAACAGATTATGATAATAAAATTCGTGGCCCATGGGCTTGAAAGAAATATTTACTCAATCTTCTCGAAGGTTACCGACTCCGAAAACCAAATCAAACTTAAGGATTCTTCTATTTAAAGAAAAAACACTTTGCGAAACCCACAGGGTAAACAATAGACCAAAAAGGGAAACCAATGAGAAGAATCCATCAAAAAAATAAACAATAAAGAATGACGACAAATATACTCTTCATTTATATTACAAACGATTTTAATGTACATAGTGGAAAAGAACTCCTACACAGTATCTCGGTATGAAGATCGAGAAAAATCCTGTTTAAATAACTAATGTAAGCAGAAATTTCTGTGGGCATAACTCTATCCAAATAGTAAAATAATGGGTGGCTCTATGGCCATAAACCTAGTGAGACCTAGGAGCACAGATGTGCTTAGCCATAAATGTTCGGTGACCCAAGAAGAAGCAATAATAGAGTACCTGAAAAGGAAGAATAAGCTCTTAGGTAAGCTCACGTCGAAGAATATCGTGAAGGGGAAAATTTTTGTGTACCCTTGGCCATCGACCGAGGGTAATACCTGCATTAATAGAACATGAAAATGGGGGTAATATAGTAACCATATGAATTCTAGAAAAAAATACACATAAATATAGATAATAACCCCAAGGAGAGATGGGCAGGAGAGCAAAACTATGTCAAATTGCACTCGCGGGTAGATTGCTGGAGAAACTGTGTAAATGAAAGGAAAAAATTTTATAGTTAAAAAAAAAAACCACTAAAGAAAATGGAAGGAAGACTGAAAATCTATACACTTCCATACCTGTTGCGATGGAAGAGAAAGCTACACCAAGGGTTTCCTGCATGCCAGTAATGATAAGATGCCTAAACCTGGCAGAGGCATTGGCCAGCCTTACAAAAGACCCTGTGACTCTTTCCCAAGAGCAGCATATCATGCATATCAAACCCTATGCAGAGTCAAACATAAATTATGGAATTCCAAGGCATGGAAAAGAAAATTAATGAGATTATGAATATTCCAGGAGAGTTTCTTATAGAGCCGTGGTGGAGGCGTTACTCAAATGGAGAAAGGCATTTCTAGCAGAACCTCCATGCCACCGCGGAGGTTGTAGACAAGACACCCACAAAGTAACTTCCAGTGAAATGAGGAGTTAGTTAGGGTTACCATGGCATTATTGCAATCTGTTCCTGCTGAACTCACCACTGTAGATCCCAAGACATTCGATCGAATGGTGGTTGAACCGAAATATGGTGAACTATGGATGGTGCCATACAGTGCCATTCAATAGATGACTACAACAGTAAGGTTTAATGCAAAGTATAGTACCTGAGGATATCCATACTCATTTCAGCCGAAAAATCATAATATCGGGTTTAATAAAAAACATAAGCAATGAAGTTATGTGAGTTAATAAGTGAGGTTATCAATGAAGAGTCAATGCAAGACTCAGATGATGTTAAACAACAACCTTTACGTGGATATGATACCCTCAGTATTTTAATGCAGTATATAAGATGTATAATTAGACAAGGTGTTAACATATACATGTTTAGAAAAGGTGAATCATAGCCAACAAAGATTTAGAAGTTTATATAAATATATTTGCAGTATAATCATATATTTGAAATAGGTAAAAAATTATTTTTATTTTTTATGTTGAATGTTACAAGTGGTATTAGAGCGACGTTAGCACGATGGGACCCTAGGGGTCACCTAACATGATAAATTTTTTGTATAATTGTTGCACAAAACAAAAATAATATTGCAAAGGGTGATATGATAAGGGGATCGACACATCAAATACCTCGGAATATTGGGGAACCTACACCTCAATCACAGCTAGAAATGAATCCTGAAATGTAGATTCAGCTGTGTGTGGATCAGCAACAGAAGACTAATAGACTGTAGGAGGAGGAACAATAGTAGACTAGTATACTATTAAGCATTGTGTAGAAGTTGCGGGATGAGATGGTCTGAGTGAGGAGTGACAATGAACGTTTGATGTAAGAACAGGAAAGGATACTTAAGATCCTTTCAGACAAACATAATCAGGGTGTGTTACAACCCAGTCCCGATAGGGACATGCAGGAATATAACGAACGACAAGCCAATGACCAAACCACTGACATAAAGGACAGAAGCCATTCACAGTGAAGAAACAAGAATAGAAACTACAACGAGGCTGAGTCTGGTAATGTGTCGGATCAGCATGAAATTAAGAAACAAAAGGTGAAACTACAAGGAGAATTCCGGAAGATGAAACCACCTATGTTTGATGGAGAAGCTGAAGAGGTGGTTGAAGCCTTGATGATTAATATGAACAAGTACTTCCAAGTCTACGAGTACAAAAACAACCTTAAAGCCAGATTGGCCATTTACTAGTTGAGAGAAAAGGCCACTCTGTGGTGGGAGGAGGTAAAGAATGTTGACAACATTTAGATCAAGATGTGACATGGGATTCGTTCCAGCAATATTTCAAAGACAAGTACTTAACATAACATTTCTATGGTGAAAAATCAAAATAATTTCACGATTTGAAGATGGATAAAATGAAAATGAATGAGTACATAACTAAGTTCACTTCCCTACTAAGATACGTTCCATATCTAAGGGATGAAAAGGCTAAAGTTCAATGCTTTTTAAGTAGTTCTCCAACCCACTTGAAAAAATGAATTGAGTTTGTGAATCCAAAGACCATGGATGAAGCGATTTAGGAAGATAGAATGTGCTATCAGTAGTCCAAAGCGAAAGGAGAACTGGGAAAAAATTGGTAGCCCAGAAAAGGACAGAAAAGTAGCTCCAATTTCAAAAGTGCTAGAAATAGTAATTTCAAGAATTCTGCACAAAATACCATAAGAAAAAAACTTGGAAGAAACCACCAAAGAACTCGATGGCCTAATGAGGAGAGGCCTACAGAGGCTTCCAGCAAACCTGAGCAAGGAAAAATTCGAAAACCCCCTCTATAGTGTTGGGGGTGTGGCGAGGCGCATTATTAGATAAATTTCCCACAACGAGAGAGAATTGAAACAATTGATAATATGAAAGAGTATTCTACAGTGGGAGATGTAACCCAAAATATACCCAAATTCAACGCAGTGTTGGAATATCATCAGGCGAATTATCAACCAACGATGATAGAATTGGAAGGTAAGCTACTCTTAGAGCCTATTCCTATTTTGGTTAACCCAGGTAAAATTTTAAGTTATGTAAACCCCAAAATAATTGAAGTATGTAAATTAAAAGGTGAGAAATTACTAACAATAATAATGTTAAATAAAGGAGGGTTTCTTAACAGAATAATAGGTCAATTCATATAAATTACTCAAAATAAAATGTTAAATATAAATTCAATGTAATCTTACTATTAATAATATTAATAGCCGTTCTTATTAAAATAAAATTTAAATTTAAAAAATGGTGGTAAATAATAATAAAGGAAATAAACAAAATTAAATCATCACTAATAGTAGAATTTTAAAATAATAAATTCTAAAAGAAAACCTGAAATTCAAGGGAATTAGGGAACTAAATGAAGGTTTAAAAACAAAAACCATAAATCATACATTCAAGAACAATTATAAGGATCCCAAAAAAGAACCAAAATAGAAACTCAACCTGAAAAGGGAAAAGTGAAAAAATAAGGGTAACTGTTTAAAAACAAAAACCCTAAAGCATAATTCAAGAACAATAAAAAGGATCCCAAAAAAGGAACCAAAATAAAAACTCAATCGACAAAAAGGAAAAGTGAAAAAATAATGAAATCTAAAGAAACCTAAAATTGAAGGGAATGAGGGAACTAAATGAAACCTCAAAAGCAAAAGCCCTAAATCATTCAAGAACAATTAGAAGAGCCCAAAAAAAGGAACCACAATAAAAACTCAACTTAGAAAAGGAAAAGTAAAAAAAAATAAGGATATTTGTTTAAAAACAAAAACTCTAAAGCATACATTCAAGAAAAATTAAAAGGACCCAAATTAGGAGCTAAAATAAAAACTCAACCTAGAAAAAGGAAAAGTGAAAAAATAAGGGGAAAGAACAGGGAATCGGGAAGAAGATATGATGCCAAAAATTAATAAGAAACACGCTTGGAGACATGAATCCTTTTTTTTCTAATTATTCCCATCATCCCTATTAATATTTTTAACCTTATTTTTAATTTCAATGACTTCTAGAAATTTTCTATGGTGATAACACTTGAAATTTTCCAAGACATTGTTGGATTCCTCAATATTAATTTCTTATTTAATTTTATTAGGATTATCAACAATGACTAAGAAATGGGAAAAATTATGTTTTATGTCTAAGTAGTGTTCCTAAATTATAATTTTAATAAAACAACCTATTTCACCCACATAAAATTTCTGGCAAGAAAGGCAACAAGTAGACAACTTTCAAGTTAGAGGGGCCAAGGGGGCCTCTGGTAAACCTCATGGAGGATCATAAGGTGTGAAGGGGTTTGAAGTTCACATTAATGTTATTTTTAATTAAAATATGGGAAAGATTCTTAAATAGAAAGTGAAACTTGGCTACATAAAGGTCAATTTTTCTTTTTATTTGGGCCCTATTGAAGTTTTCCAGATATTGGTGTTTTTTTACCCATTTTTCTGGAACACATTCAAAATATGAGTTTTCTCAATTTCAAGGTGATTTAAACATTCAAAATTATTTACACATTCAAAATATTCGATTTCTCAACATCAAAGTAATGTTTATAAAAAATTCTTAGAGCCTTAGTGGCTAGGGTGTTGAAGGCCCCTAATTTCTAGGCAGAGTGATTTTTGGTCCTTTGAATTGTTCCCATGATAATACAATCCCCCTTGCATAGGAATAATTAGATTTTATTCATCATTTTTTTCTATGATAATGAACTTCAATTCAAGGTTCAAAATTTTGGCATGTTAAATTCTAATGTGATGAATTTAGAAGATAGTTGTATATTGTTTGTATTTTAAATTTTTAGTGATGAATTTAGAGGATAGTGGTATATTATTTGTATTTTAAATTTTTAGTAATATTAGTAGTATAATTAATGTGGAGTTTAGGATTTCATTTACTTTGTTAAATATTATTTAAAATAATATTAAGTAGTTTATTTAATTATAGAGATGGAAAGTAAATTTTTAAAAAATTTTAAAACTGAACTTATGTAATTGTTGAATTCATATTTTATATTGTATGTCCTTTTTACCATAGAAAAAGACAAGTAGAATTATTCCCTCACATCCTTATTGTCATGTTTCTCAAATTTATTTTGAATTATTCCCTGAAATCCTTATTGTCATGTTTTTATGTTATTTGTTGCTAAATTGATAAACCATGTTATATTAATTTAGGAAATCATAGTGGTGGTCACTCACTATATTAGTTACTTGGTTTTGAATAACATAGCTAATATCTCATCCATCCATTAGTGGTGGTGGTTTGGTATATCTCATAATTAAATGAAATTTTACATCAAAATCTTAAGTTAACTTTCACTTCTTCAATACATTTGGACTTTGGTTCATAAAATAGTTTATTACATTTTTAATATGTTAATTAACATTTAAATATTTATGTTTATTACGAAAAAATATTTCTAATTAATAACCATAATCCATATATTATTGTAATGTCTCTATGTTTTTATTAAACATTTGAACAAGTCCAAAAGGGTATAGTGAACTCAATGGAAAAAGTTTGTGTGGATTTATTTTATTATTTTAATTTAGTAAAATAAAATGGAAATTAATTGTGCAAAGACTAGATTATGATTAGAGATCTCGAAACCAAATCCATAGATGGATAAGGTTCATAATACTTTCCCCAATCCTCCAAAAAGCCTTGAAGGAAATAAATTAAATATTAGAAATTAGATTGGAGATATAAATCTAAAAATACACCTCAGTAAAGAGGAAATTACTAGGAAGAGGTGGAATAAATCTAGAAAGAGGAAAATCTAGCTTTAAAGTACTTTTGAGGAAGAAACAAAAGGAAAGTGTAGGCACAAAGGAAAAAAACATCTTGATTTAACTGGATGCAGTTAAGGGAAATAGAGTGATGGGAAAGCAAGCTTAATAAAAATATTCAGGATAGAAAAGAGGTTGTCTATTTCCGGAGAATTTGATCTCTGCTGGGGGGAGCTATGGAGAAATAACTGAAAAGTTGGGTGGAACCTAGTCTACCTTAAGTGGTATGCACCAGTTAATTTCATTTTAACTTAGCATTTAGTATTGTTATGATTATGTTGTTGAAGTAACATAGAAGATATGAATGAAATTATTTGAACCTAAGCATTAATAGGTATTGTGAAATTAAGGCTAAGTCTAAATCATGTGTAAGGTGTGTACATTGAACAGGTTAAATATAATAATTATATTATATTTTGAATTATTTTATAGACATTAATCTAACGAGTACCAACTCTCAGAATGTATAAATCTTGTTGAAGGTTTAGATCTGAGGTTAGGTGACTCTCATAAAATTGTTATTGAATTAATATTTATGTTCTAGTATTACTTTACAAACTAGTAACTTCAATTAAGAAACTAATATAGAATAGAAATAAGTATGCTTGAAAAACAATGAATACATATTATTGTTAATCAAATTTATATGATGTAGCATAAGTGAGAAAAAAAATTTATTAACTAAGAAATACTACATAGAAAAGGAAACATATATGTTAAATATGAATACAGTAATGAGTATTGTAAGTGAAATAATGATTGTAAAAAAAGTACTATAGAGAATTTACAACATACTTTCATTAAAAGAATAAAATGTATTTTCCATACAGTATATAATTACATCATTATAAATGTTTAAGTCCACGGAGTTGTACAATTTAAATAAGATTTGTTTATAACAAAATTATACATAGAGAGAACTCTGTCTCTTTATAGAAAATTGTGAAGTCTCTTGACACATTTATGTAGAGTTGCATATTAGAAAACCCAATGGGTACCTGGACTCGATAAAAATAGTTTGCATATTACAATCAAATAGCAGAGAGTAGTAGACGTATACCAATCCAAAAGTGGGATATATGTATATACCCACAAGAGACAAAACCAAATTTTAGTTGTGGTTAAGGATTGTAGAAACAAACCTAAATAAAAGAAGTATAATTTATATTAAAAGAGTTAAATTATTACCTTATGGAATGCGTTAAGATGTTACGTCTGCTGTCATAAAAAGAGACTTAAATTAGTGCCGAGAAATACGCAATGTACATGATAATTAAAAAATAATGAATGGAAATTTTTATAGCAGCGCCTCACAGTATTAGTAGTACATATGTATGTATATATTATATTTAAGGAAAATAATTCATTGCTATACAGATAAAAAACTTAGAAATTTTTTACCATTTAGACAGATGTGATACTAAATTCTTATGGAATTTTGAACCATACACAAGTTGAATGAGGAGCCAGGAGCCATCGAAAGGAAACACCAAAAGGAAATTAAAAATTTTCAAAAGGAATGTTTAACAAGTTGGGGCTTTAAATAGAAATTGAGAGTCTTTGTAGAGAGAGAATGAAATTACGAACAAGCAAAACCAAGAAGGAATTCTAACCTGATACCCAACGAAATTAAGAATCAGTTAAGTGTTCTCGATCCGAGGAACCAAAAATGAGAACTCAGTTATTAAAAAGACTACAACAAAACTAGTCAAGGTAATATAAGTTAACTTCCTAAAAGAGAGAAAGTGGAATATTAATTACCTATAGTGCATATGGCTCTAGAACGACACACCAAGGAGAAGTAAGAAGCTTCCCAGTCGTTCATCTGCATTTTAATAAAAGTTACTAGAGTATGCTTGCACACAGGAGTTTCATTTATAAATTAAATTGAATACAAGTAATACATTGCGAAACAATGAGAAGTATGTTAAACTAGAAAATACATTCCCCTCCCAGATTTCACGCATAGAGGAGAATGTCTGAGAGGGATTTCCTTACCCTATACAGTAATAGAGATCTATCAGTTAATTTGTATTGAAAATTTGAAGAGTGTAAATCATTACCAAAAGTCCTATGAACGAAAGTCATAACTACAATAATATAAATGAAAAGTGTAGATAGACAGTATAACCAGATACCATCGAGGCATCACCAATAGCTACAATTAAAAGTGCAAAGTCCCGACGTCTTCTACAAATATCGTAATATTGCTTTAAAAAAGGTCACAGTAACTGGGATGAAGATGAGTACCAAAATGCGAGTTCCAGAATTCAAAAGATGCATTAACTCTACTTACCAGAAAGCCGCCCCATGGAAGAACGACTACATGATTTTCATTCTGGCCAGAGACATCAAATTTAATTGAGGAAATAAATTAAATTTTATAAACCATGGACTAAAACCAAAATCAACGAAGCCAATTTTGAATGAAAACAACAACAAGAAGGACTTCTTACGTAGATTAAAGGCGAAGATAGTCTCTACGTGTAAAACACCATCTCTTCTTCGGTCTGCCAGAGCTAGTCTCGTTGATTAAGGAACATAAGTATAATAGAGTGTGAGGTGGATTCACAATAATGGCAAGGCGAGATGATGCGGAATGGGAGGCATTCAATAGATACGGGAAATGAGGAATGAGCCTAAGTCCAAAGACAAACCCTTTATGGAATGTCAAAACCCTAACAGTGTTTCAATCTTAACCATCCACTTGTCTAAGATCTAGCGTGGAATGAGTTTCGCATGGATTGAAAGGTTCTGTGAGTAGCCAAGTGATCCATGTGAACTGCTACAGTGTAGTAAATGTCAAGATATCTTGAGGCAGATCGTGTACAGATAATTATGGTGAAGCAGCCCAAAATTAAACCATGAAAAATATCAAGCCTTGGAATATAAGCGTGTCATAAATTATAACTTCGTGTAATAGGAATTAAGAACTGGGTAATGCAATAAGGTATTAATGCATATATATATGCGATGAAATCACATAGATAGGCCATGTATAAGTCTATGTCGAAAGGTGTTACATAGGGTTGACGCCTTTATGCGGTGACATCACATAGATATGCCATGTATAAGTCTACGTCGAAAGGTGTTAAATAGGGTTGACGCCTTTTGGTAAGTTCGATCGGTAATTACCATGCGTACTTTGGGTTAATATGAAAAACCTTCAAAAGATTCATAAAGAGGTTAAAAACATATGTGATAATTAAACACGTTTAAGAAGGAAAGTAGAACGAAGTAGATTCTTCGGTGATGAAGCACATGTGCCAAAACGAAAATGTGAAGTGAAACAAGGAAGCTAGAGTCATGTGTATATGGCTAAGGGGAACTTGAAGGTAGAAAATGTATTAATTATTAATATGAAACGGGGGAAATTTTATTAGTAGTTAGGAGAGGAAGCTAACCATTAAGATACAAACTATCATGGGGAATTAAATAGGAAAGCTTTCCCGAACTTAAAATCTAAACTGCGATTTTTATAAATCGAGAAATTGTCCTCAATAGTAGGTGATTAAGTTGAAAAATGTAACTGTACGGAAATGCAACTTATTGTTATTAACGATAGAATTGTGTCATAATATGAAAAACTCTATTTTTCACTAAGAGTAGTAGAACTTTTTCTGGGTCATAATGGAGATGTTACAATTATCATATAACTTTTAGATGAAATTTTAAACATATCAATAAATTAATAACTAATATATATATATATATATATCTTTAATTTTTTTCGTTTTTATTAATAAGATCAATTATAACCTTTGTATTTTTATTTATAAAATCATTCTAGTATATTGCTTTAAAACATTAACTTTAATATATATATAAAACTATATAACATTATTATTACTTAAATGGTATAAAATATTAAAAATAATAATATTAATAATTAATCATAAATCTTGTAATATATATCTAATTTTTGTTTATAGTATTATTTTGGAAAAGAAGTTGAGAATTTGGCTTGAAAGTGAAGGTAAGCGAGCTAAAGGCCAAGCAGGTTTTAGACGGCAACACTCAACAACAGACCACCTCGTTACGCTTAGGATCATTGTGGAGGAATTCCACAATGATAAATCCAATCTCTTATGTTTCTTTGTGGACTTTAGAAAGAATTCCGATACGGTTCCTAGAAACAACCTATGGAATAGATTAGAAGAGCTAAGTGTTCCTTTCGAACTAAGAGCGGCCACTATAAGGTTATACGAGAATGCAGTTGCCAAGTTAAAGAGCAATGAGGGGTGGTCGAAAGATATTAACTGTAATATCGGAGTTAAACAAGGTTGCCCCGTCTCCCATACCCTATTTGAAATTTACATCGACAAGCTAGAAGGTTGTTTAGAGGAAGCAGGATGTGTTGGCACGATCTTAGCTGGGATAGTCATCATCCTTCTTCTCTATGCTGACGATATTGTTCTTCTCACAAGGTTCCCATCTAATCTTGATAAGAAACTTAGACTTCTTAAGGATTTCTGCTCTACCATGGGTATGTCTGTTAACGCTGACAAAACAAAAGTTATGATTATCAAATCCAAGAAGGACACTTATGCTAATTTTATGTATGAAAATAGGAACTTGGAGGAAGTGTCTTCTTACAAGTACCTAGGAATTGATATTCATCAGAAGCTCAACTGGAACTATAGCATTTAGAAAAGGATTAATGGGGGGTGGAAAGCTTATTTTGGTCTTGAAAATAATTTTAAAATGACAAACCTCGTAATGTGGGATAGAAAGAAGTTCCTCTTTGAAACTTTAGTCACTCCTGTTATCTTATATGAATGTGAGGTTTGGGGTTGCAGCATCTCTAGAGAATCCTGGAGAAATATTGAGCAAATCTAGAAGTGTTTTATAACTTATAACCTTAAAATTAAAAGCAATACATGCTATCCTATTCTCCTTATAGAAGTGGGTCTTTCCCCTATCGAGAGCCTAGCTATGACTAGGCTTCTGTTGTACAAGCACAAGCTCAATAGCATAGGAGTCCATAGACTTCCTAAGCTAGCTTTAAATTCCATCCAAAACCACCTAAGGCTTAAATGAGGTTGGTATAAAGACACCAGGGCCTAGTTAAACCATTGGGTGATCGGCGAGAATGTTGCATTGCAAAACATTAATAACATTAAAAAAATTGTTACTGCTAAGTTCAAAGAAAAATGTAGTGTGAGAAAGATCTAGCAGCTAAAAGAAAATTAACGTATTATAAGGAGGTCATCAACCCCACCCTAGAAGATCAAAAGTATCTATCTGTTTTAACTAGCTCAAAGAAGAAAATTAATATAGCTAAGATTAGAACGAAGTCTCATGAGCTCCATAGTGAAACAGGTCCTTGGACAGTTCCTAAAACACCATGGATGGAAAGGATCTGCCATCTCTGTGAGAATATGAACATCGAGGATGAAAATCACTTCCTCTTAGAATGTCCCGCATACAACCACATTAGAGCTCAATTTCATAATCTTTACTGCAATACAAACCTTCCTAGCCTTTTAAGATGTCAAAATTATAGTGAGCTCGGGAGGCTTCTCTCCAAGCTTTTTGAGCATAGGAATAAAATCTTAAATCAAACTAAATAGCTCTTTTATTTAGGTTCGATAGACCAAAGATTGGTCTCAGTGGACGTTAACCATCATCATCATCAACAAAATAATCTCAATTTATAATATAAAATAATTTTTATAAAATAACAATAGATATTTTAATAATAAACGAATACATATAAAATAAATTTAATACAATATTTAAAATATAATATTTTAGTAATAGACAAGTACGTATATAATAAATTTAATAGAAATGAATCTAAAATTTAATTTTAAAATTTAAATAATTTTTATTTTAATTATACTAGTACAAGATATAAATTAAATAATTGATAAATGTAAATATACATCAATACATAATAAGTATCAAAACATTTTATTATACATCTCAACTTAATAAAATTAAAAATATATAAAATTAAAGAAATCAAAATTAATGAAAATTATTATTAATATTAAAATAATATATAAATGGAATTTATTTCTATTTTAAATTATTATTATTTAAAAAAAATTTAATATATAAGTTAACATATATACCTATATAATTTAAAAAAAAATTGTAACAATGTTCTTAACTATCGAGATTCACTTTGATTTTATCATGAAAATTCTTAATATGCAAATAGGCTTGGATACAATGTCATGACTTATCAATACCATGGCTTAACAAAAAAATTTACCAAAAAAACCATAATTCATTTCATAATTAATGAATTTAATTAAAAAATTATAATAGACAAATAATTTAAAAATAAATGTTTATGTATAATATTAAGAATATTTTAAAATATTTTATAATTAAATATTCTATAATATAAAATATTAAAAGTCTAAAAAATATTCTATAATTATTTAATTAAAAATATAATATTATATTATATTTTAATATTATAATATAAATGTTTATTCTATAATATTATATTTTAAAATATTCTATAATTATTTAATTAAATTAAAAGTCTAAAAAATATTCTTTTACAAATATTATTTTTACATAATTAAAATTTATGAATATAATTAAATTTTTATAACCTAATATTATTAATAATATAAAATAAAAAAATTATTATATTTATTTACATAATTAAACTTTATTAATCTAATTAATTTTTTATAACTTAATATTATTAATAATATAAATTAAAAATTATTATTTTCATTAAAATTATTATAACGAAATTTCCAAAATTATTTGTTATTTAACATTACAAAATATAAAATCTGCATTTCAAATATTTTAAATTTTTTCCATTATGATTTTTGGTTAAAAATAATCTAAAAAACACACCTATACTTTCTTCTATGTCAAAAAGTGACTCAAAATTGTTTTCACTTGTTGCAAAGTTTCCAACCTAAGGATACTTCCATGGTAACCCGAATTTGTTTTTACATTCAAATTACAGTTGTTTTAACGGTTAATATCATTCGAACGTTTGCAAAATCATATTACATATTAATTGTTCACACCTTACTCAAATTAAATCGTTCCCAACATTGCAAAAGCATATTACATATTAATTGTTTTCACCTTATTCAAATTAAATAGTTCAATGGTCAATTTCTTTGCAAAGTGTCCAATGATATATTACATATGAAGCATACTTGGCACGGTAACCATAATATGTTTTTACGTTTAGAGTTGTTTCAACCGTTAATTTCGTTCCAACGTTTAACCACCATTGCCATCGATTCATCGTCATAATTCATTTCTTGTCATGGTAACCAGAATTTGCATTTACGTTGAAATTAGAGTTGTTTCAACGGTTAATTTTGTTCCAACGTGTGCTCACCGTTGCCATCGATTCATCACGAACGGTCATAATTCGTTGCAGGCCATGGTAACCAGAATTTGTAATTTGTTTCGTTACTTTGGTAACTGGAATTTCTAATTTGCTTTTACGTTAAAGTTATAGTTGTTTCAAGTTTCAACGGTTAATTTCGTTCCAAAGTTTGCAAAAACATAGTACATATTAAGCACTATTGCCATCGATTAGTCACGAACTATCATAATTAGCTTATTTTCTGCGTCATTCTCTGTCATCACTACAATCTTGAACCCATCTGTGTTTATTTTAATCAAACTAGAGGAATAGCCATTGCCGTCAGTTACGCCATTAATGTTCAGGTACTCTAAACTTATTTGTACGATTTTTGTCTGTTGTGTCGAAAAGGAGGATGATTCGGATATTTTCTTCTCCTGATCAACCTTTCGATAACTATGCACTTCTTGATAACTAAAATTGGCTTGTTCTTGAATATGATCGTTGCCATTATGCTGCAGTACTGTCGCAGGTATTGGTTCTTCTTCAATGTAGAAATAACCATGATTCCTGTCATTCCTTTGATAATTCTACTTATAAAGAAATTCATAATTATCATAATCATAATGGCATCGATCTTTTCAAGACCAAGCCAATTCTGTTTATGCAGAAATTCATAATTATCAGATTTCTGCAGAGGATCAGGAGAATAGATTAATGGCACCTCCGAAGGAAAAATCTTTGAACTAAGCCCACATGAATTCTGGTGGTTGATTTGGGCAAGTCTGTTAGTTGTGGCTTCTTTACTATTGATACTAGAGGTCGATTTTTTCCTCAGAGCCTTATTATTTGTCACAGACAAATACAAGCATGGTCAATACCACTGGAGGTGAGAATAGCACAGTGCCACAGAAATCCACAGAACGCCTCCGTGGAGAAATGAGTAAAACGAGTATGGAATCCACTGAATCGACTATGTAGATATCCCGGTCCGCAAAGAGGTATGTTATTGCATTCTCGTTAATTTGATACTTATAATTCTGTGTTTTTTTCAGTGACTTGATCAGGCTCTCGAACAAAAGAACTCAAGATAACTCCTCTAAGGAGATCCGTGCCCATTAGTAAGAAGAACCGTTCCCCACTAATGGCTGCGCCACATATAAAGCAATATCTGTTAATGATTTCTCTTTTGCACTTAAAATACTGAATTTTGAATATATTATTGTAGGATGTTCTTGTTCAAAATATTGAATGAAACAATACACAGAAGGATGCTTCCTCCACAACAAAGAGAATATAAAATACCGCTAAAATTAACAATACACAGATAGACAACAATTACACATTACAGTAACGAAATTCATTTTTCTATTCCATCACACTGAAAACAAATGAAATTACATTTCTTATACAAAATTTGGTTGGAACATGTAAAACCTAATACTATTCAATGCTTGAATCAATGTTGGACGGAAGTTTAACCACTAGTCGACTTTCTGTTGTCAAAACGATTTCTTCATTAAACCGTGCACATAGCCTTGTACACATGTATCTTCATTATGCATTTTATACATGGAAATGCGTACAAAACATGTTCAAAACACAAAATCCCGGAAGTGAAATATTATCGTTTCCGACTTTGAAATCACGTCGCATCCCCACCCCTATCGCATTTTGGCGATATTAAACTTTAACTCGCGATGCTTTACGGGAAACTTTAAAACATATGGGATTGTGATGCGCAATGGCATGATCACATCACATCGTAAAATAAA
This sequence comes from Pinus albicaulis, assembly GCA_034641835.2. NCBI lineage: Eukaryota > Viridiplantae > Streptophyta > Pinopsida > Pinales > Pinaceae > Pinus > Pinus albicaulis. The sequence continues at coordinate 757,792,030 of CM076575.1, read as the reverse complement.
TAACTTGTGGGCTGTGGAAGGTAAACTTAAAATGTTGCGATTGCGATGTGCGGTAGCACTATCGCATCGCAACGCAAATAACATAGCTTACAAAGAGGCGGAAAGGTAAAGTGTAAAACTTGCGAAATGTGCTCTATGTGTGACTTAAAAACGGTAAGTGTGATATACGAAAAACAAAGGGAATGGCGGAATGTAAAGGAATTCAAGTGTCTGCAAAGTGCGGTGGAGGTAACTGGGTCTCTTCGATATCATGTCGGTGGAAACATAGCATTGCAAAAGGCTTAAAGTTTAAAATTTAAAAGTTGTGGGTTGTGCCTGTGAGCAAAAAGGTAAGTAATGCGGTGGTTGATGAAATAACATAGAGCTATGGTTGTGGTACTCTGCTTCTAATCTTTTATGTGAAAAGCATCCGATTTGAAATTTGTGTTCGTCCTTTTGTGCAACAAAATTGATGAAGTGTGGGTTGTTTCCACTGCTTCTTTAAGGCGGTGGTTGAAAGTATAATTCCAACACTCCCTCTTAATCACAACTGCTACCATTACTCATTCTCAGACACTATCTGAGTTAAACAAAACTCTTCTGTCCCAATGGGTTTGTGAGGATATCAACAAATTGTTTATCTGTCGTGCAATGCTGCAAAACAACCTCACCATTGTTAACCAATTCTCTTATAAAATGATATTTGGCATCTATGTTCTTTTTTCTCTTGTGGAAAATATAATTCTTAGATAATGCAATTGTTGAGCTATTATTACAATAAATTGTGGTTCATTTGTCTTTCTCATGACACAAATCTCACAGCATGCTTCTCATCCATACTGCTTGGCATGTTGCTGATGTTGCTACCACATATTCAACATCTATTATTGATAATGCAACTATTGGCTATTTCTTGGAAGCCCATGAAATGGCTCCCAGTCCCAAATGAAACACATACCCAGATGTGTTCTTTCTATCATCTACACTTCTAGCCCAATCATTATTAGTGTAACCAATCAATTTAAAATTATCAGTTGAGGAGTATAGAACACCATACTCCTTTGTTCGATTTACATGCCTCAGTATTCTCTTGGCTTCTTGCCAATGTGTCTCTTTTGGTGTCTCCATGAATCTGGAAATTAAACTCACATCATACATAATATCAGACCTAGTTGTAGTTAAATACATTAGACTACCAACTATGCACTCGTGCAATGTCAGATTAACATTTTTGCTCCAATCTTCTTTGGTTAATTTTAACCCCATGACAGTTGGAGTTGTTGCTGCTTTGTTGTTTTGCATGTTAAACCTCTTTAAAACTTCTGCAACTTATTTTGCTTGGGAAATAAAAATTCCATTTTCATTTTTCCTCACTTCTATCCCCAAAAAATATCTCAATAAACCGAAGTCAGTGATTTCAAATTCACTCTTCATGACTTCTTTAAAATCAACAACGAGAGAAACATCATTGCCTGTGAAGATTAAATCATCTACATATAAAAAAACAATAAGGATTTTAATATAATTTTCTTTAATGTAGAGTGCGGGTTCACTCTCATACTTGTCAAACCCAGTATCCATCAAGTAAGCATCAATCCTATTGTGCCATGCTATTGGTGCTTGCTTAATCCCATAAAGAGTTTTCTTCAACTTGCACACTTTGTGCTCTTGGCCTTCTAACTAATATCCAGGAGTTTGTTCAACATACACTTCCTCTTTCAACACTCCATTCAAGAATGTTGAATTTACATCCATTTGATAGACTTTCCACTTTTGTTGTGCTGCTATGAACAACATTGTCCTCACTGTCTCCATCCTTGCAACTAGTGTAAATTTTTCTTCATAATCTCTTCCTTGTTGTTGTGTGTAGCCTTTGACAACAAGTCTTTCTTTGTGTCTTTCTATCTTGCCTTCAATATCCCTTTTGGTCTTATAGACCCATTTCACTCCAATAAATTCTTTACCTTGTGGGAGGTCCACTAACTCCCATGTATAATTATTTTCTATGGCTCCAATCTCTTCAATCATTGCTTCAATCCATTTTTATTCTTTTACATCATCTTGAAAATGGATTGGGTCATTATCATGACAAAAAAATGCAAATAAATAATTCAGACCAGCACTATTATCAGCTTCTTCTTGCTCATAAATTTCACTGAAATTTATGAATCTTGGTCTTCTTGGTGTGCTTGGAGTTCCACTTGAACTCGAGAGAGTTGTAGATCCTTGTGGTGTGCTTGGAGAGGCACTTCCATGATTTCTCAATGCTATTCTATTTCTTTCTTGCGGTGTGGTTTGTTGTGCTTGTGTGGGTGGAGGAGGAGCCACCATGGAGGAATTACTTGATGTGGTCCATTCCTCTTGCTCTTTGTGAGACATATATGTCTTCACATTCACCGTATTCTCGAAAATTCCATCCGAAGCTTCTTCTTCAATGAACTAAACATCTCTATTGATTAGAACTATCTTGGTTGATGGATTATAGAGTTTGTAGGCATTGGATTCATCATTGTATCAAAAAAAGATACACTTCTCCCCCTCACTGTCCAACTTCTTCCTTAATTGATCTGGGACATGTGCCTATGCCACACATCCAAATACTCTCATGTGAGTGACAAACTACTTTGTTCCACTCCGTGCTTCTTCCAGAACTATGTTCATGGCAGCTTTGGTTGGACATCTATTTAAAATATAAGCTGCACAATTGGCAACTTCTTCCCAATACTCATTTGGAAAATGTTTTTCCTTGAACATACTTCTGACCATATCAATGATGGTCCTATTCTTTCTTTCTGCAACACTGTTTTGATGTGGTGGATACCTTGTGGTAAACTGCTTGTGTATGCCATGCTCCCTATGGAAACGTAGGAATTCTTTGGAGATATACTCTCTGCCTCTGTCAGTTCTATAACACTTTTATGTAGTGCCCACTTTTATTCTCAGCAAGAGCTTTGAAGTGGTATAACTATTAAAACATTTCACTCTTATGTTTTAGGAAATAAACACATATCTTTCTTGTGTAATCATCTATAAATGTCAAGACATAATGACTACAAGTTAATGATGGTGTTTGCATTGGTCCACACAAATCTGAGTGGACAATATCTAAGGGTCCTTTTTCCCTTATACTCTTTCATGATGGAAATTATTGTCTATGTCCTCTACCCAAGATGTAGCATTCACATAGGTTGTCAGGTTTCTCTATGAGTGATAATCCCTTTACCATCACTTTTCTATGAAAGAGGTTCAAACCTCCAAAATTGAGATGTCCAAATCTCAAATGCCATAACAAGTTTTCATCTTTCACTTCTTATTGAAATATTTCTTGTGCTACAGCGACTACGTTGCCTCCTTCCTTTAAGTCTACTCTGATCTTGAGAGGACACATCCTATTGCTTTTCATCTGCACTTCTGCAATGACCATTTTACTTGGAGGTATATTTATGATTGTACACACATCATTCTTAGAAAACTCATTGTAGCCCTTATTCATGAGTTTTCCAATGCTTAGAAGGTTACATTTTAGGCCAGGTACAGAATCGACATCTGGCACAAACTTGTTTTCTCCCTTCCTTGTTAGTATTGATACTCTTCCTTTCCCCATGAAAAAGACTTTACTATCAGTCCCCATTGTCACTACAGATTTTATACTCTCATCTATATTGGCAAACATTGCTATGTTTCTAGTCATATGTTTACTACATCCTGAATATAAGAACCCTAAATCTTTTTTTTTTTTTCTTGTGCTACATTACAAGTTAGAATCACAATTCCTTGGTTTTGGTTTTCTCTTGTAAAATTCTCATTTGGTTTATTACACATGGCATTTTGTTTCTTTCTACATTCATTGGATAAATGCCCATACTTTTTACAATAATGACATTGGACTTGAAATTTATTATACCTCTGTCCTTGTGTTTTATTTTGGCTTGAGCCTTTGCTTGAGTTATGGTTGCTGCCCCTTCCACTAGTGCTTGCAGGGCTGCTTCTTCCACCTCCTCGGTAGTTTGATCTTCCTTGACCTCTACCTCGACCAAAAGAAATTTTTGTCTTGAAAACAAGCTCCAATTAAGAGTTCATTGTTCTATTCAGTATATGTTCATGAAACATCAGTGTTACACAAATCTCATCCACTAAACATTGTGAGAGATCCTTTGTCTCTTCTATGGCCACTACTATGGCATCAAATCTCGATGGTAGACTTCTTAATATTTTCTCCACTATTCTTCCTTCCTCAAGTATCTCTCCATGAGATCTTATCTGGGTAACCAACCCAACCGCATGTGTGAAGAATGATTCTATGTTATCTGACTCTTTCATACAGAGAGTTTCAAAATCTCTGCTTAGCATTTGAAATTTTTTTTTCTTCACCTTCTCCATGCCTTGATAGGTTGTCTTGAGAATATCCCATGCCTCCTTGGACTTATTTGCTACTGCAACTCTGGATAAAATACTCTCATTTACTGCTTGGAAGATATAGAAGAGGGCTTTGGAGTCCTTCTTCATATTATCTTTCAACAAGTATCTTTATGTTGTTGTCGAAGCATTAAGTGATACTACATCTGCTAGTTTTGGAAAGCCATTTTCCACCGGCTCCAAAATATTTTTTGAAGAAAATAGGGCTGTCATTGTAATGGCCCAATAATCATAGTTTTTACCATTGAACTGTGGTAATTGTGGATTTGTCAAGATTTTTCCCGCTGTTTCAATTCAGACTGCGTAAACAAACAATCTCCTTCACTGTGTAAAATAGAAGCCTTCTCACTGCTGGAGAAATCCACTTCTCAAACCAATATTACAGCTTATTCAGTGAAGAAAGATTGTTATTTTACTTGGAGCCTAGACCTGCTTTGATGCCACATTGTAAATATTGAATGAAACAATACACAGAGGGATGCTTCCCCCACAACACAAAGAATGCACAATACTGCGGAAATTAACAATACACAGACAACAATGATTACACAGGAGCGAAACGAAATTCGTTTTTCTATTCCATCATAGTGAAAACAAATGAAATTACATTTCTTATACAAAATTTGGCCGGAACCTATAAAACCTTATACTATTCAATGCTGGATGAACCTTTAACCATCATTCGTCCTTCTCCTGTTAAAACCATTTCTTCATTAAGTGGTGCACAAAGCCGTGTATGCACATTTCTTCATTATGTTGTTTATACATGGAAATGCATACAAAACATGTTCAAAACACAAAATCCCGGACTTGAAATATTATCGGTTTCGGCTTTGAAATCACGTCGCATCAGCGCCCTTATCGCATTTCGGCGATATTAAACTTTAACTGGTGGTGCTTTACCGGAAATTTAAAATATATTGGATTATGATGTATGATGGAACAATTGCAAAATAAATAACTTGCAGGCGCTGGAAGGTAAACTTAAAATGTTGCGATTGAGATGCGCAGTAGCACCATTGCATCGCAACGCAAATAAAATAGCATGCGAAGAGGTAGAAAGGTAAAGTCTAAAACTTGTGAAATGTGCTCTACGGTGTGGCTTAAAAGCGGTAAGTGTGATATGCAACAAACAAAGGGAATGGCGGATGGTAAAGTAATTCAAGTGTTTTCAAAGTGAAGTGGAGCTAAGTGGGTCTCGTTGATATCGCATCGGCGGAAACCTAACATTGTGAAATCCTTAAGGTTTAAAACTTAACAAGTTGTGCCTGCGGGCAAAAAGCTAAGTAATGCGGTGGTTGAAGAAATAACACAAAGTTATGGCTGTGGTACTCTTCTTCTGATATTTTTTGTGAAACGCATCCAATTTGAAATCTATGCTCGTCCTTCCCTGTAATAAAATTGATGAAGTCTGCGCTGCTGCCACTGCTTATTTATGGTGGTGGTGGGGATTATAATTCCAACACAACATGACTTACTATTTAATGTTCTGGTGTGTTGAGTCACTACAACATGATAGGTAAATCCTTGAGTTTAACATAAATCTTCTTTTCTTTTGAATTATTTCAAATCATGGAATTTATTGTAACTCATTTACGAGGGTCACTGGTCTTGAATGATTCACAACTGCATTATGATTGTGTTGTAACTGAACAACCTATAGGATATCCTAAGTTTCTCTCTCATTACATGGATATTTCAATGTTTCATTTGAAATATATACATATATTCCAATATATATATGATTGATATATATTTTAAATTGTGCGAATTAACCTTCTAAAATATATATGATTGATATATTTTTTTAAGATTATGTGGGTTAACCTTCTATCTAGATGAGCACTAAACAATTTGAGAATACAAATTATGAAATACACATTAAATTTATTTATTTTTTAAATGAAATACACATTTTATAAAATATTATTTACAATTTACATTTGAATTTTAGATAAACTTTCTATACTTTCTTACATTATATTGTTGTTGATTTTTGAATTGGAGATAATTTATCTAATAAATTAAGATCTAAACTTTCTATACTTTCTTACATTATATTGTTGTTGATTTTTGAATTGGAGATAATTTATCTAATAAATTAAGATCTGTTTATACTTGTGATTATCGAATTATTAATTTTATATTATTAATTTTAATTATATTCTTGCTTATTTTTGGATTTGAGACGATTTGTTTAACGTATTCTGAAGTGATTATCCAATTAAGTCCTTATTAATTCTCTCGTGGTAGGTAAATGACCTGGAACTTTTCGAGATATCTTTAATTAGTTATGCGGATGATTATTAAAAAGTAAAATATAATAATTAATTGTTTAAATGAATCAGTTGTGCAGATTATTTAAACGATAAAATAAAATAATTCCTTGTTTATGGTTTTTACCATTATAAATAAATAAATTTCTTTCACAGTTTTTTAGATATTTTAAATAAAAATTAAATTTTTATATAATTATTAAGAATTTTGATTATGATATTTTATTTCAAAAAAAATTATATATATAAAATTTAATATATATATATATATATATATATATATATATATATATATATATATGGTGAGATTCCATTTACATCATGTCAAATATAACTATTGTTGTAACATATTATTATAAAATTTATGATGTAGTTTTGCATCATATTTATGTTTTTTTAATTAGGTTAGTTAATCACATATTTGATAATATAAATGTCACATCATGTGCTTAATAATATAAGCATATTAATATTATAGAATGACACAATAGGAAACCACATCATTAGACAATGATATACGTTGGAAACCCCGTAGGGTGAAAACCAACAAATGTTTAAAATTATATGAGCATCACATCATACAAAGAATCGACATCATAGAAATGGCATGTAATAGGAAAGCACATCATTAGACACTAATATAACCTGGAAACCCCATACCTAGAAGCTATTACAATAATCATGATATCATTTCCCACAAATTCACAAACTTTGGTTTGTGAATGAATCCATCCTTTAACCATTGTAAAAAAAATTCGTACAAATAAATATCATTTAAGTATAACATGTTTAGCTATAAGTTATTACAATCATCATGATATCATTTACCCACAAATTCACAAACTTTGACTTGCAAAGGAATCCATCCCTTAACCATTGCAAAAACAAATCCTACAAATAAATATCATTTAAGTACAACATGTTTAGCTACAAGTTATTACGATAATCATCATATCATTTACCCACAAATTCAAAATATTTATGTAGCCTAGATGTTCCCATGAGTGGACCATCATGTAGTTTCTACTCCTCAATCAGTATGGACCATTAGTTCTTCACTGGCCAAATGTGAAATATCATTTATCCTTTGCATAGGTCATCATTATTTACATTTATTTTTTTCATCAACAATCTCTCATATCATGATTAGATAAAGTATTAATCAGTCAATTTAATATTTCTTAATGATTTTGCAACATTTATTTGTGTGCATACATGAAATATAAACAAGATATCGTGTCGTTCTCCCTTTAACAACACTTCATATACATAAATTATACACATATAACTATCAAAGCATGTCTATAAATATATACCACAATAACTACTATTCCCCTCACACAAACTCTCGTTCTTTTCCAAAAGAAAACCAATACAATTAATCCTTTTTTTAAAACAATACTAGCATTTTAGTTTTCATCTTCTTGCATATATTTATATAAACTTATTCAAAATAAAAACCACTACCTGTATTATTTGCATGCATCTATATCAACTTTATTCAAAAGGGTCCATCCCATAAGCCAAATATCATGTGAACACATGTTATATTTCGTGGAAATATGAGCACATGTTACTTTTCGTGAAAAAAAATTTTCTTCTTGCATGTGCAAATATACTTTCTCTTATTATAAAGAATTATTTTTAATAATTCAAATGTTATATGCACGCAATAAATATTTGTTCTTTTCTAGAATTCAAATATAGCAGTTATCCTTCCCATGTATGAAATTATATAAACTTTATTCAAAGAACCTAGATCCTTGATTATTACTTTTGGTGCATGCAAATACATAAAATAAGTATAATAAAATGTTTATTGTTCCTATGCATGCAAATGCATATATTTTCTTTCTTTTTTTTCAAAATATTCTTTCCCAAAAAAAATGTTAGTAAGTTTTGTGATCAAGTTGTTTCTATTTGTATTGAACCCGAATCTAATTATAGTTATTTTAATCATGACTTGGTGGATAAGTGTGGTTTGAATAAATAAGTGCATGCATAATCTTGATTAGTTTAGTTAGCTACAACTACCAAGAAGAGATTTCATCATTGGGTAAGATATAGTGCATTTTACTTGAACGGTATGCCTTATTTAGCACATATGAATGTATTGTCATTGAGAACATATAACATGATTTTGGGTATGGATTGTTTGTATCTTCATATGACCAAAGTGGATTATTGTGACAAGGTTATTGAGTTCTTGGATGACAATGGATAACATAGAGTCTTGTGGGGTAGTAAGAAAACAACATCATTTAGGATGGTGATAGCTATGCAGGCCAAGCGTAGTCACAGAAAAGGGTATTTGTTATTTTCAATGCACATTTCTAGTGACAAAGGTAAGGAGTTAAGGGTGCATATGTGTAAAGCAAGGACCCATTTATACTATAGTTTCAGGACTTATTTCCCTCATATATTTCATAGTTTTCACCTCACATGAAAGTAGACTTTTCTATTGAGTTGGTACTAGGGATAGCGCCAACACCTAAGGTAGGTTATAGGAGTAGCACATCAGAGTTGGTAGAGTTGAAGCTACAGTTGAAGGAAATATTGGACAAGGGATACATTATGCCAAGTGTATCACCATGGGGCGCACCAATATTTTTTGTGTAGAATAAATATGACCTAAGTTGAGGTTATGCATTGATTACATAGAGTTGAAAAGGCTGACAATAAATAACAAGCAAATGTTGCTGAGGATTGATGATTTGTTAAATCAGTTGAAGGGAGAAACAATGTCCTCGAAGATTGATCTGAGATAAATATATCATTTGGTACGCATTAAAGAAGATGGCATTCATAAGACAAATTTCCAAACCAAGTATGTACATTATGAGTTTGTTGTATTTCCATTTGTTTTCATTAATGCTCCAATTACTTTTATGTGATTGATGAATAGTGAGTTCCATCCTTATCTCGACAAGTTTGTTATTGCATTAATTGATGATATATTGGTATATTATGAGAATGAGTAAGAGCATGCAACACATTTAGCAACAGTGTTGATATTTCTAAGAGAGCATTAATTTTATGCTAAGATTAGGAAATGTGGTTTCTTTCAAACAGAGATACATTACTTAGGACATGTTGTATCCAAAGAATGCCTATTAGTGGATCCAGAAAAGATAAGGGCTATTAGGGAGTGGATAGCTCCTAGGAATGTGGATTAAGTAATATCATATACAGGGTTAGCAAGTTATTACAAGAGGTTCATCAGGAATTTCTCACAAATTTATTATCCTATCACATCATTTCAAAGGAAGGGTAAGAAGTTTGAATGGACAAAGGAATGTGCAGCCAATTTTGTGCAGTTAAAGCATTTGTTGACATATTCTTTAGTGCTAAATATTGCATATTTAGACAAAAAAATTGTGGTATATAAAAATTCTTGCAAGGGAGGGCTTGGTAGAGTCCCTATTATTATGAGGCAAACTTGTACATATTATCCTTCCATTTTATCCTATTTTATCTACCCATTTGTGTCATTAATATTCAATTCATGTTCTAAAGTGCATAGGTAAACCCCCTCATCATGTCTTCCTAGAGTATTTATTCAATGAAGTGTAGTCAGAGGAGTTATTACCTAAGTGATTTACTAATTGAGATATTTTTGTAGATTCGATGGTCGGATGACCTTATTCGCAATTCGAGGAACAACTACTGATTTGGCAATGCTATCTTGGGCAGTGTTGCAATGGAAAAACAACTCCAGAACCTTTCCTTTCCTATATTTTGCATCTAGTATGTCTATTGTAACAACTGTGTAATTGTAGGCATTAGTTGTCTAGGTTTCAGGAACTATCATTGTAATTAATTGTATAAGAAGGGCTCTGAAGCTGTGAATCGGGGGTTGGCTATGCAAGGAATTGATATCTATAACATAAATGTTTATTAAAGTTAATGAAAATTAACTTTCTGTTCTTCTCGTGAGTTTGTGACTATACCACAACCATGATAAGGGAATTGTGCCCACTCTCTTGGCGAGGTGCTACGCATTTCTTTTATGTGTGTTAATCTCATTTCCTATTCTATTTATTACTTTATTGCTCTGATAGTTGATTTAATTACTAAATATATATTTTTGTGAATGCATTTCTAGCTTTACGATTGTTGATGTTATTTAATTGATGTTACAGTGGTTTATTTCTTTACTTAATTTACCGAATTCATGATTGATAAAGAACTGTGTCGTTGTCATATGCATATATTTTGCACGTTAGCATTACAATAACCAACACATCTCAAATTGATAATTAATGTAGGAAGGGGTTTTAATAATCGTTCACACTTGAACACCAACATTTTGGCACCATTGTCTAGGAGGCTATCAAGATGCAATGACATGATTCGTATTGATATAAGAATCAATCTCTTGTCATAGGAAGGGAAATGCCACCCTTCTCTAGGTCCTAAGTGTAGTTTTTTTGTTTCTTTTCTTTTTTATTGATTTATTTTGAACCAATCTCTTGTCCTGGGGACGGAAATGCTACCCTGCTCTAAGGCCTGAGCATTATTTGTTTTCTTTTTATTTGATTTTCTTTATACTGATTTATTGGGGCTCGATCTCTCTTCGTCGGGAGGGAAATGCTACCCTGCTCCAAGTCTTGAGCTTAATATTTCATTGATTTTATTTCTTTTATTTCTTTTATTTGTGTTAAACACCCAATATCTTGTCCCGGGGAGGGAATTTCTCTTGCCCTGCTCCAAGTCTCAAGCGTAGCATTTTTTATTTAAAAAATTTTCTCCTCATCAACTGTATGAATAGATATCCCAATAAAAGGGATAGAGGAGGACCCCCAAATAGAGGAAGAAAGGATTTGGGAAGGCTTACCTATATCCAAGAACTTATTGCAAAGGCTGAATCAGAATCATATTAACGGTCTGATGTCAGGGTAAGAACTCAGACGAAATCTGAAGGGAAGTCTATAATGCAGCTAGTACTACCCATGGCACTAGAAGAAACCCTTTCAACTAAATAATAAGAAGAAGAGGTAAGTAGGCTTCCAGAAGAAGGAACACCCCTATTGACAGCAGAAGGAGAGGAAGTTGCAATCAGGGGATCTGAGGAATCAAGCAATTCCAGCAGGGGAGAACAATAGGTAAGGGGATTTGTGTTGCCATGGGATCGAGGAAGTGTTGTTAAATAGACTCAACTTTATATGGTGGAACTACCTCAATCTTCTGTCGCAGAACCCGTTGAGATCCCAAGTGAATATTGGAAAATATTCATGGAACCTAAAACTTCCTCGATCAATTTACCAATTGGGGATATCAGATGTGATGCACTAATGAAGCCCATTCCTTTGACATATTTACCTAATTTTCATGGAATTTCCTCTGAAAACCCTAATAATTTTTTTTTTGGAATTCAACATTGTATGTCAGAGGTACAATTATATAGTTGATGCTAACAAATTTATGATATTCCCTGCCACTTTAAAGGGAGAAGTCGTGTTATGGTTCATGGGTTTAGGGGGGAAACTATCTCCTCATGGGATGACATGAAAACCATTTCTCTGGAGAAGTATCAGGATTACTCTAATTCTTGTGATATCCAGAATAAATATTTAAATTCATGCAGAAGGAAGGTGAGAATATGGAATATTGTGTCGAGCATTTTAAATATACTTTGTAGAGGTCATGCCATAGTAACCTGGACAAAGACATCTTGAAAATCATCCTTCTCCGGGAATTAAGGGAAGACTCTCTGGATCTTTTGAACATAGTAGGAAAAGGGGATATATTGACATAATATTTCAATACTATATGAGAGTTGTTAATCTAGTGTTCGTGAGGATCTGCGAGAAATAAACAAGGGATTGAGTTGGTAAGGACGTCAAATAGAGGGGTCACGACGGAAAAAATTGGAAATCTGCTGGACAATTTGAGGACCGATATCTTGAGTATAGTATCTTCTTAGATGGACACGTTGTAACAAAATCAAAAGAATATGGAATTGGAGAATACCATGGCCATTTTCTACCATCAATGCAGGAAGAAACATCCAATAAAGGAATTTACACTAAACTTTGTCGAAGGATGTTCAATTTTCGAACAGAATCATGCAACCAGATCATGCCCTTCTTTGACAAGATTGAAGGCAGTCATTGAGGGAGAAAATAAATAGGTGGATCCGCTGTATTTCATGGGATCTAAGAAGCCATGGTAGGTGCAACCACCAAACATGAATCAAGGTATGCCTCCGGATTAGTATTTCAGTCATTTGAATATTGGTCCCTAGTTTGTACCTTTTTTTCCAGTGTGGCTCGAGTATTTTCAATACCCACCGTGGTAACTATGGTTCACTCAGAATATTTCAAACCCTTCATGGACCCAGAATTGGCATGAACCTTCTCCCCCTAGACAATTTTCCCAACATATGCCACAAAAACAATTGCAGTTGGCTTCAAATATTTATTCTAGTAATCCACCCCTTCAGCCTTAGCTTCTCATCCAACCCAATCCAAATCCTAAAAATAAAAGAGCTCAACAAGTTGACACTGTCAGCCTTATTTCGTATAACATCTCTACCACATAATTTAATGGAATAAATTTGCGATGTGGGGGGGGGGGGGTAGTGAATGCAAAAACTTAACCTATTATTATTGAACAAGTTGTTAGTGAGGTCATAGAACCAGAACCAAGAGTAGTTGGGGATAAATAAAACAAAGACAATGAAAATAAAACATCTCCTCAACCGAATGTTTCCCAGGGTCGCCAAGTCCATCTACTTTATCTCGAAATATTGGCCCTGAGTAAACAAAACCCTCAAGAGGAATTTGAGTTTCTAGGGGAACTACAAAATTTGTTTGTTAAAATTCCCCGACTTCAAGCTATGAGGGATGTACCAATATACGCAAATCACTCAAGGAATACTACTCTAAGAAGACTAGAAAGAAATCAAGGGACCCTCTTACCATCCATGTTATGGGAAAATTATTGGAGATTGTGTTGGGAAATTCTATGCCTATAAAAAATGGGGATCTAGGGAATCCAATTCTGACAATACAAATCAACAGAATTGAAATCCAAATTGTACTGGTGGATTTGGGTGCTACAATAAATGGCATTACCTTCGAAGCTATGCACACATTAGGTATTCATAACATGAAATCAACTCCTATTGTCTTAGAACAAGTAGATAGATCCACAGTGAAGCAAGTATGGAAGTTGGAAGATATCACTATTTCAGTTGACTCATCGCACTATCCCATCGATCTCTTTGTATTACAGATGCAGTCCCTAGCTGGTGGTCATCCCTTAGTTTTGTGAATACCTTAGCTTGCAACTGCAGATGCCTATATTGGGTGTCGGTCTAAAACTATAGTTATATATAATGGGAAGGTAACAAAGAACCTCGTCCTTTATCCTCTTGCAAAACCAAGCCCATCAAGTAGACCATCATTTAGATGAAAACCTCTACCAACTGAAGGATCATAACCTAAAAAAGAAGAACTTAGACTAGTCCTTATCATTGAGCATGCCCTTTAATTTAAAATAGAAATAGAGGATGACACTATTATCACTTTTATTAGCGATACATGTTCTGTCTATGACTCAATTCACTATATTTTGGAATCTTCCATGAGCTATGAAATGCAGGAAAATATCAAACTAGAAGATGAAATTGAGAATATGCCTAGAACTTCATCCCATAATAGTATCCCCATTGAAATCGAACCAAGGAAAACATTGAACATCAACTCAAATCTTTCATAATCCCAGATAAAGAAACTCCTAAAGGTTCTTCAGGACCATAAGGAGGCCTTCGCCTAGAATTATACAGATATGAAGGGGATTCCTGCCGATTTATGTACTCATCATATATATATCAAGGAAGATTTCTACCTCGTAAAACAACCCCAGAGAAGAATGAACCTTGTCTTAAATAACATTGTCAAATACGAGCTTCAAAATTTACTAGATGCAGGATTCATTTACCCTATCTTGGATATAAAATGGGTGTCCTTGTTGGTTATTATTCCTAAAAAGAATGGTAAATGTCATATTTGCATGACTACAGGGAATTAAACAAAGAAACTCAAAAATACCAGTCCCCTTTGCCATTCATTGACCAAGTCCTGGATACCTTGGTTGGGAAGAGGTTTTTCTCCTTCCTGGATCGATTTAGTGGGTATAATCAGATCCAGATAGCCCCTGACAATCAATATAAAAGCACCTTCACATGCCTTTGGGGAACTTTTGCGTACCGATTTCTTCCATTCGATATTTTTAATGGGCTTGCAACATTTCAAAGGGAAATATTAGGGATTTTTTCTGATATATTTGATAACAACGTAGAGATTTATATGGATGAATTTACTCCATACGTGGATTCATTTGAAGAAGGATTGGAAAATTTAGAAAAATTACTTGAGAGATGAAAGCAGACTGATGTATCTCTAAGTACACTTATATATCATGTGATGAGGGAAGATGGAATAATTTTGGGAGACTTTCTCTTGGTTGTTGGAATTTGAGTTGATTCGGCCAAGGTAGAGATAATATTACATTTTATTTTATCTAATACACCTACACATGTACGTATTTTTCTTGGTTACCCTAGATATTATAGACGTTTATAGATTTTTTTTTATAAACTATCATCCCCACTTTTTTAGCTGCTAAATAAACATGCAGAATTTCTGTGGACAGATGATTGTGAAGCACATTTTATAAAAATCACGAAATTTTTTTTTTGGAGCTCCCACCTTGCGAGGACCGGATTGGGCACCGCCATTTCATATCCATACCGATTCCTCTTAGAAAGCAGTTGGGCCAATTCTAGGACAACGGGAAGATAGGAAACCATATGCAGTTGACCATGTGAGCAATAATTTGACTGCTGTTGAATTGAACTACATGGTAACTAAAAAGGAATTCCTAGATGTTATTTATGCCATCAACAAATTTTGATACCATGTTACTAGATATCCTACTTTTCTGAATATTTATCACACAACAATCAAGTACTTGATGAATAAACCTATCACCCCTGGTCGCATTACAAGATGGTTGCTATTGATTCAAGAATTTTATATTACAATAGTAGATAAACCAGGGAAGGATAACGGAGCTTTTGATTTTCTGTCTAGATTGGATAATAGTGACAAAGGCACATCCATAGAGGATAGCTTTCTGGATGAACCTATTTTTCCAATTTCTACTAATCCTCCATGGTATGCAGGTATTGCTAACTATCTTGCTACAAGAAATGGGCCTCCTCAATTTTCATACAGGGAGCTGCGGAAGATCATTCATCATAGTGCTCGATATTCTTGGATAACAGGATATATCTTCCATACAGGGGTCGATCAAAAAATTTGACCTTCTGTATCTAAGGATGACATCTATGAAGTCTTGAAGGCTATTCATGATGGTCCTTGTGGAAGGAATTTTTTAGATAAGAGGACAAGGCATAACGTGCTACAAATGGGATATTATTGGCCCTCTATCTTCCAGGATGCACGAGACTGCGTTCGAGGATGTGACAGTTACCAATGGATGGGTCAGCCTAGTCAATCGGATGATATGCCATTGCAACCCCAAATAGTCCCTAAACCATTCGAAAAGTAAGATATAAATTTTGTTGGTCCTTTTAACCCAACTTCACACCAAAAAGTTCACATTTTGGTCTGCACAAATTATGTAACCATGTGTGTTGAAGCCACGGATATTGTGAAAGAAACAGAGTAGGTTGTTTCAGATTTTCTATTTGAAGAGATTTTTGCTCGATATGGTGCTCCAAGAGAGATTGTTTCAATTCGAGGAGTACAATTTACATGACATGTGAAAGAAAGGCTTATGCAGAAATATGGAATCAAACACAGGGTAACATCTCCATATCATCCCCAGGCGAATGGCCAAGTGGAAAGCATGAACAATGTATTGGAAAAAATCCTTACCAAGACAATGGCAAGATATCATCGAGATTGGGTTGAAAAACTTCCTGAAGCTCTCTGCGCATACAGAAAAACCTGGCGGAATAAAATAGGGTTTTCATCATTTGAGTTGGTATATGAGAAATCCCCTTTTGTTTCTGATATAATTTGAGATTAGTACGCTTAGACATCTCTTGAGGTAGGACTTGATTTTTCAGATGCCCAGAAACACTGACTAGAATAGCTAAAAGAATTAGATGAAATATGTTCAATGGTTATCCAGAAGTCTGCTGCAATTTAACAACAGAGAACGAAATGGCATGATAAATTTATTAAAAATAATGTGTTTTAGAGAGGAGATTGGGCTTTACTCTATGATTCACATTTTAAGTATTTCAAAGGAAATATTTTCTCTCATTGGATGGTACCTTATGAAGTTAATACAGTATTTGATAATGGAACAGTCAGACCTCTCACAATTGATGATACACATGCTTCTTTTGTAGTGAGTGGACATCGTCTGAGACTCTATCACCACCCAACTTCCAAGGATTACTTCATTAAACATCTCTCTAATAAATCTTCTTTGAAGGTTTTTAGTGCAGAAATTCCTCCTCTGCACCCTTGAATTAATATATATATATATATATATATATATATATATATATATATATATATATATATATATATTTACTACTCAATTATTTTTTTTGCGGGAACTACTACTCGTGTGAAATTTTTAGGAGATTAGAATTTTTTTCTAAGTGTTTGGCGTTGTGACTCCTCCGGTGCTGTTACTCCATAAATTTTTCGAAGTACCAAGTGTTGTTACAACTCTGATGATTTTACTTTGGAAATTTTTCTAAGTGTTCGGTGTTGTTACTCCTTCAGTGTTGTTACTCCATAAATTTTTAAGTATCCAGTGTTGTTACCCCTCTGATGTTGTTACCCCAGAATTTTTTTTTAAAGTCTGTTGTTGTTACTACTTCGGTGTTGCTATTCCTCCGGTGTTTCTACTCCGTAAATTTTTCTAAGTACTCGGTGTTGTTACTCCTCAGATATATTACTCCAGAAAATTTTATACATGTTCGGTGTTGTTACTTCTTCGATGTTGTTACTCCATAAATTTTTCTAAGTACTCAATGTTGTTACTCTAGAAAATTTTCTAAGTGTTCAGTTCTATTACTCCTCTGGTGCTGTTACTCGATAAATTTTTCTAAGTGTTCGGGGTTGTTACTCCTTCGATGTTGTTACTTCTTCGGTGCTATTACTCCAGAAAATTTTTCTGAGTGTCTAGTGATGTTACTCCTTTGGTGTTGTTACTCCTCCGTTCTTGTTACTCCAGAAAAGTTTCTAAGTGCCCAATCTTGTTACTCCTCTACTTCTGTTACTCCTCTACTTCTGTTACTCCTCCAACGATGCTACTCCATTGACGTGAGTCAGCAAGTACATTCCCATCTGATGATGTGAATTTGGCTAAATATTCGATTGAAAATACATTCACATGTCCGTGGATGGACATTCATTAGTTTGGGGGGTTATGTCATAATAGAAATGATGGTGTAATCAAATCATAATAATGATTTTCCAACGTCATCATTACAACCCATGCCGGTACTACATTCCACAATTTTCACCTCATTTTGTATAATTATGAAGATGCCTCGGAACTAGAAATAAGTACGCTTTGTTAAATTAAACAACCCTTTCTAATCATTCAAAATTATTACCACCATAATCTACCAATATTACCATAATCCAATATGATTTTTATCATTTTCCAAAAAACCACTTACCATATTTTACTATTACCTCACTTCATTTTCCACCATGCTATCACTGCAAGAGTTACGTACCGATACTCCCTCCTAACATTCCTTCATTATTTCGAAAAAAAAGAAAAATAAAAATAAATAAAAAATTAAAATATATATATATATATATATATATATAATATTGTAAGTATGAGGGGTTTCCATAGTGCATTATATTAGATAACATTTTTGGGAATCAACTCCGTTAAGTAAGTCATTCATCTATGACCATTTTCATGAGAGGTAGTCACAACTGACTAATTTCTCATGATTTTTGTTACTAATTAATTGTTCTTTTGTCAGGAACTACTACTGGTGTGCAATTTTGTCGATGTTGAAAATTTTTTCTAAGTACCCTATGTTGTTACTCCTCTAATGTTGTTGCTCCAGAAAATTTTCGAAGTGTTTAGTGTTATTACTCCTTCAATTTTGTTACTCCATAAATTTTTATAAGTACCCGGTGTTGTTACTCATTTGAAGTTGTTATTCCAGAATTTTTTCTAAGTGTTCGGTGTTGTTACTCCTCCGGTGTTATTACTCCATAAATATTTCAAAGTACCTGTTGTTGTTACTCCTTCGATGTTTTTACCCCTGAAAATTTTCGAAGTGTCCATTGTTGTTACTCCTTCGATGATGTTACTCTTCTGGTGGTGCTACTCCGTAAATTTTTCATAGTACCTGCTGTTGTTACTCCAAAAACGTTTCTAAGTGTTCTGTGTTGTTACTCCTCTCGTGCTATTACTCCATAATTATTTCTAAGTATACCCGATGTTGTTACTCCGGAAAATTTTCTTAAGTGTTTGATGTTGTTACTCCATCAGTTTTTCTAAGTGTTTGGTGTTGTTACTCCTCTGGTGTTGTTACAATGGAAATTTTTTCTAAGTGTTTAGTGTTGTTACTCTAGAAAATTTTCTGTGTTCGATGTTGTTACTCCTCTGCTATTGTTACTCTACCAAGGCTTGTACTCTGTTGAGGTAAGTCGCTAGGTACGTTCCCATAAACTTATGTGAATTTGACTAAATATTCCATTAAAAATACATTGACATGCCTATGGATGGTCCTTCATTAGTTGGGGGGGTGGGGGCGAAGATGTCATAAATGAAATGAATGCATAATCAAGTCATAATAATGATTTTCCAATGTCATCATTAGAACCTGTGATGATAGTAAATTCCACAATTTTCACCCCATTTTGTATAATTATTAAGATGCGTCAGGACTAGAAATAACTATGCTTTGTTAAATTAAGTAGTCCTTTATAATCTTGTGAAATGGTTACCACCATCATCTACCATTATTACCATAATCCACTATGATTTTTCTCATTTTCCAAAAAACCACTTACCATATCTTACTGTTACCTCACTTCATTTTCCACCATGCTATCATCGCAAGAGTTATCTACCGATACTCCCTCCCAACGGTCCTCTATTGTTCCAAAGTGATGTTACAAAGCTTCCACAGGATGGGCGTATTGGTAGTGAGACATGAACCCAGAAACATAACTGTGGCTCACAGCCATATAGTTTTATGGTAGGTCTTTGTAAACGCACACTGAGATGTGTATTTCGACAGATTGCAAGGATTTGATAAAACAATTGTAGTTGAATTTGCATTGAATTGGGAAGGAGATTATTCCAGTGTGTGGGGTTTGGAAATTACGGTCATAGAGGTTGTCGTCTTAGTCGTCAGTGGAGTGCCACAACAAGGGAATAAATGGTTTTCTTGAACGACTCCCTTACCAAAATTTCCATAATTATTTTACAAGATGGGGAAAGGGTGGTTCAGAAAGGGGGAGGATATGATCAAAAAAACTTGCCACATCCATGGGGCAAGGTGGCATAATTTTTAATGAGATATATAACCTACGAGGGTCAATTCACCACATTGTTCAAGTACCATTTCAAGCTCTTGGCTCATCTTCGGTTTTGGCAG
This sequence comes from Pinus albicaulis, assembly GCA_034641835.2. Lineage (NCBI taxonomy): Eukaryota > Viridiplantae > Streptophyta > Pinopsida > Pinales > Pinaceae > Pinus > Pinus albicaulis. The sequence continues at coordinate 757,771,723 of CM076575.1, read as the reverse complement.
GAAAAAATTCACTCTTTGGATATTCTTTTATTCTTGTGGAAACATATTCAACTTATGGCACAATATTCTTGTCGCTCTCGGTAGGTATTAGTGGTCCTTACAAATCATGGGCTGGTTCGTTTACTGGTAACGCATGCACTAGCTCAAATCCATGTGCTCTGGGCACAATTCATTGAATTATTAGAGGAAGAGGTAGAGGTTGTGATAACCTCAAGGGAGGAATATTAAGAAGAATGGATAGAGGTATAAGGGGCCACAATTGATGTTTTTATAGAAGAATCAGCATCGCCTGTTGGTTTTTAAGTCCCTATATTAATAGTGTAGTCCCTTATTATGTTAGTGTAGCCCCCCTTATCAGAATTGTTGTACCCCTGTAACCCCCATATTGTTATTATTGTGCCCTTAAATTATTATTGTTAGGTCAGATAGGATTACATTATGGCCCCACTAGGATTATATTGTGGCCCCATGGACTCCTATATATAGAAGGAGGTTTTGGTCATTTGTATCATCCAAGAGTTATTCATTCATGTAATGTTTTGTATGTTTCCACATCAAAGTGGTTTATTTCTAAGGCATTGATATCTCTTTTCTTCTCTTTTTGGCGCTGGTTTCATAACATTTGGTATCAGAGCTTTGAGATTCTAGGGTTTTGCTGCTCCAAACAAGTCATCGTGGAATTTTCGCTATAACGTATTTTCTACGAAGGTTCAGAATCTAAAATTTTTAGAGTGCGAAGAAAAAATCTTGAGCGTCGTTGCAAAATTTCATAGCTTGGTTCACAATATTTTCGGAGATATGATCTATGCAAGTTAGGTCATCTTGTGGGCTCCTGAATTTAACCTAAACAGGTCATCGTGGCATTTGCGCTATAACGTTTTTTCTACGAAGTTTAATAAGCTGAAATTTTTAGGGTGTGAAGCCAAAACCGTGAGGAACATCGTCGCAAAATTTGAGAGCTTGGTTTGCAATATTTTCGGAGATATGATCTGTGGAATTTATGTCTTTTTGCAGGCTCCTCAATTTAATCTAAAAAGGTTTTTATGGAATTTTAACTATAACGTTTATTCTACGAAGGTTCAGAATCAGAAATTTTTAGGGTGCGAAGCTGAAATCCTGAGGAAATTCGTCACAAAATTTCAGAGCTTGGTTTGCAATATTTTCAGAGATATGATCTATGGAAGGTAGTACTTTTTCAGGCTCCTGGATTTCATCTCAAAGAGGTGATCGTGGGAAAATATTCGTAACTCTCTCTCTGAGCGTCGGATTGGAGTTCCATAAAAATTGGTCACAAGTACACAGAATTTAGTTTTTTTTCTATTAATTTCATAGCTAAAGGAGGAAATAGTGGCACGTGCCAAGTCATACAAGTTCGCTCTACTGAACCAGTCCATAACTAGGTCATTTTAGGAAATTGGGCACAACTTTGTCTTAAATAATCCAAATTAGGTCAGACCTGTGGCATTGTAAAGAGAATTGAGAGGGCTACCTCAATGATAAATTTCAAATATTAAATATCTAAAATCACAAAGGTAATTCAATTTAAATATCGAGCTCCTCAAAATCAAGAAAAGGGTGTGTATTTTGTTTTTAAAATCGCATAACGTTTGTTTGAAAAAGAAGTTTGAAGTGATTCCAAGGGCATATTTTAGAATTTTTATCATATTGGGTTCTATAATGCCTCCAAAAAATAATTCCATACCCATTAATCCCTCAAAAAACTATACTATGACGCATTAAGAGGAAGAATTGCAGTATGAGATATCAAAATTACAGTACCAAGTGCAACAAATTTCGATATTACGAAGAGCAACTGAAGATGACATAGATGGTTTAATAGAAGAAATGAATGCTAATTTGGATGGTTTGAAGGATCAAATAATAGCTAATATGGATGACAAGTTAGTGGAAGATCACATTGAGCATCAACAACAAGTTCTCCAACTCTCAAAGGATAATCTAACTTTGGTGCAGAATCTAATGAAACAATAGGATGATCAACATCACATCGAAAGAATTTCTGAAGCAGTCACAAAAATAAGAACTCGACAAGTATGATCAATTTCAGAGAGTATGATCAATTTCAGAGTATCTCAACAAGCGGAAGAACTTTGCTTTAGAATATTACACATGGGAGGATGAGAATTTTATATAGAAGCATCAAGAAATAATCAAGCGTTCAGAACAACACTTGTTTGAAAGAGAGGGGAATGTTAAATCCCTATATTAATAGTGTAATCCCTTATTATGTTAGTGTAGCCTCCCTTATTATTATTTTTGTACCCCTGTAACCCCCATATTGTTATTATTGTTCCCTTACATTATTATTGTTAGGTCGGCTAGGATTACATTATGGCCCCACTAAGATTATATTGTGGCCCCATGGACTCCTATATATAGAAGGAGGTTTTGGTCATTTGTATCATCGAATAATTGTTCATTCATGTAATTTATTGGAGGTTTCCCCCTCGAAGTGGCTTATTTCTAAGGCGTTGATATCTCTTTTCTACTCTTTTTGGAGTTGGCTTCACAACATTGGCCCACCAAAGGAACATGAAGCAAAAGGAATGGAGGTAGAAGGGACCACAGTTGATGCTATTACACGAGAGATAGCATCGATTGTTGGCTCGGCAAAGGAAGATGAAGCAAAAGGAATGGAGGTAGAAGGAGACATAGTCGATGCCGCTACAAAAGAACTAGCATCTCTTGTTGGTTCAATAGAGGAAGATGAATCAGAAGGAATGTATGTGGAAGAGGCCACAGTCATTGCTGTTACACAAGATCCAAAATCACCTATTGGTTTGGAAGTGGAAGAAGTAATAGACACATAAGATAGTACAGTCAAGGCTGCTACACAGGAACCGACATCACCTGTGGGTTCAATTGATATCGTAGAAATGGAGATAGAGGATGGAGTTGATGTTGTTCCATAGGAATCAACATCAACTGACAGTGCAGAAGGGAATCAACATTAGTTAAAGGATTGGTAAGTGATGTTGTTACACAAGAACCAACACCACCTACCCAAGTGATTTTGTATCTTGAAGCGATCAGTAGTGCTACAAAAGAACCACCGCTAGCTTAGATGATCGACTACGGCACAAGAAGTTCATAAAGAAGAAAAATTGGTCCAAATAGTAAATAATGAGGGAAAAGGTAAATAACCTTAGGTAGCATATGTGGCCATGACAGAAATGGAATATAATGTCCCTCATTCCCCGTTTATTGCCACCTTACCAAGAGAGGCAAATAAGTTTCACTCTCCTTGGCGCTTGGTGGAAGAAAGAGTTGTCCCTCTAGTGTTAGATTTCATCGGCGCGACTATGGGTATAATAGTTGGTACATCTAGTATAGAGCCAATGGCCATTGATTCACAGATTGAGAAAATTGGAGAGTTTAATGCAGAGACACGTTGATAGGAGGACAAGATAAATAAATTATGGATGATGCCACCCCACGAGAAGAAATTGGTTGGATAGAAGTTGACCCGCAGGGGTCAAGAACGATTCCTGAGCCTTTAGAAGAAGACTTTGCAACAGGAAAACTACAGAGGAAATACATTGAGGGTGTTACCAAAATGTCTGTAGAAATTCCCGAACTAGAAAAATAAAATTAAGAGACTACTCCCAAGGAGAGGGAACAACTGAGGGAGGTCATGGTAAATAAGGAACCAGTTGAGAGTTTGTCGATAGTAACCCACTAGTTCTTGAACTAGTTTTGGTGCCAGCAGAAGAAGTTGTTGTTAAGAAAGAATTTTTAGAGCATTTTTCAAGAAGAAGACCCCCTCTCAAGGAAATATACCAACTTCAATTTAAGAAAAATATGCAATTAAAGATGGAAATTTGTAAGCTAAGGAAGCGGTTATCACATCTATAGAATAAGATAAGGAAACATAAAGAGAAGACAAATCCCAGGGTTGAGGTTGTCTCATCAACGTTATAAACAGAAGGCATCCCCACGACATTTGCTGCCACACAAACCGATCCTATCAAATATATGTTTGAAGCTCAATAATTGTTTTTATTTTCCGAAATACAGAAATGACAGGTTGTTGCATCCTGTCTCTAGCAATGAAAAATTACTTTGAAGGCCCATAGAGAAGAGGTGAGGGGAGTGTGCAAGCAGGAAGCACAGACCATTACTGGGTATATATATCAGTTGGATAAAGTAAAACAAAAGAAAGAGAAGCAATAGAAAAAGGTCGAGAGTTTATAGGAGCAGGTGCTGGTGTTGAAAGTTGATAAGGAGGAAATGTTTACCTTCACACAACAGGTAATGCGTTGCCAACCTCCTACTCATAATTATACTTTGTTTTTCCATGAGAAATTTCTTTTCTTCTATCTAGAGAGCATTCAAAATGAAATGGGTCATGAATTTGAAGACCCAATATATTTTCTTCGTATACTGAAGATTCACAATGTCATGAACCAAAATTTTATGTGTGAGTTATATATGCATCATTATTTATTAAGCGATGAATGGACATTCAATTCGGTCCCATTTGTGTGAGATGTCCAGTTGAGAGCTTTTACCTCCTACACTATTACTCAAGTTAAGTGGAAAAAGGCTTTGGATACATTTGAGGAGAACCAAGGCACAAAACCACTTGTCCTAAGAAGAGAGAATGGTCAGTATATGAACATTTATTGAGGGGCATAGGGAACAATTGTTAGCAACACAAAAGTGGTGTACTAGTCTCTATACCAAACAGGTGGTTACTTTCCAAGATGATGCTCATTATGGCTACCAAAGGAGATGGATGTTGTCATCATCAACTATGATAATTTGAGAGCCTTTTGGGGAACCTAAATTTGCATGAGCATTAGAGAGGTTGCCAAGATATATTTCATGCATCCATACTTGTGGGGTCCAGTGGATGGGGTTGAGGTTTCATTTCCCCATCGTTTGGCTTCTAACAGTTCAATATACTTTGGCATACAAAGTGGGTAATGATTGGTGGAAGGAAATTCCTCTGATAAATGGATATAAACCCCCACAGATAAAGATGACTAATAAATATGACCTTGCTCTGCTTCATTTTGACCAAATTCATTCCAACCCAGACTTGCAGAGGCGATGTGCTACATGAGGACATGAAAAAATACTAGTTGGGAAGAGATGTTCGGAGCCAAACCTGTATATGTTTTCCTTCCATTTTATCCTATTTTCTCTACCCATTTGTGTCATTAATATTATATTCATGTTCTAAAGTGCACAGGTAAATCCCCTCGTCATGTCTTCTTGGAGTATTTAGTCAATGAAGTATAGTCACGAGAGCTATTACCTAAGCGATTTACTAATCGAGTTATTTTTGTAGATTCGATGGTTGGATGACCTTATTCGCAATTCCATGAACAACTACCGATCTGACAGGATTATCTTGGGAAGTGTTGCAATGGCACAATAACTCTATAACCTTTTCTGTGCTATCTTTTGCATCTACTCTATCTATTTTAGAACTGTGTAATTTTAGGCACTCTTTGCTGAGGTTTTATGAACTGCCATTGTAATAAATTGTATAATAAGGGCTTTGTATAATAAGGGCTTTGAAGCTGTGAATTGGGATTGTCTATGCACGAAATTGATATTTATAACAAAAATGTTTATTAAAGTTAATGCAAGTTGTCATTCTATTATTCTGATGAGTTTGTGACTATACTGGAACCCTGACCAGGGAGTTAGGCCCACTCTCCTAACTAGGTGTTGCGTGTTTCCTTTATGTGTGTTAATCTCATTTCTTATTCTTTGTATTTCATTATTGCTATGAGAGTTTATCTAATTATTAAATATTTATTATTGTGAATCTATTGTTAGTTTTACGTTTCATTGTTGCTATTCTTTACAGTGGTTGTTGCTTTACATAATTTACGAAATCCACGATTGATACATAAATGTGCCATTATAATCTGCATTTATTTTGCGTGATATCTTTGCAATAATAAATGCATCACAGATTGATAATTAATGTGGGAAAGGGTTTGAATAATAATTCAATATTGTACACCAAAACTTATGCAGGAAGGACATGTAGTATGTTATGAGTTACAAAAATTAAATGAGCATGAGCATAAATATCTGACACATGACCTTCTATTGACAACCATAATTCATGCATTGAATATGTGTAGTAATTATCTTCTTGGTAGATGGGTTGTACTAATGAGTGATCACACTGGATTGAGTTATATTTGACAAACCGAATATGAAAGCTAAGCAAGCCAGATGTTTGACCATGATCAGTGAGTTTGATTTTGAGATCAGGTATATAAAAGGTAATGAGAACATGGTTGCAGATGATCTTAGCAGATAGATATGTGTCAATCATATAGCAGATATGATTTCCTATGGGATATATCTACCATATAGGATCTTGCAGGCAGGTTAGCATGATGTGAGGTATATGGAGCTTAGGCACAGATTGCAGCAGAGTACATGAACATGTACAGGTATAGGTAGTGGTACAAGTACATGTAGTGGGACAGCTACAGGTGTAGGTGTACAAGTTCTGCAATATTCTCTCACATTATATGGCTTGATCAAGTTTAGAGATAGGATATATGTGCCAGACAACAGTGAACTCAGGAAGGTTCTCTTGAGGGACTTTCATGTGAAACCATATTCAGGCCACCCATACTATTAGAAGACATTGAAAGAAATGAAAAAATTTTACTATGAGAAAGAGAAAATGTACAATATTTTACATAAATTATTTATTTGTAAAAATCATTCTCTTTCCTACACCTTATTTCTTCATTATCAATTCATTATTTTTTCAGTTAGTAGCTATTAAAGAAACAAGGTCGTACAAGATAACCACTATCATGTATTTTCTACTTGTTTCAGGAAAAGTAACTTTGTACAACAATATTTTTTGTGTGATCTATATCTACATGATTTCATTTGTTATGGTGATATGAGTTTCAATCTCTCATGTTATCTCAGGGATATATAACTAGGGGAATTCGCTCTATATATTCAAAATCAAATCAGTTGAAAACTATCCTATGAGGTTGTAATAGAAAAACAAGAAAATAAGGTGGTGTGAAGCCCATAGGAACCTAGTCTTGTTGCAACAATGGTTATAATTTATGGAAATTTTCTTTCGACACCGTATTGAATGGATATTATTTGTGATTTTTTGAATAAAAGTCATGAACCTCTATTCTAGAGGAATTGAGAAACTAAGATAGGCTATAGTAGAAGGTAGAAAATAATATGGGAGCTGTGTGATAAAAAGTAGAAAGATAAAGACCCATATTTATACCCAACTTTTTTACATGCCCTTTTAAGAATACTAGTGTCCGTCAATTCTATCAGATCTTTTGTGCCTAATTATTTGTTTGAGGATTGTATTTCCTCTTATTTGGCTTCTAGTTCATAAGTATCAACATTATTTTCAATTGAAGCCATCATACCATATCATAACCAATAAAACTTCCAAAGCTTATAACCATTCAGACAATCTTTATATACAATAAATATACAGTTTTGAACTTTCTTATCCTAATTACTCCTATTATCCTTTGGAACGTGTACATAAGGATAAAAAAAAAATACCATAGGATGTTTGAAATTATTTTTCTTACCATTCCATACCTGATGAGGAGTTGTGTCATCCAACACTAATGAGCTTGATTTATTTACCAGATACTACGCAGTGTCCATTTCCTTCACCCATAATTCATATCCTAATTTTTCATCATTGAGCATTTTCCAATATTGATCATCCTTTCTAAAACTTCATTCCATTGAGGAGTGTATGGATTATCCTTATTCCTTTATTTATCTAACTTATTATAGAATTATTTGAATTCATTCCCAATGAAATCTCCACCATTATCTTTCCTCAACATCTTAATTTTATTCTCTCACTAATTTTCCACAAGAACCTTAAACTCTTTGGACTTGCCAAAGAATTCATATTTATTACTAGCAAAACAAACCCATGAATTCCTTGATAATTCATCTACAAATGAGACATAATACACAAATTTACCCAATGACAGAACTAGCATAGCTCCGTATACATCATTATGTACCAATTGTAATATTTCCTTTGACCACATAGAACCATATGAGAATCTTACCATATGAGAAACATATAAAACAAATTCATGAAAATGAAAATTAGGAGATAAATTAGACATACTTTATACCATATCATTAATGTGTCGTACTCAAAGGTCTTTCCCTCTCATTCCAATATTTAATTCCACGACATAGTGTTTTCTTCAAAAGTTGTAGTATTTTTTCCTTCTTCTACTCCACTCTTAGGAACAACATATCTATCGCACCCATCATTATTAGTTCTTTCCAATAAATTATATAGATTTAAACTCTGAAATACCCTCAACATTGTTGGAAATGTTGTCATTGATGGCAAAGAAGGCAGCAGAGGCAGAGGCAGCGAATACAGAGGAAGAGATGAAACGGTCAAGAAGTAGAGGCTGAGGTCAAGCAGCAGAGGCACATCAAAGGTAGAGGAAAAGATGAAATTTTTGAGCAATGGAGGCAGAGGCAGAGTTGTTATCACATCGAAGGAAAAGGAATAGATGAAATGGTTGAGCAATGGAAGCAGAGGCAGAGCCCAGCCGAAAGATACACTAAGGACTGAAGCGACAAAGTATAAATTATGAGAATCATTACCCTAGTTGAAGGTTACATTAAGGCGGAAGCGGAAGCTTATATATATGCAGTGTGATACATATGGTGCACCTTCTATATAAAGGTCCAAAGAATATACATTTATATGTAGCGCTATATTGTTCGAGTTAATATATTGTGGGACCCTCACCCAATCGCATTGGAAAAGTTGACAGCGGAACAGGTTAACAACACATTGCAATTGTGATGAAAGAAGCATACCCGATCTGTTATGGACTGTGATTTTATATGTTTGAGTTCCAGCCTAATCGCATCGGCACAGTGGTTGATCGCATCAGAGAAGCAGTAGAGCATCGGAACAACTCAATGGAAGTCCCGATTGCGATTAATCGCAACTGGAAATATATGAAAGATATATATATATATATATATATATATATATATATATATATATATATATATATATATGTGTGTGTGTGTGTTTAATCAAAGTTGTGGGCCCGAAAACAGTTATATACATTATTACTTAGGTTTAGTTCTAATGTTCTCATTAGCGGAGATTATATTTTGTGTTCATATGGTGTAGTTGGCTTACAATATCTCAAAGGGTATTCAAGACGAGGTGATATATTAAAGCTATGTGCAAAGGTAAGCCATACATTTATTGCACATCAAGTTTTCATATGAAATAATCCGTAATGCTAAGTTGTGGGTCCAATACATGGTCTGACTTTTGATCTATGCGATATATATATATATATATATATATATATATATATATATATATATATATATATATATATATATATATATATATATATATATATATATATATATATATATATATATATATATCAAATCCTATATAATGCATTCGTATGCGGGTTTATATGTTCAAAGGGCATTGTCATTTCAATGAATTAAAGGTGTATTAAACATATGCGGGCCCGTGAATTGAATACTTCATAAAATCTTGTGATGTTGGTTAAAGTATAAGGCATATACATTATAGTTATGAATGCGAATTTTAGAATACAAAAGGTTTGTTTAGATTCAAATCAAACAAAATTTGTGTAAGGTGGGACCTGGGTCACGGATCGCATCGGAGAAATTTTTTTGGCAGTAGAACATATTGACAAGAGTTCCGATTGAAATGCGGACCCGATGGATCAATAATTCATGATTCATATGTGTGTTTGAGTTCCGAACCTGTTCATCGCATCACACAGAAGCAGAACATTGGAGCAATATATTAAAATATTGCGATTGCGATGAAGAACTGGACCCGATGGGCTTATAAACTATGATTTATACATGCTTAAGTTCTGCATTAAATCAAACCATTTATCGCATCGACACAATTGAGTGAACAGTAATTCATCCCATCGGCACAATTGAGTGAACAGTAATTCATCGCATCGTCACAATTGAGTGAACAATAATTCATCGCATCAACACAATTGAGTGAACAGTAAGTCATCACATCGGGAGTATTCAAGTTGCGATTAAGCGCATCAGAAAATAGAGCAGAAGGGTTTATAGACCTGTGGGGTCCAAATCTATCAGAGATTAGAGTTGGTTGTTCGTTCATATAAAACCAAAGGTGTATTAAGAAGGTTATAAAACTTTTGATTGGGGAGCAGATATTTGTTTTATTAATGAGTCAAAGTTGTTACACCATTTTTTGGTCATCTAACCAATTATCATTAGATGGACCCAAGTACACCATGTAAGACCAGTTTTACCCTAAGTAAAACTGCTTTCACTATGTTAAAACAGGAAACCCCAAAAGGAAATATTAAACAAACCCATATTTGTTTGATTTTCCTCATGGAATAATTAATTAAACCATAATTTAATTATTATTCCCGGTCATGTTTAACCCAAAATCAAAGAAATTAATTAGATAAACCTTTATTTATCTTATTATTTTCTAGGAATAATCATTTAAACCTTATTTAGATGATATTCCTTGTTAAATATGACCAAATCACCCACAAATAATTAAATAAATCACTATTTATTTAATTATCTTTTAAACCACCTCCTTAAATAATTAAATAAATCATTATTTATTTGATTATCTTCTAACCACTTCCTTAAAAAGATAAATAAATCATTTATTTATTTATTTTTAACAAATTAAGGGATTTGACCCAAGTCAAATACCTTTTCCCTCCAACAAATATAATAAAATATTGCATAAAAAGTGGATCTAGATCTGGTTAACCCATGCACCAAGATCTAGAATGACCCAATATTTTGTTATAAATAGGAGGGTTTTTCCTACCATTCTTCACCTTTTGTTGTCTATTAGATCACTCTGGATCTATACACTTGGTCACCATTTTCTGCCATTTGCTCCTATTGAGCTCTACTCTTTGCATTGGGTTTTCTGCATCAACTAGAGAGAGAAATCTTAGATCTGAAGTGCTGAGGACTTCGAAGAACCCATCCCACTGAGGGGAATTGGATACTCCTTCTGGTTTTCCTCACAGGTGCCCCATTAGTACAAAAATTCTTTCAAAAAATTGTTCTTGTCTTGTCTATTGGTATATGGAGCAAACCCTTGTTTTTACTGCTTAATGTCTTTCCATATATAGATCTGGTATTTTGCAGCCATTTTCTTGTCTAACTAATCGTAGATCTGAAGATATTGGCAGCCACTTTTGTTGTTAGGACTATTAGTTATGCGTAGCTAAAGTGTTCCTTTTTCGTACACTTCAACAAAGGATTCATACTAACAAATGGCGACTCCACACGGGTTTTAAATTACGACCGCTGTCGTTTTTCATATTCCTGCATATGCAGCTACTTCAGACCCTAGGGTTTCTTTTCAGCTGTTTATTTTTCCTATTTTTATGTTTTTTTTCTCACATAAAACCCTAAAACATTAAAATTTCTAACTTTTGTGTGTTTCTGGCCCTATTGCGCAGGTAAGCGACACAGTAGCATTGAGACAACAACTTTTATCTGTATTTAGAGACAAGCGGAACGGGGGTCTCACTTTTTGGCCCAAAAGCTGTGACCTAGACCTCAGTGCCTTTACGCCCCTTTTTACGCGACACACGCGAAAGCGGAGTCGAAGCTGCGACTGCCCGGTTTTTCGGTGGACACTGCAATTTTTCTGGGTTCTGCTGCAGCTTCTGTCAGGGTCTTCCAGCCTCTGTCTCAGCCCGCTTTGACCAAGTTCTGATCTGTTTTTACTCATCTAAGTGGGAACCTAGCCCCCTAAGGCTTTAGTACCCTCCACTTTTTGTGGAAGAGTTTTAGCTGTTTCAGCCGTCTGTTTTTCAGAGCTTCAGCCTCCTTTTTTCCAGATCTGTTACCTCCCTTTCAGATCCTTTGAAATCAGCCTTTCTTCCTTTCAAATCACCTCCTGTTGTTTTGTTTGGACCTCCTTTGAAGTCCTCCACCTTGCCCCCTTCGGTTTTTGCTAATTTCCTTCCTTTTCCAGCCACCTTGCCTCTGTCTCTTGGCTGTGATCTGCACCTCTTTTCAGCAGCTTTATCCTTTAGATCCCTGTCCCTTTTGACCTTAGATCTATTGGCCTCTTTTCCGTGTGTTTTGCCTATATTTTTCCCTTTCTTTTCAGATTAGTTTTGAGAGACCCACCTTCTTGGGTTAGATAAATGCACAAGTAGCTGTTATTTTTCTATTATTTTAGCATTATATATTGTTCTCTGTAGGTTTATTTTCAGCTACGCAACACAATTTTTTCTTGCTCTCAAAATGAAAAGGGTTTAAAAATTAAAATTAACGCACGCCACACACTGACCCTAAGCGAAGAAGTGCCTGGTTAACACCGCCTGGCAAAGACTCTAAAATCAATCGTCACTGCACCTTTTCTACCCTTGACCTTAATTGATTCTGTCCCTTTCTGCCCCTGTCGGTTTCCTTCTTCCTGTCATCATTGCGCCCCCAAGGTGCCTTTCCCGGAGACTTCTTGGCCTTCATCCTCAGTTTCCGGTCGATCGACCTGCTCCGCCCCACCGTCGTCGAGCCAGTCCACCTTTGAGTCCGCACTCCGACTCCTCTCCTGATTCATCGGGTCCTCCTTCTCTTCCCGGTTCTCCCCCTGTCACCTTCACTATGTCTGGTCCAGGGCCTAACGCTAGCGGTTCTCCCGGCCCTAATTCCGGCCCTACTACTAGCTGAACCACCACGGGAACTACCCCGGCCACCTCTGTGCTGCCGTACATTGCAGGCCTCAGCCTCCCCGATTTCCATCAGTTGATCAATGACCCCATTCACCACAATGCTAATTGGCCTGCTATGCCAACCAAGCTCCCCTCCGACATCCCTAAGTTTGAGGGCCTTAATGGAGAAGATCCAACCAATCATGTCCGATCTTTCCATATGTGGTGTTCCTCCAATTCCATTACCGATGACTCCATTCGTCTTCGTTTGTTCCAACGCACGCTTACCGGCGAAGCTTCTAAATGGTATGTTGAACAAGCCACCTCTACCCATACCACCTTTGAGACTCTTGCCCAAGCCTTTTTGTCGTACTTCCAGCTCCCTCTCCGATACGATACTGGCATGGAGCTCTTGACTTCCTTTAAGCAATCCTCTTCAACACGCCTTTCCGCCCATGTTCAGGAATGGCGACGAAGACGGAGCTTATGTCGAGCCCCTCCCTTCGAAGATCGGGTTTACATGGACTGGTTCCTTCGCACCCTTCCCGCTCCCATTGGCAAAGATTTCGCCTCTCACTTTCCTCAAACTGAAGAAGCTGCCCTCCAAATAGCCTTGAAATATGACATGATCTACGCTCAATCTGGTTATGTTTATACCGTTCTTCCTGACCTCCCCAGGCCTGGTGGTGCTAATGCCCCGGGGGCATCTCATTGCGCCGACGGTATCGTTGGAGCCCTTTCCCATCCATACGCTCAACCTCCTATGGGCTATGGTCTCCCTCAGGGAGGGGCCAGCTCCTCCAGCACTCTTCCCCCTCCCGGTAGCATGTATCCAGGATACGGCATGCCTCCTCCTTTTGCCCAACCTCCTTCTTACCTCAATGTTGCCAAACCTACCCATTACCCTTATCCACAGCCTGGTGTGCCAGCTCCTCCAGCATATGCGCTTCCTCCTCCCTTGCCTCCTCAGCCCCAGCACCAGCACCTACAGCCCCCTCCAGGGCAAGTATTTGCACAGCAGGGCGCGACTAATCCCCCTTCTTCTCAAAGAAGGTGGAGAGGCAATCCAAACCCATCTGCCCCTGGTACCCATGGACCCAATCCTGGTGTGGACCCTAACACTGCCAACCAGCAATAGGGCACTCAGCCCAAGCTGGACAGGCCGCTTCACACAAGTAAGCCTTGTTCATGTTGCGGTGTTTATGGTCATTACACCCACAATTGTCCCCTATTACCCCAGATGCGGCAGATGTGGGAGTCTCAAGCCACATTGCGTGGACATCATGCCTCCCCTCATGCTCCTCCTAATGTGGCCACTACCCAGCCAGCTGTGTTTACTGATCCTTTCCCTCAGCAAGGATTCATGGCTACCCAACCACCCGACAGCCAGGTAGCCGCCCCCCCTTCCCTGTCTGGTTCCTCTGATTACCAGATCCTTATGATGCACTCCGATCCTAACCCGTCCGTCGATCTTCACCTTCAAACTCGGTCTCGCCAGTACTCCAAGCCTCCTGCTCAGTCTGCTCCCGAGCCTCCTTCTTTAGGTTCTCCAGAGCCTCTTTCGTCACCCAGTGGCCCCTTAAATATCCCTCAAACAAAATTTGAGGTTCATACCAAGATACCTAAGGGCCCACTACGTCGAAACGCTGCTCCCAGTCGATCTGCCCATTCATATAGCATAGTCGATGATTTGGCGCAATCTCCTGCCGCCATTTCCACACTGGAACTCCTCCAGTCGTGCCCTTCCCAAAATAAGGCTCTACTATCCGCCGTGGGTGCTGTAGATCCTGCTGATGACCAAATTATTGTTTTCTACGCCACTCAATCAGACCATCCTCCTCTCCCTCCTTCCGTCGCCTTCCAAATGCCAGTCAAAATCCGGAATGCCAATTTGTCCCGGTGTATCATTGATGAGGGGGCATCCACCTGCGTGATGTCCGCTTTGGTTTGGAAGCAACTCGGATCCCCTGAACTGGCCCCTTCCACGATCACCCTTCGAGCGTGGGACGGTCATGCCTCCCAGCCCATTGGCCTGTTTCGTAATTGTCCTATCACCCTCGCCGGTAAGACTGTTTGCGTTGACGTCGAAGTCATCGACGCCCCGCTAGATTACAACATTATATTGGGGCGAAGCTACACCTATGCTATGTCTGCTGTCCCATCCGCGGTCTTTCGCAAGATGTCTTTCCCCCATAATGGAAAGATAGTCACCATTGACGAGTTGACATATCATGAGCCAAAATCTCAGACCTCCCCTGAGACGACCATCTCTTCTGTAGCAAACAAGCAAACCGTTGATTCCTTGACCAGTGCCTCCCCCAGCATTTACAAAGATTCCTCCTTGCTTGGAACTTTCCCTAACCTTCCCCCCCCTCTTGTCATCGATCCCAACTCATCGAATGTTTGCATGATGCAATCGTCCCAAGCTGCCCGTAAGCGGCCTACCTCGGCTAGTCAGCAACCCCCTCCTCGCCCTCCGCAACCCACTCCTAGCCATTCATCTCAGCCAGCTGGACCTCCTCCTTCTGGCCCTACCCCTACAGCTGCTATCCATGAACCCCTTTACCCTCCTGGATCGGTTCCTCCTGGCCTTAACCATCTCGAAGTTGTCCCTCCTAGTCATTACCCTGCTGGGCAAATCCCTTTCCTAGCTTCCCCTCCTGCAGTATATTCTGTCCCCGTCATGGCCACCCTCTCTCTCCCTAACTTGACCTTGGGAATACCGGTCTGGTACCTTGATCCCCCAGCCGCCACCCCTCCTGGTCATCCCAAGCCCTATATGGCTTTGACACTGGTTCAACCGGTCCCCCTTCCTTCCTCCGTTGCCTCTGTGCCCCTAGCACCTCCACAGGACCCTTCTCCTGTCATGACGACACCCGGGAAGAAAGGCAAAGCCCACAAGGGGGCACCCAAAGACAAGACTACCACGACTGACCCGGCCCCTCCGCCGCCCGCGAAGCCTTGCGCTTTATGTGATGTCACCGGTCATGCCACCCATGCTTGTCCCGAGTTGCCCCGTATTCAGCCCATGGTTAAAGTCGCGTTCCCCGAGTCTACGGTCCCTGAAGCCCCCATTCCTTCTCCGTCTGTAACCAAGAACCCCAAGACTATCCGCACCAACAAGCCCTGTGCTTTGTGCGTCGTTCATGGCCATTACTCCCACCATTGTCCTCACCTGACGCACTACCGCACCTCTTTAGAGGTCATCCGAGAGTATGAGGTTGAACAAAATCAATCCACCTCTCCTATCCTCGCGCAGTATGCTTCAGGTCAGCCTGAGGATCCCCCCGCTCCCATCGACATTCCCCCCCCTGATGTTCAGATGACAGAGTCTACTATAACCATTCTTTACCTATCCTCCTCTGCGAGACACTCGGAGCCTAGCCCATCTGCATCCTCCCCTGTTGTGTCCCTTGATCACCCTTTTCCTCCCCATACACGAGATCACTCCACCCGTGTCTTTGTTGACCTCCACAGCCCGAGTCCTCACCATGCTTCTGACAGCCCTCATATACCACCCTGTATGAGTCATGGTAATCCTGCCCCTCGCACTCCCTCCTGCGGTTGCTGCCCGATGACTTCTGTACACTCACGCTGCTGTCATTACCTTTCCTCCCCTCATTTGTTGTCTTGTCACACCGTTCTGCAGGACCCCCCATCCACACCCTTTATCGGTTACGCCGATGGTGCAAGTCGTTACTCCAGGAATCTAGCCTCGGTAGGTTGGGCCATCTTCACCCCCCTGCATGCCCTTGTTCTTTCTAACGGGGTATGCATTGGCTCTGCCACCAACAATCAGGCCGAATATGATGCAGTGCGTGGTCTCTTAGCTGATGCCCTCTTTCATCGCATCCTCCATCTGCACGTTCGTTTGGATTCCCTACTTCTTGTGATGCAACTAAATGGTTTTTATTGTGTGCATAACCCTGTGCTATTTAGACGCTATTTACGAGTGAAAATATTGATACGTGCATTTAAAACCATAACTTTCAACCATGTACCTCGAGAACAGAATCACTATGTAGATAGTATTGCAAACCATGTCCTAGATTGGCATTTATCACACACATTTCATACAGGAAAATAACATTAATAACCATCAAAAAACGATGCATATCCATAATATGTGTCGCAACACATGTGTTTAGAGTCCATCTACTCTGATACATACGACATGCCCATAGCATGTTACAAACAAAAACCCAAAACTGGGGGCACCACCTGCCCCTACATACATCATAGGGGGCACCACATGCCCCACCCCTAATCACTATCTGGAGGCTCCCGGGCCAATGGCTCTGCCCCTGCAGCATGTAGATCACACATAGCCTGACCGGCCATCACCATGCGCTGCATGACACCTCGCCACTCCGAGGGTAGACCAACACATGGCTCTATGAACTGGTCGTCTAAGTCCTGCCACCCGCGCTCTCATACTCCGGTCAACAACCTTTCGCATCTACAACGGATGTCCTCTAGCAGGGCAGCTGCATCCTCATTCTGCGCCGCTCTTGACCCACTTGGACCTGTAGCTCTAGACGCTGCCGGTCGTCCCATATATCCGGCCGGTTTTACCAGTGCTATATCTGCATACCAAAAGTACATGAATCAGTACCATCAACTACTATTCAAAAGCTTTAACATGCCCACAGAAGAATAGCAATTTGTCACTTACCATCGGGCCCCCAGACTCGACCAGGAGGAAGTGGCAGATCCGGATCTCCACAGTAGCTCATCCCACTATAGGGATAGTCATCTATGTACAATGGCATCTGATCCCAATGGGAAAAAAACTCCGGTCGAAACACCCACCCGACCGCCCCTCCTCCTCCTCTGCACAGTAGCTGTCCCCAACGGTGCATCCTGGGCTCTCTCGGGCCCCCATCTGGAAGCTGTACACGAGGCCTCAAGGTCGGGATCTTCTCAAAGAAGAAGGTGCACAACAAAGTCCCATATGAGCAGTCATGGTTCACCTGCCGCCTGCATAGTGACAACTGTCACTTTAGCGACACCAACAACATTTGGGCCCACCCATAGTAGGTCCCACCTAGCACACTTTCCACTATCATCATCTTCCCCCCAGTGATGTGATGGAACGCCTCGATGCCCAGGATTCACAGCACAGCTGCGGCCACTGCACGGGTTTCTAGCCGCTCTAGATCCCCGATCGGTATTCGAGTCCCCTTGACTTGGAGACCCGATCGACAATGACGTTCCACGAACTCCATGATATGTCGCCCCCGCGGCACCACTGGCTGGGTGTTTCCCACCATCCCCAGTGGCGGGAGACCAGTCAGGAAGTACACGTCCTGGACCGTCAGTTCGATCCTATGCCCCTGCACTATAAAGATCTCCTGATCTGGATCCCAGTAACTGATAATCCGGGCCAGTAACGGTTCCCCTGCTCTCATCAAAGGGTTCTCCAGAAACTTGATAACCCCAAATCTGGCCAATACACGGTGGACGCCCTGAACCGCCTGGATCTCTGTCCATAGTGTCCCCAGATCTCTCTCTCTCCAGTTGACCCGTAACTCATCATCATACATCATACCTGCACAAACACATCATTTTTTTCAGCGTACAGACCAGGAAAACCATAACCAAACACCAAAACCCAACTTCCAGCCATAAAACAGCACCAAAACCCCCTCATCTCCCAAGTCGCAGTTTTCTGCTCTTTTCTGGACCAGGTCGCACTTTTTTCCCTGATACCTGTGTCCTAGGTCGCACTTTTTGCCCCAAAAAGTGCGACCCGGCCGTAGAGATGAAGGAGGGGTTGTTCCTGGATTTCTGGGCCCTAAACTGAAAATGTAATCCATCAAAATGCAAGAGAAAAGTTAGACCTCTTACCTGCAACTGACGGATCGCGATTCCAACGGTTGGTTTGTCCGCTACGTTCGCCGCAAGATTTAGGGCCTTCTCTCCTCTCTACATTCACCACAGCAACAATAGCAAATGAGTGATTTTGGAGGGAAAACTGCCTTATTAAAAGAGAACCCTTGTTTCTTCTTTTGACTTCTGTGACCACACCGTAGCCCCATTTGACGAACCGTCTGCACCGCTGGAAAGCTCTCACCGAGCCCTCAAATGGGTATCTGTTAATTTTTTGAGATCTGATACTCCACTAGGACACATTTTGTCCAAGAAGGGTCACTTCACCCCTCCTAAAAATCGAATTTCCTCACTTACGACACTTGTACTTGGGGCACCATCTTTCCCCCTTACTTGTCCTTGTTCGTGTCAATTTTCGTCATGAGTTCCCATCATGTACTCATGTTTCCACGGTCCCCCCATTGGGGCCTTTACTGTGTGGCAGCACCATCGAGTCGCCCTTGTTTAGAGCATCCAAGTTGAGTCATCATTCCCTCCATGGAGTCTATACCGAGTCCTTTTGTACCCCAATATAGCCCTCCATCCTTCATTGATTGGTCTCTCTCTTGTGTCGCGCATTATGACCTTTAGTTCCACTGTCCCCCATCCCTGATGATGTTGTGTCAGTCGCTGCCATGTCATTCATGCCCTTTATGCTCTAGCAAGGGAAGTCGTCCATTAGCTACTCAGTCCTTTCCACTTCACTATCATCATTAGTGTCAGTCTGTCCGTCGCTCTACTCTTTTCTCTCATGCCTTAGTTGAGAGTCTCTCATTGCCTCAACTATGGCAGACCTCCTTCTGTCGACATCAACTCATTTATTCCAGAAGCCAAGTCTAGAGGGCGGTGTACCTTGGTTCCAGCTTCCACTCTTGTTCGACACCTCGGATTAGGCAAAGGGATATCTCCTTTCCCTTTGGCTTGATTGTTTCTCCAGCTCCTTCAGCATGATCGAGATTCGTATACTTGATGGTCCAGTGATCCAGCAGCAGCTCTTGATGATTCCCGGGTATGTGTGAGATGTTTCAACCCTCATGAGGGGGTGGCCCTGCAGGTAGCCTTCCACATGCCTGGATGACCTCTTCTTTGCAGCCTTCGATGCAGCTCCAGATATTTGATGATGTTGGCCGTAGCCACTTGCAGCGCCTCTTCGATTTGCATGTATCAGTCAGATTTTGTGAGCCCTTCCCCATTTGCAGGGGGCATTTGGGTTGTATTTGTATCTCATGTACTCAGATATTATTTTACAAGTCCTGGCTGTTATCCCAGGCATACCATGTATGTGGGATTCCTCATTGTATTTTTTATCTGGCTCATGATTATGCCAGCTGTATTTTATGGTTCAGTCCCTTGTTTACTGGACACACTATTCTTTTGTACTTTGTCTCGGCGGGCATAGGTATGCCTCCCCCGCCGCCTTCAGCACAGGTACCCTCTCATAAAAAGAGACTTGTTGCACCTGCGAGTCTCGTCTCCTCGGGGTCTAGTCCTTCAGCACACTATCTACCTCACATTTCTCTCTCTGACACCCCTTTTGTTGTCTAGTGATTGTGTTCTTACAACGTACTTCGGTCATACGATTTGCTCCTGACACTCGCACGCTGGGGGGCAATCTGTTACACCATTTTTTGGTCATCTAACCTATCATCATTAGATGGACCCAAGTACACCATGTAAGACCAATTTTACCCTAAGTAAAATTGCCTTCACTATGTTAAAACAGGAAACCCCAAAGGAAATATTAAACAACCTATATTTGTTTGATTTTCCTCATGGAATAATTAATTAAACCATAATTTAATTATTATTCCCAGTCATGTTTAACCCAAAATCAAAGAAATTAATTAGATAAACCTTTATTTATCTTATTATTTTCTAGGAATAATCATTTAAACCTTATTTAGATGATATTCCTTGTTGAATATGACCAAATCACCCACAAATAATTAAATAAATCACTATTTATTTAATTATCTTTCAACCACTTCCTTAAATAATTAAATAAATCATTATTTATTTGATTATCTTCTAATCGCTTCCTTAAAAAGATAAATAAATCATTTATTTATTTATTTTTGACAAATTAAGGGATTTGACCCAAGTCAAATACCTTTTCCCTCCAACAAATATAATAAAATATTCCATAAAAGTGGATCTAGATCTGGTTAACCCATGCACCAAGATCTAGAATGACCCAATATTTTGTTATAAATAGGAGGGTTTTCCCTACCATTCTTCACCTTTTGTTGCCTATTAGATCACTCTGGATCTATACACTTGGTCACCATTTTCTGCCATTTTCTCCCATTGAGCTCTACTCTTTGCATTGGGTTTTCTACATCAACTAGAGAGAGAAATCTGAGATCTGAAGTGCTGAGGACTTCCAAGAACCCATCCCACTGAGGGGAATTGGATACTCCTTCTGGTTTTCCTCACAGGTGCCCCATTAATACAAAAATTCTTTCAAAAAATTGTTCTTGTATTGTCTATTGGTATATGGAGCAAACCCTTGTTTTTACTGCTTAATGTCTTTCCATATATAGATCTGGTATTTTGCAGCCATTTTCTTGTCTAACTAATCGCAGATCTGAAGATATTGGCAGCCACTTTTGTTGTTAGGGCTATTAGTTATGCGTAGCTAAAGTGGTCCTTTTTCGTACACTTCGACAAAGGATTCATACTAACAAAAGTGTTTCTGCTTAATACTTACTGCTCTTGTCATAATTTTGTTGTTACATTATCTTAACATTTCTGCACATATAATTTTGGTTCCATATAAAATTGATCATGAAGGATAAATTGTAAATAAGTTTAATTGGAAAGTTTTTAAAAAATTCTTAAAGGTGTTAAACTGATTCACCCCCCCTTCTCAGTTTAACTAAGGTTTCAACAATTACTATCAAAGAAGGCTCCTTTTTGTAGCAGTTTAACAATTGAAAGGAGATCCTAGGTTCTTGGGATGGCTAGTCAAGAAGGATCCTCAACGAACAAAGCCCATTTTTTCACTAGTGCAAATTATGCCTTCTGGAAAATCAGAATGAGAACATACATAATTTCCTTAGGAGTAGAAGTTTGGGCTGCTGTGGAATTTGGATATGACTCTAAGGCAAATGTCTCAGAGAAAGAAGCCAAACAAGATTTTGTGGCTAATGCAAAGGCAATGAATGCAATCTTGAATGGACTGTGTGAGGCAGAATTCATCAAAGTAATGCATAGCGAAACTGCCAAAGAAATGTGGGAAACTCTAGAAAATATTCACGAGGGAGACAAAAAGGTGAAGACAGCTAAACTTCAAGTCTATAGAGCCTAGTTTGAAAATTTAAAGATGAATGATGATGAAGATATTGCTAGTTTCTTTTTAAGGGTTGCAGAAATTGTCAATAATATGAAAGCACTAGGTGAAACCATGCAAGAATGTGTAATTGTTCAAAAGATCCTAAGATCTTTGCCATCTAGTTTTAATCCCAAGGTCTCTACCATAGAAGAAACAACAGATTGGGAAACCTTGACCATGAATCATCTTCTTGGAAAACTAACAGCGTATGAGATGAGACTGCCACAGAAGAAGTCAATTGTAAGGGAGGCAGCTTTTAAGGCAGAGAAGAAGAAAGAAGAAAAAGATGAGATAGGCTCCTGTTTTGATGAAGAAGAGGCCAAATTTATCAGGAAGTTGGATAAAGGCTCAGGTAAGTATAAAGGTAAACTTCCATTTAAATGTTTCAATTGTGGAAGAGTTGGACATTATGCTTCTAAATGTCCTTATAAGAAAACAAAGAATCAGGCTCAGGAATAAGAGAAGACGATATCTAAGAACTGGCAGAAAGGGAAGAAATTCAATAGAAAATATTTCTATGCTCAGCAAGACAGTAGTGCATCAGAAGACTCAGCTGAATTATCAAGTGAAGAAGGAACATCAGAATTTGTTTTGATGGCTATAGAAGAGCTGGAAGAATGTTTTTTAGAAGATGAGGAAGAAGGTGAAGTGGACCTTGAGGGGGAGCTAAGAAGTGCCTTGGAGGAAATTGACAGACTAAAATTGAAGTGCAGAAAACAGAAAGACATTCTTCTCAAATACGTAAGAGAGGAACAAAATTCAGAAGCCCTCATTCAGTTGAAAGTAGAGCTTGAAGAAGCCAAGAAGGTAGAGGATATTCTACTTAAGCAGATCAAGGATAAAACTCAGGAACAAGAGAAGTTGGAAGAATAAGTAGTTTTCTTAAGGAAGAAATTAGAAAATGCCCAGAGGAAAATAGATACTTCTCAAATAACAAGCTCTGGTAAGTTAAATGAGATTCTAGATGCTCAAAGATCTCCTCTGATAAAAACTGGGATAGGCTATGAAGGAGAATCAAGCAAAGGCAAAGAAAAAGAAAACAAAAATATTATTTTTGTAAAAGCAGATGAGAATATCCAAGCAGCTCAGAAGATTTCAAAGGAAGAAGAATCCTGCAATAAAGTAGATAAAAACCAGGAGGAAGCTCAAATGACAAGGATGAAGTAAATAAACTATCAATTGGAAAAAACTCGTATACTCCTGAATATGTCAAATTTGGAAGTCATCAAAGGAGATTTTTTCCTTCTATGAAAAATGCTACTTGTTATTCCTGTCACAAATTAGGACACATTGCTGCATATTGTCATACAAGAAGAATAAATACAAACCAGCAAAGGATGCAAACAGTAAAAAGTTTTACTCAAGCAGGAAGATGGAGAAGACAACCTTTTATCAGGTATGCAAATTGTTTTTATGGATATTGTTTTTATTGTAATGATTTTGGCCATAAAATCATAGAATGCAGGAAATATGAACAAAGTCTGTTGTTCAAAACCTCAAGAAGGTTTATGAATCATGGAGAGTTTATTCCAACTTATAAACCTACTAAGGATATATCCAAATGTTGTGTATGCAATAAAAGTGGACATATGTCTTCCAAATGTTCTCTAAGAGAGTGTAATTCATCATCTCAGAAAAGATACCAAACAAGAGGATGCTTGCAGTGGAAAAAGAAAGTGAATAAATGTGACTTGGCTCTAATAGCTCAAGATCTAAAAAGCCAGTGGTATTTGGACAGCGGTTGCTCAAAGCATATGTCAGGAGATAGAAGCAAGTTTATAACCTTTGACGAAAATAAATCTGGAAATGTTACTTTTGGAAATGATAAAGCAGGAAAGATCAAAGGAAGAGGCTCAGTTAGTCTGGACAATGGTAGAGGAAAAGCCCAGGATGTACTATTTGTGGATGGGCTGAAAGAAAATCTGTTGAGTGTTAGTCAAATGTGTGATAAAGGCTGTGAAGTTCTTTTTAGATCTCAAGACTGTGAAGTAAGATCAAGCACCACTGGAAAAACCCTGATCAAAGGTGTTCGAACGGAAAGCAATGTCTATGTAGTAAAAGAAGAAAATGAAGCATGTTATCTTAGCAAATTTGAGGAATCTTGGTTATGGCATAGGAGATTGGGACACCTAAACTTTGATCATATCATAAGTCTAAGCAAAAAGAATGCAGTCAGAGATATGCCAGTCATGAAGAAGCCTTCAAATACAATATGTAAATCCTGTCAGCTAGGTAAGCAGACCCATACGTCTTTTAAAACCAAAGAGAAGCTATCTACAAGCAGACTTTTTCAACTTGTTCACAGGGATCTGTGTGGGCCTTCCAGAACTAAAACACCAAGTAGATAATCCTATTTCATGGTAATAATAGATGATTCTTCTAGAATGACATGGGTTGCATTTCTCAAGCACAAATCGGAAGAATTTGAGAAATTCAAAATATTCAAGGCTTTGGCAGAAAATAAAACAGGATGAAACCTAAAGTGCATCAGATCAGACAGAGGAGGTGAATTTACAGATTATGATTTTGCAGGCCTGTGAAATGAGGATGGGATAAAGAAATAGTTCACAATTGCAGGAACACCTTAGCAAAACGTAGTGGTAGAGAGACAGAACAGGTCTGCACAACAGATTGCCAGAGCCATGATGCAAGAAAGTAACATTCCTCAAACCTTTTGGGTAGAAGCAGTACACACAGCTGTGCATATCCTAAACATATCTCATTTAAGACCAAGCAGTGACAAGAATCCTTATGAATTATGGCATGGTAAACCTGCATCAATCAAGCATTTTAGAGTTTTTGGAAGTAAGTGTTTTATAAAAAATAATGATGAAAATTTGGGAAAGTTTGATGATAGAGCAGATGGAGGAATATTCTTAGGATATGCATCCAGGAGTAAAGGTTACAGGTGCTACAACAAAATACTTCACAAAATTGTAGAAAGTATTGATGTAAGATTTGATGAAGAACTATCAGACAAGTTAAGAAGTACAGATTGCAGCAATCCTCTGGAAGTTCATGAAGAAGAGAATCAAGATGATGATGAAATAAACAAGCCAACATAAGATACAGATCTAAGCTCAAAAATCTCCTCAATATACACTCAAAAGAACCATCCAGAAGATCAAATCATTGGGGAAAAGAGTGTAGGTGTACAGACAAGAAGACAACTAACTTAATAGACTGAAGAGGTATGCCTCACAATGTTGTCACAAATAGAGCCAAAGAATTTTGAAGAAGCCAGCAAAGAAAAACATTGGGTGAATGTCGTGAATGAAGAATTGGACCAAATTAAGAAGAAAAACACTTGGGAACTAGTTCCAAGACCCAGTGAGAAAAATGTCATTGGCTCAAAATGGGTATTCAAAAATAAGATGAATGAACAAGGACAGGTAATCAGGAATAAAGCTAGACTTGTATGCAAGGGATATTCACAGGTTGAAGGACTTGATTATGATGAAACATTTGCCCCTGTAGCTAGAATGGAAGCTATCAGACTGTTTTTAGCTTTTTCTTGCTATCATGATTTCAAGGTATACCAAATGGATTTGAAGTCTGCCTTCCTGAATGGAGATTTAGAGGAAGAAGTCTACATGGAGAAACCAGAAGGGTTCTTCTTAACAGATAATGTAGACTATGTCTACAGATTAAAGAAAGCATTATATGGGTTGAAGCAAGCTCCTCGAGCATGGTATTAAAGGCTAGACAAATACTTGCAAAAACATGGGTTCAAGAAAGGGGGAGTAGACAACAACTTGTACATAAAATAAAATGAAGATGAAATTTTGATTGTAGTAGTGTATGTAGATGATATCATGTTTGGAAGCAGAAAATATGAGTTAAAAAAAGGATTTGCTGAAGAGATGAAATAAAAATTTGAAATGTCTATGATTGGAGAGCTTACCTTCTATCTAGGACTACAAATTCAACAAAAGAGCACAGACACATTTATCTCACAAGAAAAATATCTAAAAGAGATGCTGAAAATATTCAAAATGGAAGATTGCAAACCTGTGTCAACTCCCATGACTACTAGATGCAAGCTTTGTGCAAATGATGGAACAACTGATGTAGATCAAAATATTTACAGATTCATGGTTGGAAGTCCGTTATACCTAACAGCTTCTAGACCAGACATTGTGCTGGATGTAGGATTGGTGGCAAGATATCAAGCAGCACCAAAACAAAATCACTTACTAGCAATTAAAAGAATATTCAGATATCTACAAGGGACTGTACATTATGGGCTATGGTATACAAAAGGAAAAAATTTCATTTTGACGGCATATACAGATGCAGATTGGGCCAGCTGTGTTGATGACGGGAAAATCACAAGTGGAGGTGCATTCTATTTAGGAGAGAGTCTGGTGGCATGACTAAGCAAGAAACAAACATCTATTTCTCTATCTACAGCAGAAGCAGAATACATAGCAGCAGTAGCATGTTGTATACAAGTCATGTGGATGAACCAAACCCTCCAAGACATGAAGTTAAGCATTGATGAACCTATTTGAATCAAATTTGATAATACAAGTGCTATAAGTATATCTAAAAATCATGTGCTTCACTCAAAAACTAAACATATCCCAATCAAGTATCATTTTCTCCGAGAACAAGTGGCTCAAAAGATAGTAAAACTATAGTATGTATCAAATAAAGAACAAATAGCAGATATATTTACCAAACCTCTTTCTAGAGAACCATTTGAATATTTGAGAGATAGACTAGGGGTAGTATATGTAGATGCTACTCTCTGATATGAAGAGAAAGCACAGTTTCAGCAGGAGAACAGAAATGAAAATATCATTCCAGGGGGAGATCACCCAGTAAGGGAAGCATGAAACAGGTCCTTAGGATCAAAATGATAGAATCTACACTAAGAGATGAGCAACCCCTTGCCATTGATGTCAAAGGGGGAGGAAGAGCAGGAAACAGGAGAAAGGGTCCTCAAAGTCAAACAGAGAAGGTATATTTCCATCAATGCGAAAGGGGGAGACTATTGGAAATGTTGTCATTGATGGAAAGGAAGGTAGCAGAGGCAGAGGCAGAGGCAGCGAATACACAGGAAGAGATGAAACAATCAAGTAGTAGAGTCTGAGGTCAAGCAGCAAAGGCACAGCGAAGGCAGAGACAGAGATGAAATGGTTGAGCAATGGAGGCAGAGGCAGAGTTGTTATCACAGCGAAGGTAGAGACAGAGATGAAATGGTTGAGCAATGGAGGCAGAGGCAGAGCCCAGCTGGAAGATACACTAAAGACCAAAGCAGCAAAGTATAAATTATGAGAATCATTACCCCAGCTGAAGGTTACATTCAGGCGGAAGCAGAAGCTTATATATATGTAGTGCGATAGATATGCTATTCCTTATATATAAAGGTCCAAGGAATATACATTTATATGTAGAGCTCTATTGTTCAAGTTAATATATTGTGGGACCCTCACCCAATCACATTGGAAAAGTTGACAGTGGAACAGGTTAACAACAGATTGCAATTGCAATGAAAGAAGCGGACCCGATCTGTTATGAACTATGATTTTATATGTTTGAGTTCCAGCCTAATCGCATCAGCACAGTGGTTGATCACATCAGAGAAGTAGTAGAGCATCAGAACAACTCAATGGAAGTCGCGATTGTGATTAATCGCAATCTGAAATATATGAAAGATATATATATGTTTAATCAAAGTTGTGGGCCCGAAAACAGTTATATACATTATTGCTTGGGTTCAGTTCTAATGTTCTCGTTAGCGGAGATTATATTTTGTGTTCATATAGTGTAGTTTGCTTAAAATATCTCAAAGGGTATTCAATACGAGGTGATATATTAAATTTATGTGCAAAGGTAAGCCATACATTTATTGCACATCATGTTTTCATATGAAATAATCCGTAATGCTAAGCTGTGGGTCTAATACATGGTCTGACTTTTGATATATGTGATATATTGATATATATATATATATATAATCCTATATAATGCATACGTATGCGGGTTTATATGTTCAAAGGGCATTGTTATTTGAATGAATCAAAGGTGTATTAAACATATGTGGGCCCGTGAATTGAATACTTCATAAAATCTTGTGATGTTGGTTAAAGTACAAGGCATATACATTATAGTTATGAATGCAAATTTTAGAATACAAAAGGTTTGTTCATATTCAAATCAAACAAAAGTCGTGTAAGGTGGGACCCGGGTCACGGATCGCATCGAAGGAAATTTTTTGGCAGTAGAACATATTGACAAGAGTTCCGATTGAAATGCGGACCCGATGGATCAATAATTCATGATTCATATGTGTGTTTGACTTCGAAACCCATTCATCGCATCGGACACAAGCAGAACATCAGAGCATTATATTAAAATATTGTGATTGCGATGAATAATTGGACCCGATGGGCTTATAAACTATGATTTATACATGCTTAAGTTCCGCATCAAAGCAAACCATTTATCGCATCGACACAATTGAGTGAACAATAATTCATCGCATCGGCACAATTGAGTGAACAATAATTCATCGCATCGGGAGTATTCAAGTTGCGATTAAGCGCATCGAAAGATAGAGCAGAAGGGTTTATAGACCTATGGGGCCCAAATATATCAGAGATTAGCATTGATTGTTCGTTAATATAAAACCCAAGGTGTATTAAGAAGGTTATAAAACTTTTGATTGGGGAGCAGATATTTGTTTTATTAATTATTCAAAGCGTTTCTTGTAAATACGAAACCAAAGGTTATATTTTTGATGGTTCATGATAAAGGTGGTGAGTACTGATATATCTGTGTTGTTAAAAAGGTTTTTATAAAAACGCCGAGAGTTATTTTATGTTTGATTAAAAGGCAGTTGTACATACAGCAGTTATATAACTGCAATGAACAGGGAACTGAATAAAAGAGAAAACGAAAAAGAGAGTGAGGGGGGATGAATGAGTAAGGAAAAGAGAAAGAGAGGAGTGCTATTCGGAATATATACTCTAATTGAATGAAATTTTTAACTGTTTATATTTTTTTTGATGTAATTGGAAAGTCTCCGGAGAAAGATAAAATCCCACTGTGAAGTTGAAATGGTACATTTCTCTGAGTAAATTGATAAAAGAGA
Organism: Pinus albicaulis; assembly: GCA_034641835.2. Lineage (NCBI taxonomy): Eukaryota > Viridiplantae > Streptophyta > Pinopsida > Pinales > Pinaceae > Pinus > Pinus albicaulis. The sequence continues at coordinate 757,742,673 of CM076575.1, read as the reverse complement.
AGAGAATGCAGAATTGAAGAAAAAGGAATAATCAAGAAAATACGAAGATTGGAGTATACTAAAAGAAATCAAAGGTACAGAACAGAGCTGATATCCAAGTTAAATCAGCAAATGTTAATTTAGGAAAAAGAGGGAGTTGAAGCTTCCTTGAAAGTTGTAGCTTGCAGAATTTGAGGTTGGAGCCTCCTGTAGGTTGGTGCTTACAGAAAACCAGTGGTGAGAGGGAGTTGGAGCTTGCATTTACATCACAGTAATAATAAGATGTGGTTTTCTCCATTTATGGGTTTCCACGTATATCTGTTGTCTCTGTGTGTGATGCCTATGTGTTGATATGGTTATTCAGTCTTCTTAATACTTACTTCTCTTGTCATAATTTTGTTGTTACATTATCTTAACATTTCTGCACATACAAGTTTGGTTCCATATAAAATTGATCATGAAAGATAAATTTTAAATAAGTTTAATTGGAAAGTTTTTAAAAAATTCTTGAAGGTGTTAAATTCATTCACCCCCCCCCCCTCTTAGTTTAACTAAGGTTTCAACAAACATTATGATTTCTCCTTGAACCATCCTATGCATATTTGTTTCAAACATTTTTTTTACACCTACTTTTCTCATCTTTCTTACAAAAAAAAAAAAATTCAAGCTAATCCTTAGATGCATATAACATTGGGAGTGTTCTTATCCTTTCACCCATGAGCTTCAACTTAATTTTTCATCGTCCTATGAGTTTTTCCTTCAATTCATTTGCTAAGAAAATGTCACCACCATCGAATATTTCATACTTACAAAACCACTCCCTATGAGAATTAATATGAAAGGATGTGCTTGAGTCAACTATTCATTCCTCGTGAAATACATGTGTACTTGAAGAAGCCAAGTACTCATCCCCTCCTTCATCTGAAAAGTTTTTCTCTTTTGTAGAAGGAGCGTCTTCAAATCCCTTCCATTTCTTAGGAATTTTAGATCTACATTATTGCTTATAATTCCCTTCTTTTTCACATATCCAACATACCTTTAAGAACTTTACTAGATATTTAAATCTTCCTCTAAATTATATTTCCCACTCAAGGTATTATTTTTATTTATGTTATTGAAGAATTCTCATACATTCAAGGCATATTCATTCTATATTCCCATGATATCTTGTCTCATGCTCTTCGATAACAAGGATGAAACTATTTCATCAAAATTTAAAGTAGTTGTATAACTACATATGGAAACAACAACACTATCCCACGATTCTGATAAATAACATAACAAATTGATGCAGTTATCTTCATCTGAAATCTTAATATCAAAATATTACCAAATTATTGAAGGACTTTATATGATCTATAATTGAGTCTCCATCCATCATCCTCAAGTTATATATCTCTTTCTTAAGAACAATTTTTTCACCAAGGACTTAGACTGAATCCCCTAACTTGTCCCAAAAATCCTTTGTTGTAGTATATTGTAAAACACTCAATAATACTTAATTTGAAAAAAATAATCTTATTGTGCTATTTCCCTTTCAATCCATCATCAATGACATCAATGTTGGTGTAGTACCTAGATTTATAACAATCACTATTCTCTATCAACAAGAAAAAAATTAGATTTTGAGCTTCCATGGCCTAAAACTCTTCCCACTAAAATTTTAAATTTCTAACTTTGAGCTACTAGTTATATCCTTTTCACCACAAGAATCACTTCAGATAATCCCCAAAAATAAAAAGGTCTACCATGGGCCTGAGGAAAACTCTTTAGCCACAAAGGCATCTCCTTTTTTATGATACCAACTCCAAGAATATAAGAAAAGAGAGATCAACGCCTTATAAATAAGACACTTCGAGGGGGAAACCTTATTTACATTACATAAATGAACAATCCTTGGATAATACAAATGAAAAGACCTCCTTTCTATATATAGAAATCCATGGGGTCACAATATAATCCTAGTCGACCTAACAATAATAATGTAAGGGCACAATAATAACAATATGGGAGTTACATGGGTAAAAAAATAACAATAAGGGGGATACACTAACAACAATAAGGGGATACACTAGTATTATAGGGGCCTAACATGCCCCTCTCCTTCAAAAAAAAATTTTCCTCAATGCTTGAGTAGATCTGGATGCTTCTGTATAAAATTATCATCCTCCCATGTAGAATCTTTAGTGGGTAAATTCTTCCACTTGATGAGATACTCTGAAATTGATCGATTTAGTAGTTTTTGAGTTCTTGTTTCCATGACTCCTTCATGTTCCAATATTATTTTTCCTTTTGCATCAAGTTATGACAATATTGCTTAAACTATAATTTTGTCACCTATAACCATATTTAAGCATGAAACATGGAAAACTGGATGCACTCGAGAAGAAGTAGGAAGCTCCAATTTGTATACCATAGTACCAAAATTTTGCAACACCTTGTAAGGACCATAGTACTTTGGAGATAATTTATTATCCTTCTTAGCTTTCTTGAGGTACATTTTTTTGTATGGTTGTAGCTGTAAAAATACCCAGTCTCCTACATCAAACCTTCTCTCGCCGCAATGTTGATTTTCCTGTTGTTTCATTCGATTGTGTGCCAAATTTAAGTTATCCTTTAAGAGTTGAAGAACTTGTTTTTGATGATCGATGTGATCTTCCACTACTTGGAACTTAGAATTTTCTATTAAAGATGATGTTATGGATGGTAGATGATATCCATAAAGTTCCATAAATTGGCTCATTTTTGCTGCAGTATGGAAGGAAGTGTTATGCCACCATTTAGCCATAAGTAACCACTTGACCCATTATGTTTTTTATCATATACACAACAATGAAGATATACTTCCAAGCATTTTTTCACTATCTCAGTTTTCCCATCGTATTGAGGATGATAAGATCAGCTATGATCTAGTTGAGTACCCAAACAAGAAAATAATTCCATCTATAAATTTCCAGTAAAAATGGGATCTTTGTCACTTATAATAATATTTGGTCTTCCATGTAGCTTTTGAATTGTTTCCATAAATGCATTAGCCACTGTATTTGCTTTAAATGAATGAGATAATGAACAAAAGTGTGCATATTTGGTAATTCTATCAACTACCACCATGATGACACTCTTTCCTTTTGACTTAGGTAAACCTGTGATAAAATCCATTGAAATATCCTCCAAACGTTGACTTGGAATGGATAAATATTGTAGAAGACCCGAGGTCTTAATTTTATGAACTTTAATTTGTTTGAAAACCAAACATTCCAACACAATCTTTTGAATATCAGATTTAAGGCCATCCAAAAAAAATATTTCTTCACCCTGTGGTAAGTTTTAAAATTCTTGAGCTTCCTCCTATGGGAGAAGTGTGTAATTCCAAAAGAATATTTTGTTTTATTTGGGAATTCTTACAAAGATATAAGTGATCTTTGTACCATAAGGAATCATTTTTCCAACTAAATGTATCAAATGTACTAGGATCTTGCTGCAAATTTTGAGTGAGAGTCCACATTTCTTCGCCCTTTTCCCATTCATACCTTTCTTCGTTTATCCAATCTGGCTAGATAATAGAAATGGCACAAATAAATTCTTGCACCTCTTCATTATTTCTTGAGAGTGCATATTCAACAACATTTAGCTTCCCATTTTTGTAGATTATTTCAAAGTAATAACCAAACATCTTTGTGACCTATTTTTGTTGCTCTTCTGAACATACTCTTTGTTCAAAAAAGTGTTTAAGACTATCATGATCATTTTTTACCTTAAAGTTTCTTCCCATTAGGTAAGGTCACCATTTCTTAAGTGCATGTAGTATTTCCAACATTTCCATCTCATAAATAGCTTTATGTAAATAATTTCCTTTGACTGGACAACTTTGAAAAGAAATGGGTCTTCCTTCTTGCATTAAAACAACACCAATTCCATAACCCGAGGCATCACATTCCACAATAAAGAATTTTGTGAAGTATGGCGTAGCTAAGGCCGGTGCTAGGTACATTTCCTTTTTAATATGTTCAAAGGCCTTAGGTTCTTAAGGAGTCGATGAAAATGCATCTTTCTTCAATAATTTTGTTATAGGTGCTTCTATTCTCCCATAATTCTTAACAAACTTGCGATAATATTTTGTTAACCCGAGAAATCCTGGCAACTTATTTATGGTTTTTGGGACTTTCCATTCCTTAATGGATATAATTTTGTTAGGTTCTACCTTAACACCCTTGTGAGATACAATATGACCCAGATATTCCACCTCTTATACTCCAAAGAAACATTTGGAGGTTTTTTCATATAATTATTTCTCCTCTAATGGTTTAAGCACCCTATCAACATGTTGATCATGATCCTTCCAAGACCTGCTGTAGATTAGTATATCATCAAAAAATACTAACACAAATTTTCTAAGGAAGGGTTTGAAAATAGAATTCATCAACCCTTGAAATGTCGAAGGTGCATTGGTAAGGCCAAAAGGCATGACCAAAAAATTCATAATGCCCCTCATGAGTTTGAAATCATTTTTTTGGAATATCTTCGGTCTTAATTCTAATTTGATGATATCCTGAACGAAGATACACCTTGCTAAAATAAATTGCTACATGTAATTCATTCAAAAATTCATCGATCACGCAAATGGAAAATTTATCTTTAATAGTTAGCTTATTGAGCTCCCTATAATTCGGAAACATGTGTTATGATCCATCCTTATTGTGCACCAATACTACTAGAGCAAAGAAAGAACTTTGACTAGGTTTAATTATACCAGCCTCTAACATTTCTGCAATCATACGTTCAATTTTACTCTTTTGGACATAAGGATATTTGTAAGGCCTGATGTTTGGAGGACCACTTCCTGGAATCAAATGAATAGCATGGTCATGATCAGGAATAGGTGGGAGTCCTTTGAGAGTTTCAAACACCTTCGAATGATTGTCCGAGACCTTTTGGAGATCTGGAGAAATAGATGATTTTGATGTTGGAACTTCTAGTGAGAATAATTGTGCAATTACGCCTCGTTTTTCTTTCTTCGAATTATTTTTCATGACATTAGAGATTATTATCTTTCCTGACTTCCTTGTGATACCCTATAATTAAACTTCCTTTCCTTCTGAGAAAAAATTCAAGAAACGTTATTGAAAATTAGAAGTTATCATCCCCAAAGATTGTAACCATTGTACTCCTAGTACAAAATTATCACCTCCCATTGGAATAGAAAGTATTGGAATATTCAATACATATTCCCCCATGGTTATCTTGATATTATGGATTTTTCGAGAGAAATTTATAGTTCCTCCATTTGCAACCATCACTTGATGCTCTGGTGTTGGGTATAAGAAGTAATTCAATTCCTTGGCTACCTTACAATGAATAAAATTATGGGTACTAACCGAATCAATCAAAACTATTAGCTTTTTCTTCTTGATATGTCGTTTTATCTTGAGAGTTTGAGGAGTGTTGATTCCTACCAATGCATTATAGGGTATAGTCAGACTCATTTCTTCTTTCTCTATGGTTAGCTGCTAGTGTATTTCCTCTTCTTTTGAAGTTTCTTGTTCATTTTATTCTTCGTCTTCACAATCTATGTAAAATAATTTCTTCTCGGTACACTTATAACCATTAGTGTATTTATTATCACAACTGTATCAAAGCCCTTTTCCTATTTTTTCTTCCAGTTTTTGTATTGTTAAACTTATAGGTTATGGAATTCTAAGAGTAGCAACACTTCCATATTTATAGATGTGAGTTGTAGGCTTCCTTGTCACCATAATTTTACATTCAATTTTTCTTGCCAACTTGAATGCCTTCTCCAATAAATCATTTTACCAAAGGAGAACCTCATGTTCGATGTTATCCTTTGAAGTCCCTATGAAGACATCAATCCTTTGTTCCTATGGAATATCAGCTACCCTTATATTAAATTTTTGGAAGTCCTCATTGTGCTCCACCACTAAAACCTTTTGTTTGAGATTTATCAATTGGCTAAATAAGGTGTTTCTATTTTTATCTTCATAACCTGTTATCATTTCCTCCATAAAAATTGACCGGGTGACAATTTTTTTACGGGAGAAAAGCCATCGATACCATACAAATTTAATTTTTTCTAAATATAAGCCTTTTGTCTATTTTGCACATTAATGAGATAAAAATATTGCTTCATATGTATTATCCATGTTACGGGATCCTTGCCATCAAACTTCATCATATCGATATTTTGAATATGGTGGGTCTTCGATCCAACATTAGCATTCATGAAATCATGATTAAAATTTATTTTCTTCTTGTCATGAGTTTCCTCTACTATCTTTTCTCTATTAGGAATCATGTCTTGTATAAAAATTTTCAAACCTTCCATGTCTTCTTTTAGATAATTCTTCATGTCTTGCATGTTTTCCTTCATTTTTCCTTCCATGTCTTCCATGTTGTCTTTCATTTTTTCTTCCATGCCTTCCATGCAATTATTCAAAACATCAATATTAGCTTCCATGTCTTTCTTCGAACCCTCCATATTAGCTTCCACGCCTTTATTCAAACCATCCATCTTCTCTTCCACACCTTTCTTCAAAAATTCCATTTCATTTTCTGTTTCTCTTTGCTAGAGCGAAATATAGGGCACTTTCTAATGTAACTTTGATATATCATGTTGCACTTCTTCATGTTGATGAGTCATAATAGAATATTATGAGGGCTTAATCGGTGTTGAATTACTTTTAGGGGGAACTTTAGAACCCAATACTCATATCTATTCTTCAATATGCGCTTGGAATCACTTCAAACCGATTTTTCAAACAAGACTTATGAAATTTGAAAAAAATACACACATTTTTATTGCTTTTGAAGAGATCCATATTGAAACTAAATTATCTTTGTGATTTTTGATCTTCAATAGCTAAAACTCAGTTGTCTGGTAGCCTTCTGAACCTTATTTCAAATGGCATAGGTCTGACCTGATTTGGATGCTTCAAGACAAAGTTATGCCTAATCTCCCACAATGACCTAATTATGGACTGGTTCAGTAGAGCGAAATTGTACAACATTCCACGTGTCACTTTTTCGTCCTTCTCATCTAAAATTTATACAGAAGAAACTATTGTCCATGTGTGTTTGGCCACGTTTTACAGAATTCCAATATGATGGTCAGAGAGAGAGTTATGGTGATTTTCCCAAGGTCACCTATTTTATATGAAATTCAGGAGCTTGTAAAAACCCTTACTTCCATAGATCATATCTCCACAAATATTGAAAACCAAGATCTGAAATTTTTATACGAGGTTCCTCGGGATTTCGGCTTCACATGATAAAATTTTCAGCTTCTGAACCTTTGTAGACAAAACTTATAGCGAAAATTCCAGGATGACCTGTTTGGATCAGCAAAATCCTAGAATCCAAAGCTCTCATACCAAATGTTTTGAAACCAGCTCCAAAAATAGAAGAAAAGAGATATAAAATCCTTAGAAATAAGCCACTTTGAGGGGGAACCTTCCTTTACATTACATAAATGAAAAACTATTAGATGATACAAATGACAAAATGTCCTTTCTATATATAGGAGTCCATGGGATCACAACATAATCCTAGCCGACCTAAAAATAATAATATAAGGTCACAATAATAGCAATATGGGAGTTACAAGGGTACAATAATAAGAATAAGGGGCCTGCACTAAGAATAGTAAGGGGATACACTAGTATTATAGGGACCTAACATCCTTGAATCCAAAACTGCTCTAACACCAAATGTATATTTTAACCATGTGAAATTAATTGTTTCAAAAATATTCTTAACTAAAATATAAAAAATGTGATGGAAAGCATGCACACATTAACATGGAGATTTTATCCCATAAACCCAAAGAGGGAAATCCAATAAGATTTTTTTCAATATATATTGTTTTGTAAAGTATTAGAATAAAATGTATATCATGTGGCCTCCACGAAACACCAATCCATTTGTGTTGGATACAACCTTAGAAAAAATTGTTTGCATAGAACTACCAAAAATTAATGCAATGAAAAACATTATATATATATATATAATCTTTTTCATTGCATTCATTTTTGGTAGTTCTATGCAAACAATTTTTTCTAATTGGTTTTGTGGTGCATGGACCTCAGACACATTACCCGTGATCCCCTTGTTTCACATCATGCATTGTGAAACCCGTGGGAATAGTAATGCAAAGAATAACACATACTTAACAATTGAGTGTCTAGACCACTGACATTATTAATAATAATCATCATCTAATTTTAAGATCATTTCCAAACCAAACTCTTATAAGAAATCACATATTCACAAAGATGAGAACAACTCAAATTCCTCAAATTCAATCTTTCGTATATATTTAAAAAAAAAAACCTAAATTTACAATTATTCTTTAGAATATTTGTAGTATCATTTATTTTTGTATTAAATTGATAAAGTACAAAACCTTAATTTTAAAAATGGTGGTGCCACTAGCTATTAGGATGACAATTAACATCATAATAATCATTAACAAGGGTTAAATGAGCACAGTCCCTGCAAAACATTTTGGAATATAAAAATGCTTAAAAATATATATATTTAAGTTATCGTGTCTATATATATTGTCAATATTACTTATAAATTTATTTATTATTATTATTATTATTTACGAAGAAGTTAGTATATATTAAATAATAGTAATCAATAAATCAATTGATAACAAAATAATATATCACAATTATTAATATTAATTATTAATAATTATTAGTTTTATATATATATATATATATATTCCAATAAATATTAAAACAAATTGTATTCAAAATCATAATAACATATTGAAATGGAAAAATTATTAATATTATTTAATACATATTATTAATCTATAATAATAACAATTAAGAAATGACATCGATAATATTCTAAATCCAAAATTATTTATATATAAACAATTTAATATTAACCGGAAGAAAAGAAATATAATATTAATTCAAATAAATAAATAAAACTAGGTAAAATTTCATCCAATTATGGAAACAACTTATCAAGCGGTTAAATGTTAAAATATAAATGAAAATAACTACATGATAGCATTTATGGAAGCAACACGAAATAATTAATAATACGTGGAATTTCCTCAGTTTTATAAGTTTGAGAAGTAAGATAATCTACAAAATCCATGTCATTACTCAATAAAATTGTTCCCTATATTTTTCAATATGATATTGCAATGGGAGAATGTGATCCTCAGTCCATAAACTCGGTTTGCCATATGTATTCAAGGAAATTCAATGAAAGAAAATGAAAACGTTTTTCCATCACCTAAAAACATATAATAATAGTATCTCTGAGTTCAAACTTCTATAATTTATATTGTATTTAGATAGTTATAATATTAGTTTAATCTAATTAAAAGATAAAATGGTTTTATTGAAAAAATTAAAATGATTTGCATAAAAAATATATATATAAATAAAATTATTATAAAAAATTTATTTTTGTTCCTAACCTATAAGGAATTTTCAAATACACAATATGAATCTAATATACACAATCTACATAGAAAGAATTTACAGATAGCAATGAATATAGGAAGATCTTATCCTATTGCAAATTTGAGAGAATAAAACACCTCCTTTCTCATTTACTCCATGGAAAATGGGCTAACACCTCTTTCTTCACTTACTGCATGAAAAATGGGCTTCCAGACTATCACGTGCTACTCATTCCATATTCTAGGTTTATTTGCATATATGTAAATGCAATTACACATTTATTTGGAATTATTTATATAAAAAAAAAACACTAATGTTCCACTCTTTATATGAATAATGTGAACGCAAAGTATATATTTGTAATTCTTCATATTATCTTTATCAAAAAGATATAATATTTCACTCTCTATGTGTGTTATATGCTCTACTCTTAAATAGTGTATGATATCACAACAACTTCTGCATATAATACTCAACCTACATGTTCTCGGCCTAATGGATATGAGCAATGGTATTTTAGTTATTCCAATGTAGGTAGAACGTAAATCAATTTCTCTTTTCACATAGAGCAATGAGGCAACTTAGCCTTTTCCACTTAAGTGGAAATTATTCCTTTATAAAAATTGAAAATTGATATATGAAATGGAAAAATTACTTTTCAACTAAGGAGAAAGGAGTTGCATAATTTTTGTTTGGAAATAACAACTAGTAAGTTTGCACATTTACATTTTCAATTTATTTTTATTAAAATGATAAAGAACACATAAATAATGGCTTGCAGTAACACCTCATCAGTATATTTTACATATTGTTACTATCCACTTTTTATGCAAATAATTATTTAAATTTTTGAAAATTTTAATTCTTGTTGGTTTTCCTATGAAATTTAACAATGAAAAAACACTTCACAAATATATAAGATCCATGGCATAAATATTGTAACTACATCCAAAATTTATGGCAGAAAATTATAAGGTAGTTATCCAGATGGCACAAAGACTAATATTTTCAAATTTATGTGCCAATCAAATATTTGAAAATTAATTTTTGCAATAATATTGAAAAAAAATATATATATTTTTTTCAAAATTAAACATTATAAATTGTGTCAATCAATGATAAACTTTTTTCTCAGGCAAAATTTTTTATGTTCATGAGGTAATTCATTATATTGTTTTAATGTTAAAGTTTGTTGAATTATTACCAATAGTTCTATTTTTTACTATATTTGTAACAGGTCTTACCCCTAACACCTTATGACTTACCAAAAATGAGAATATATATATATGAGATCATTGTAAAATAAGAAAGTATATGTATATGGTCGTGGATAGTTATATAACACATACAACAATTATACATTACTTAAGTAAAAACAAATTATAGAGAGAAGGAATCTAGCCCTCGCACAACGTGCAAGTTAATTTATATATGGTATTTAATTGGATCATACAGTAAAGGTGTTTGTTTTAGCGGTGGTTTTCTAATCCCACGCTAGTTTCAACTATTCTGCAGTACACTTGGAATAAATGTTTATTACCTTGGATTGATACCTGTCCGACCTGTCTTAATGTTTTTGGGCCGAGTAATGACATTAGATGTGTATCGTGCAAACCCTTCTCTCTTGAATGGCCACTTGGATCCATCTACACCGTCCAAGTATCCCGAGCTTGATCCAACGGTGAGAATGCAAAAGGTAGTTCTGGTAACTAATAGATTGCTTCCGCTCTATGCTCGGCTTTCCATTCTGCAGTGGAAGGCTAAGGTTTGGGGCTATGCTCGTTGTCTTTCCATCCCTAGGGTTTTCATTACTTCACTGCGGATTTTTCCAGGAGAGACTGTAATCGTTCGACTTTGTCATTCAGTATATTATGCAAACCTTGAAGCCTCAACTAGCACCCTAATCCGATGACTTCCTACACGTGTTCATTGGACAACTAGTAGGAAAATAATTTTCTCGATGTGCTAAAACATGTTTATTTCTACTTTCCGTTTCAACTATGCCAGAGGGGTTATAGTTTAAAACTTTCTCGGTACTCAGTTGGCTTAATTACACTACAGGTCGTTGGCATCACAAGCTCAAATGGGTTCTTCAGATACATGTATTCCATGTTGCTAGATGTCGTTTGGTTTTTGTTCCCATCATTTTTCAATTGTTTGCATGACTGTAAAACCTAATTAAATTCTCCACCTCTCGGTTGTAGCTGAGTTCTCAGGTTCCAGTTGCTGAATTGAAAGCTCAAGCTTGAACTGGTCGTCAGTACCATCTCTCAAAGGTTTCCTCATTTTTGTTCCCAGGTTCTTCCTTCAAAAAAATTTCGTCGGTTATGGTTACTTCAAAGCCTTTGTTCTTCTTCCAAAATTTCTTGCTAGGTCACGACAAAATACTAGTTATGTTCGGTCGTGAAGATGAGGCTTTCTGTGCCCAGACCGTGTGGGGTTTTAAGAGAAAAGACCCATGTTTTACTTTTGTGATAGGGCCATAATGTTACACTTTCGTCAGAGTCTCAAAATTGACTGTGTTTTGCTTTGAGTTGATCTGTACACAATGTAACCAAACCCCTTTTTATGCTTATGAAGCTTATCAGTTCTTTTTCCTACATTTTGAGTACGATTGTAAATTGAAAAATGAGCCCTTCTGCCTCGGCCGGGAGGAACACGAACACGTGTAGGAAGTGCATGTGCAACTAAACTCCATTTATTTTCTTGAATGTTATCATTCATGCACTGAATGTGTATTATTCTTGTTTCATATCGCTGGAACTATCACCAGATTCAGAGCTCTGGTTGGCTTCTTTGTAACAATGAATGGAAATGGAACCTAATGTTTTACATGAATTTATAATTTTCATTTCCTTGATGGCTTAGTTAAGCATTTCTCAGTCGAGAACAGGTCCTGGGTAATCCTGGGACTAGTCTTTCAACCCTTGGGTTTTTAAATTAGTTTACATGGTAATTTGATTGCTTAGGTGGAGCTCTAGCTCGAAACCTCTCCCGAACCCATTTCCCTCAAGTCTCTGTTACAAGTTTTTTCGTTTAAGAATTAAATGTTATACCATTTTCTGTTTTGTCTCTATATAACACTTAAATTAGTTAATCATTTTCATTATATATTTATTGTATAGTACCACATTATGCATGTTACATAATAATTTATTTATGCTCCAAATATAATATAAAAGGGATTATTTTGTCCATATACTTTCATCAGCATTCTAGAAAAGAAATACCAATTAATCTCTGCTACACAGCCTGTAATTTTCAACATTGCAAATTACTAAAAGAAATGTTATTACTCAAAGACCCTACTACTATATATGTAATATACATCTAGAACCCATGATAAAAAATATCTTGATTATTGTGCTGCTTGTTCAACTCCTAAGAATACCAAACTGCCCAACCACGAGTCTGGATATGACATCCAGAATCTCCCCGAAGTTGCCTTGCCCCAAACAATTACAATATTCAGTATTCAACCGCTGAGTTCATCCATTTTGAACCTCAATACTTACTAGTATATATAGAACCCATGATAAAAATTATCTTGACTAGTGTGCTGCTTGTTTAACTCCTAAAAATACCAAACTGCCCAACCACAAGTCTGGATATGACATCCAGAATCTCCCCCAAGTTGCCTTACCCCTAACAATTACAATATTCAGTATTCAACCGCTGAGTTTATCCATTTTGAACCTCAATACTTACTAGTCCAGCTAGAATTCCCTCTTCTGAGGGACTTCATGTTCGAGTGTTTCACTGGCTTGGTGTCCAGCTCAAAAAAACCTCAACCTAACATTATTCTACCTCTTACAGAAAATTTCTATATAGACTCTGATCATTCAGTTCTCCCTCTTTTCCTCTTGCGATCCTCTTGTCCTCGGATCCTTTTTCCTTTCCTTTTCCTAGGAAGTAAGAATTGATAATTGTTTCCTAATTGTTTTCAACTGTATCCACGTTTTTAGTTTGTTACTTTAGTCTTTCTTAATATTTTTCCAAACACGCACATTTTTATTCGAAGTTATTTAAAAGTTCCACTAGGTTCTTTCACCGAGCCACAAGTTCCAACAAAACATATTTAAAACAAATTATTAAAATAATTCAAAATAAAAGTAACCATAAGAATTTTATGTACCCTAGGGTATTACATTTCCACAACGCCCTCCTTGGTGTTTAATCTAGACCTTTGGAATAGGTCAGTGTATGCTTTGAGCATATATTCCTCATCTTCCCATGTGACTTCTTGTAGGCTAAAGTGCCTCCATTGCACCTTAATCTAGGTTATAACTCACCTCCGTAATATTATTATCTTTGCTCGAGAATAAGCATAGGCTTGTCTCGTTCGACCTGCACATAATCCCAACTAAGAATTAGTCCATATTAGTCATAGTGTATATACTTATCTTTACAATTAAACATAAAATTTAATTTAATTTTGCTTGCACATCCTTCCACTTAATCACATGTCTAGGGTCATACACATACTTTTTAGTAGTGAAATTTTGATAAAATTGTGAACCCGAATGTGACTAGGTAATGTCAATTGATATGCGATTGGCCCAATTCTTTCAAGAATTTGGAATGGTCCACAATATATGGGTGCTAATTTTGCACAAATACCCCACTATAAGGTACTTATTTTAGACTTTAATATGATATATACATGATCCCCTATTCAAAAATCCCTGTAATTTATATTTTTGTCTGCATAGAATTATTTCCTATCCTAGGGAGCTTTTAAATTCTAGTTGATCTTCCTCACTACCTGCTCAATTTTAGCTAACATACCATGTGGTAATATTGATTTATCTGCATGATTATTCCAATTAGTGGGTATTTAGAATCTTCTCCCATATAGTACCTCAAAAGGACTCATTCCCAAGGATTCATGGTAGTTGATATTGTAAGAAAATTCAAAAAAGTGGAGATACCCTTCCCACTTAGTTCTATTTTGCATTACATACATTCGCAACATATCTTCCATCACCTAGTCACCTTATTAAAATGATATGTCTACCCATCAATTTGAGGGTGATATATGATACTGAACTAAATTTATGTACACAAACCCATAAAGAGGGATTTCTAAAAGGTTGATGTAAATTTGACATCCCTATCTTAAATCACCACTCAAGGTATACCATGCAACTGAAATACCTCCTTCATTAATATGTCTACAAATTCAACAATTTTAAAAGTAGATTTAACTAGTATAAAAAGGGTTTTCTTGCTCAGTTTGTCCACCACAAATAAGATGGAGTCATTTTGCACTTTTGTTTTAGGTAAACCATTAACAAAATCCAAAGTGATTGTGTCCCATTTCCATTCAAGTATAGGAAATGGATGAATTAAACCAACAAGATGTTGATGCTCCGCCTTCACTTACAAGCATTCTAGGCACCCTTCTAGATATTATGTAATATCCTTTCTCATTCCTCGCAAGAAGCATCTTTGTTTAATTGTAGAAAACAATTTTTGATAATCCAGGTGAACAACATGGGGAATTTTATGAAACTCATGTAGCATAAATTTCTTAATATAGGTTTGGTTAGGAACATATACATTGAGAAATATAGGGCATCATTAGTTAGGATATTTTTCTTCTTGATAATCACTTGTGATGTAATTTATGTTTATTTCTTAGATATTTTCTTTCATAGGTTATTATTATGTTCTTTTCATCAAGTTAATTATCAAATACACAAGAGACACAATATATAGGCTTGCGAGCCACGACCAAAACCTATCACTCTTTGAGAGGAAATCCCGATCAGAAATTATTCTTATAGATTTTCAATTGAAAGATACCAAGACCATGAAAAATACCGTTGACACAAGTATCCTCCCAAGAACCTTATCTCTAGCCTTCATTTCTCTTCTCAACTTTTCTTCATTCCTTCCTTTTCGGCACTGCATTGCACCTTTGATTGTACTAGAAAGCATTAGTCTCTATAGTTCAGCAACCCTAGACAAGTGCTTCTTCTTGGCTTCCTTCGATCTTCTCCTCAGCCCGTTTAGACTTATTCTCGACTCTTTATGAGTCACCTTATAGCAAGGACCGAAGTCTCTTGATGCTACAACATACCCTAGATCATACTTTGGCCTTTTATAATTTGCATGAGATGTATAGCGTGACCCAAGAACAAATCAAGGTAGACCTTATTCTTTGTTGTTCTACCTTCTCTTCGCACTTCGTTGTAGTCCCTTTTCTTCACATATATTAATGTGATCTTGAACAAGATTGGTGCTCCTTAGTGAGGTCAAGAGACCCTATTTATATAGGTTGTCTTATGTCATCTAGGCCGACATGACTACTGGAGGAAAGTTGACTTCATCTTGGAAGCTCTTCACTAGATTTAAACTGACTTGATAGGCAACACTGTTACCGATGAAATAGGTAACCTGACCTCAAAATGGGAAGTCTAACCCAAAAAGACTCAAAAAACATGAAAAAACACCCCAAAAACAAAAAAAGTGTATTCCAGAACGCACTTGGTTTTTGAAGGTCAAATTTCAACATTTTATAAAATTATGCTAAAAACAAAATTGTTTCTTGAAAAAAAGATTGAAAAACACCCTCAAAACAAAACCAGTTGATGCTGGAATAACAAAAAAAAAGTATTGTGTCATATTTTTGACATTTTTACAAATAGAAATAACATTTTTTTAATTTTTAAAATTCAAACATTAAAAAAAACCTAAAATTTAAGAAAAAAGATAAATTTAAAACATAAAAACATTTTAAAGCTTAAAATTTAAAAATATATATATATAAAAAAAAAAAAAACAAAATAAAAATTTTAATTCAAACATTAAAAAAACCTAAAATTAAAAAAAAATAAAAAATAAAAAAAATAAAAAAAATTTAAAGATTAAAATTTCAAAATATATAGAAATAAAAAAATAAAAATAAAAACAAAATAAAAATATTAAATTAAAACTATTAAATTAAAAATATAAACCAGTTAAAAAAGGAAAGAAATTATAAAAAATAAAATATAGAAATTAAATTTAAAAAAGAAAAAGAAAATATTTATTAAATTAGAATAAATAAATAAAATTTAAAGAAATATATTAAATTTTAATAAATTTAAAACTTTAAAATAAAATTAGAAAAAAAAAACATTATTGAAATTAAAAGTAAAAAAACAAAAAATTAATTAAAAATAAAAAATGAAAAATAAAGTACAATAAAAATATTAAATTTAAAAAAATATATATTAAAAAAGCAAATAGATTTTAAAAAATAAATTAAATTTAAATTATAAAAATAAAAAATAATATATATATATATATATATAAACTTAAATTAAAAAAAAAAGGTTAAAATTAAAATAACAAACTAAATTAAAAAAAAACAAATATTAAATTTAAATAAATAAATGAATAAACAAATAAATTTTGAAATAAAAAATAAATTTTAAATGTAAGGAAAAAAAAATATTGTCAAAACCATTTCAATTTTTTAGATCTTAGGGGCATCCCCTCAAGATCCAGATCAGTGGTATCAGATTCAGGTTATGAATCCATGGTAATGAGGTTTTGGAGCATATTCAGTTTCAATGTTTTGCAGCAATCTTCAGCAAACTCCATGAATTTTTTGGGCGGCGAGTTTTAAAATCAGATCTAAAAATTTTGGTGAAATATTTACAAAAAAAAACCATATCTGGATACCTTGGGAAAAAATACCCAAATTCAAAAAAAAAAAAAAAACGGAATTGGATTTCGGATGAAGGAGATATCGATCATTCAAAATCAACAATGTTGAAGCAATTTTTCTAACGACAATTCATGGACGGAAGATGTCTCATCATTTATTGTAGTTTTAAGTGCAACATTTTAGATAAATGGTTACAGATCTCAGCTCCCCTTGAAAAATCACCTGATTTCAAAAAAAAAATCGGTCGAGTCAGTGTCCAGATGAGGGAGTTATCACTCATTTAAAATCAACTATGTTTTTAGAAATTTTGTCATAGCGGGATAGTTCATGCATGAATCTGAGAGTCTAGAGTCTCCAGATAGAGATTTCAAGTACATGAGAAGATGAAAAATGATCATTCCATTTCAAAAAATAAGTTATAACAAATATTTCGAGTTATATTGATTGAGTTATGCTCATTTTAAATCTAGAGCAACATTCGGAGCGGGTTCCCTTTGGAGATGTGCCCTCCCACCCCGCTTTAGTACGCACCTGCTTCACATTCATGAGTTTCAACATAGCAGTATTTGTCTTGGGTTATTTGGAGATGTTCCCTCCGACCCCAAGTTATGTAGGCACCTGCTACTTCATCAACAATCATCATCACGATTATGGGTCAACCACACAAAATCCTTCTCATCGAAGTCCATTTGCTAGGCCGCACACTGTTAGTATCATAGTTGGTCAGAAGCATTACATGGTATCTCTATCCTCGGATATTCGTTTTATATGGTTCTAGGTCATCCACAAACTCACACTTTATCGAAGTCCATTTTCTAGATCGCACACTGTGAATATCACAGTTGGTCACAAGCATTAGAGCGTATCCCTATCCTCGGATCTTCGTTCATCGTGGTTATAGGTTAACTACACAAAACCCTTCTCTTCGGTAGCTTTTCATATTCAACAACGGCTTCTCAGGAGGGAACTTCATGCAATGGAGATCATTGCTTCTTAAGGAGGGAATTTGTTATCCATCCACCCATGGAATTTACCCATGGTATTGTAAATGGCATCGACTCATGGTATTTATTCGCCTATGGTATTGTAAGTGACACCTACCCATGATATTCATTCACCCATGGTATGTATCCACCCATGGTATTCATCTACACATGGAATTTACCCATCGTATTTTAAGTGGTATCTACCTATGGTATTGATCCATGGTATCCAACTATGGTATCTACCCATAGTATTGTAACTCAAAAAAAGGCTATAAATAACAAGCCTCACTTTGTAAAAGAACAAATTGTCCACCACAATGTAGCTTCTACAGTTATTCTTTGTTTTAATAAAACAAGTTTATTTGTGGTTTTATTTGCAATGTGTTCTCTCTTTTTTATGGCATTCTAATTTTGTAGATCTTGTCAGATCCATTTCAACTTTTTAGATCTTTGGGGCCTCCCCCCAAGATCAGGATCATCCTCTCAATTAGGGAGGAAATATTCCAATAAATGAATGTACCTAAGCTCCCTCTTGTCTCAGGAATTTCCAAGTTTCTTCTAAGTAAGAAACTTGATCATAGGCTCCCTCTTAATTAGGGACCTACATCAACTCCTTAAGTGGAGATAGTGGGACAACCAACCACTTAGAAGAACTCCTTCATTTGATTTCGTGAATTTCTTCCTTGTTATGGAGTCTTCATATTTTTGCACTCCTTCATAGGGAAGATACCATCCATAACTTTCATCCATGATTCATTCATGTCATCATTATATTTATTAGAAAGAGATGCATAAGTTTTCATCTGACCTTGCCTTATGCTATGTTTCTTTTCTTCATACAATATTTTTTCAGAAGGATATTACATCCTTCTATATGGTCCTCTTGGAAGTTAACCACAGTTCTTCCCTTTGGCATTCCTACATAAACATGTACATATATTTTTCTCAATCTGAATACTTAAATCAAAATAACATTTTCTGATGGTATTTCATCATGAAATCTTTAGGTAGGTATCATCATCCTGCATACATGTTGACACATCTCCCAAAGATATTTTTTGTCAATAGTATCCATCTTTTCTAGACTTCCATAAGAGTCTTCATATCTTTTAAGAGATTTCCTAGTCAAATATTCTTGTTCCTTTGGATGATAATTTATTTTACCATGGTTGCATATATCACAATATATTCCTTTCTTTAATTTACACATTTTATTCCTAGGAGCTTCCAATAAGAGTTCCTCAATTGTATTCAATTACCTGATACTGCATATGAGGACACATTATGTTGATTTCATATAATGTGAGCCATGCCTACATGCAACCTTTCACAGGAGGATATTCCTTTCCTTTGATTATGCCTCTCAGGACAAAAGTAGTGATCCATGTTACCTGCAACCATATGAAATGACTTCCATAATATCCTGTGTAAGCATATATATACCTCATCCTTTCTTTGTTTCATATATATTTCCTGCAGTAGCTTTCCTTTGATTGAAAGAACTTAATTCCCTTGACCTTATTCATTAATATGTCATCATACTAATGGTCCCTTGAGTTACACTTGTTGGAATTCCTGATGAAACATTAGCTTCCTTTCTTTATTAGTGAATCCTTTGATGAGGATTCCATTAGAAAAACAAGAGAATATTTCATATGCTTATTAGCAGATGTTTCCTTATTGATAAACGTATGATGATCCTTGTCCTGTATGACTTAATTTTCTTTCCATAAGTTTCATTTGAGCTTTTAGTGAGGTTTCCAAGAGCTATATTCTTCATAGTTTACATTTCATAGATTTTTATTCCAGAAATCCTTCAATGACACCAGCTCTTTTACTTTTAATGCTTCTATCATGATGCCATTCCAATATGATGCATCCTATATAATTTACAATTCTTGTCATCTATAATTTTACAAAAAAAAAATACTTTATAGTGAATAATATGATCTCATTCATAGTAAATATCTTTCACTTCTTCTTACTTAGGCTTCTTTGTCTCAAGCTCTTCTATTTCTCTCGTGATATGGGGTTCTTCCATAATTCTCTTGTCCCTCTTAGGTTTAGGACAATCGCTTTTACAATGCCCATATTATTGATATCCATGGAATCTTACCTTAACCATGTTCTTACTTTTCTTTTGAGGATCATATTTACCAAATCTTCCCTTTCTTCTTGAAATAGCAGCATCGGCTTGATTTTGTTCATTTTATCCTATATCAATTTTTTCCTTCAACCGAATTTATTCTATCTTACATAGAGACCATAGACCTTGGAATGGTGTGGATTATTTCTTCCAATAGACACTTGAAGTGAAGTTTCTCCATTCTTTCGGTAGAGCACTCAGTACCATTGCGGTCATTTATTTATCAGACATAAATTTTCCTAGTTCTTGTAATTTATTTATAATTTCAGGGATGTTCATAAATATGAAGTTATTCCATCTTCCCTTGGCAATTTTATCTTGTAAATTTATTTCCTTAATGAGATTACTTCTCTTGTGATACTCATAGAAAAAAATTCTACGAATTTGTCATATATATCTTTTGTAGTGTCAAATTTTGATACAAATGGGATGAGAGAGTCTTTTATGGATTCTATAGGAATTTTTTGGGCTCTCACTTCTCCCTTAATTTATTTAGAATTTGCTTGACTATATTATTTTGGAGGTTGGGTTTCTGACCCTTTAATATGATCAGTGAGCTCATTTTCAATGAGATTTAGGTTTGTTCTTTTCTTCCATTAAAAGTAAATTTGAAGCCCCAACTAATTTGTTATTTTCCTTGAAAAAAGACATTTTGATAGTATAAGATGAAGTCATAAATTTACTTGAGTAGATTTTTATTGCTTCCTTGATATGAATAGAATATTTATTCTTGATATATGAGAGAGAGATCTTGCTTCATGATCCTTTTTCTTTCTTGGAAATTCTTCTAGGATTTTGGTTATTCTTCTTGATTCCACTTGATGATAGTTCGAAGACTTTGGCTAGTGTATATGTCTTCGGTCTACAGTTGTATTAATATCTTGATGAGTGTTATTGAATTTATTTTATCTTCCTTTGAATTTTTATACTCGAGTGTCTTCTTTCTTGAATTCCCTTTTTTGACTTTAACACCTACGCTCTGAAACCATGTTGAGAAATCTAGGGCATCATTAGTGAGGAAATTTCTCTTCTTGATAATTACTTGTGATGTAATCTATTCTTATTTATTATATCTTTTATTCGATAGGTTATTATTATGTTCTTTTCGTCATGTCAATTATCAAATACATAAGAGACATAGTATGTAGGCTTGTGAGCCAGGGCCAAAACCTCCCACTCTTTGAGAGAAAAACCTAATCATAAATCCTTCTTATAGATCTTCAATTCACGAATACTAGGACCATGAAAAAGGCCCTTGACAAAAATATCGTCCCAACAACCTTGTCACTAGCCTTTACTTCTCTTCTCAGCTTTTCTTTGTTCCTTTCTTTTGTTCACTGCACTGCACCTTATATTACACTAGAGAAACTCGGTCTTTATACTTTAGAAACCCTAGACAAGTGGTTCTTCTTGGCTTCCTTCGATCTTCTCCTTGGCTCCGTTTAGAATTCTTCTTGGTTCCCTTCTCAACTCTTTATGGGTCACCTTATACCCAATAGCGAAGTCTCTTGATGCTATGACATGCCCTAGATCAGACTTTGGACTTTTCTGATTTGCATGAGATGTATAACATGACCCAAGACCGAATCAAGGTAGACCTTATTATTTGTTATTCTGCCTTCTCTTCACACTTCCTTCTAGTCATTTTCCTTCGCATATATGACTATGATCTTGACAAAGATTGATGCTCCTTAGTGAGGCCAACATACCCTATTTATGTAGGTTTGCTTATGTCCTCTAGGCCGACATGACTATTGGAGGAAAGCTAATTTCATCTTGGAAGTTATTCATTATATTTAGGTTCGCTTGAGAGGCCTAGTGAAAATGTCTTGGAGGAATACTTTACATATATAAGTGTGAAAATTTTCAAAGTGTAACATGAATTCATTTAAATGACAATGACTCTATGACAAGATGAAAAAACTCGTAAAGATTCTCTAAAGAGTTTCTCGACTCAAAAATAAAATCCCTTTCTCATGAAATCCATGATGCAAGTACTACAATGAACATATTTTTTTTACTCTTTGCATCTACTTACATAAAATCATAATTACATGTCATTATGAAGACCGAACCTAGTTACAATTTTTAGAAATATATCTTAACTCTAAAGGTTAGGATGTCGTCCCTATCTATGCCATAATCAGATTTCTTATTCAAGTTTTCTACCTAACTTGCCTGTTTCCACAGGAATTTTTTTGGGGGGTCTTTATGAGCAACTTCCTTAATTTTCTGTGAAAAATATATTTTTTATTTTACTATAATAAATTTCATATGTTCAAAGTATTTTACTTCTTAATGCATTGGCTACTTGATTTTACTTCCCCTTAAGGTGTCTTATATGGAAGTTTAACTCGCTCACAAACACAGTTCATCTATCTTGGTGAGAATTTAGATTAGGTTGATTAAAAAAACTTGTTAAACTTCTATGAATAGTCATTAGAACAAATTTATGACCCAACGGATAATGTCACCATAGCTTTAGAGCCTGGACTACTGCATGGAGCTCCAAATCATAAGAAAATTATCGATGTTCATGATCATTTATCTTACGAGATCCATAAGCTATCACACTTCCTTCTTGCATCAAAGTCTCCCCCAAATCCCTCTTGACAAGCATTAGTGCACAATATGTACTCTTTTCTAGATATGTTGCTTTTAGCACAAGAGCTATGGTCAATGCCTGTTTCAGCTACTCAAAACTTTGTTGGCATTTAGCGATCCAATTAGAAACTTTTCCATTTTCGTGAACTAAATTTATAGGATACGCAATTCTGGAGAACCCTTCTATGAAATGAAAGTAATATCCCACTAAACCCATAAAAGGCTGGATATTTGCAACATTTTGAGGAATAGACCATTCCATAATGGTTTTTATCTTTTCAAGATCGATGACTATACCTTCTATTGAAATAATGTTTCCTAAATATTGGATTTGTTCCTTGTAAAATTAAATTTGTTGCATTTTGAATAAATTTGATGGTCACATAATGTTTTCATCGCTATCATTAAATGTTCCTTATGCTCCTCCATGTTCCTTGAATAAATTATAATGTCGTCAACGAAAAGTAAGACAAACTTATCCAAATACGGATGGAATATACCATTCATGATACTCATTAAGGTTGTGGGGTAATTGGTAAGCCCAAAGGGCAATACCACGAACTGGTAATTCCCATAGCAAGTTCAAAATGTTGTCTTGCAAATATACTTATCATTTATACGAATCTGATGGTACCCCGAGCGTAGATCTATTTTTGAGAACACATTCGCTCTTATAACCTGATCAAATAGGTCATAAATTTGAGGCAGGGGATACTTATTTTTAATGGTAAGCTTATTTAATTATCCATAATCAATACATAACTACAACATACCATCCTTTTATCTGACAAATAATACAGGAACTCCCTATGGTGAAACACCTGGTCGAATATAACCTTCTTCTAGGATCTCTTGCAACTACATTTTGAGTTTTGTTAATTCAAGTATACTCATATTATAAGGGGCTATAGATACATGGGTTTCTCCTAGAACCAACTCAACGGTGAAATCAATATCTTGTTTAGGTGGAAGCCCAGATATTTCTTCTGGAAATACATCAATAAATTCTTGTATTATTAGGATATTTTCAGATGAAGGACTCTTGTCTTTAGAGTTAGTATATCCCACTTGAATATAATATATTTGGAAACCCTTCCGAATACATTTTCCTAAATGATTATCTGTAATAGGTCTCAATTGAACAACTCTTTTTACCCTTTAAATCTCCCATCTAAAGCCCCCTTTGTCAAGGAAACTAACATTTTTTTCTTTACAATTCACTAGATACCAATGCCTCTCTAACCAATCCATTCAAATTAACACATCATATGAGCCTAGGGGTAACATATTTAAATACATTTTAATTTTTGGTTCCGTGATTTTAATGAATCGGATTTCAACCTTAGCATTCACTCTCCACTTAGCTCTTGTAGGTAATTGCACCAGCTAGATATTTTTAAATTTAATCATCTATAAATGACATTTTTCTACTATCTTCGGAATGATGTAACTCATACTTGCACCTGGGTATAATAAAATAGAAATAGGGTGGCTACATATATTACCTTCTAGTCCTATCATGGTGGGTTGAAATTATGCTTGATTATCATCCAGGGCTGCATTTATTCTATATATGCTTCTTAATACCTCCCCTGTTATATAGGCTTCTTGTACATTAGTAGCATCCTCATGTTCGGACGAGATGAAAACAATTTTTATAATAATGGGGCTCTCTACATCCCCAACATTGCAGAGGAGGTTTATGTTTTTTTTTTTATTCTTACAACTATTGGCTTCCTCTTATCGGTTTGTAATCCATATTTCTACAGATTTCATCCAGTGAACTTGGTTTGTTGTTTACGGTGCATATTCTTCCCACATATAGTTTTTACATTTTTACTTTTCAGAAAGAATCTTTGTCCCTTTTTGAAGAATCCACTCCTATTGTTGTCCCCTTTTTTCTTCATTTGTTGATAACATATTTGAGCCTTCTGAATTGCATCATCCATTGTTTTAGATTGTCAAACTCCAGCTTTTCCTGCATGAAAACCTTGCACCTTTTCTCTTCCCGAATATATGGAACATTCCTCAATAAGGATGTGAACCTTGTTAATAATCCATCTATTTTAAGTTGACCCAATCTCAAGTCATGAAACTCTTTCTCCTTTTCATCATAGAACCATTACATAAATATTTATTTTTAAAATTCTTTTGGAAGTCAATCCAATTTATTTCTTGATCCTCAATATTTTGAACAATTTTTATTTATTCCCATCACACAGTGGCTTTACCTTGTAGTTGGTATATCTCCAGTCTAACTTTAATGTTATCTTCAAACTCATATATCTCGAAGTACTTGTTCATATTAATTAGCCAAGATTCTAGTGTTTCTTCAGCCTCACCATCAAAGGTCAAGTGTTTTATGTTCTTGAACTCCCCTTGTAGTTCAATTTTCCTCCTCTTGGTTCTCTTATCCCCCAAAAAATTGTCGGATCTCCCTTCATCATCATTTCAACCTCCTTTATATTCTACATGATCTTCCCTTTCTATAAATGCATCAATATTATTCCCATCACCAAGACTCGGGTTTGGCTCCCAACTGCAACTGCAACTGTTGAAAGTTTCCAACAATGTTGCATTAGCTTAGCGAGATTCCTCCACTCAATGTAATCATATATTTAGATTGGCTTCAACATATGTTGCATCTGGCCTAGTTGGTGGTCTAATCCCTCTCCGCATCTTATTCCTATTCTGCATCTATGTACATTAACACAAAAATGTTTTTCTTAGTTGCCCATGTTGGTCACAATGTGGATACCTTTTTTCTGATACCACATGTGGCAGGTCTACCCCTAACAATGTATCACTTAACAAATTAATATATATATGGGATCATTGTAAAATAAGAAATCGTATGGTAGTGTATGGTTACATAACGCATACAACAACTATACATTCCTTATGTACGAAATTATTTGATGGAGAGAGCGAATCCAGCCATCACATAGTGTGAAAGTTAATTTATATATGGTATTTAATTGGATCATGCAGTACAGGTGTTGGTTTCGGGGATGGTTTTCTAATCCTACCCCGGTTTTAACTGTTTTTCATTACACTTGGTATAATTTTTTATTACATTGGATTGATACCCGTCTGACCCCATTTAATGTTCGCTGATCAAAGATATTAGATTTGTGAATTCAAAACATTCTCTCTCGAATGGCGACTTGGATCCATCTACACAGTCCAAATACCTTGAGCTTGATCCAACAGTGAGAATGGCAAAGGTAGTTTTGGTAACTAACAGGTTGCTCCTACTCCATGACGGGTTTTCCATTCTATAGTTGAAGGTTACGGTTTTGGGCTATGCTCGTTCTCTTTAGCCCTGGGTTTTCATGACTTCACCGTGACTTTTTACAAGTGAGACTATGATCATTCGGTTATGTCATTCAGTCTATATGCAAGCCTTGAAGCCTCAACTCACACCCTAATATGACAATTGTCTATAGGTGTTCCTCGGGTTATATTTCATCACAAAAAAAGGAGCAAAAAATGTTTTTGGCTATGTGGCTTATTTCTACTTTTAGTTTTAGTTATGCCAGCAGGACTATAGCTTACAACTTTCTTGGTACTCAGTTGGCTTAGTTACAATGAAGGTCTTCAGCATCATAAGCTCAAAAGGGTTCTTCTGATATAGGCTTTCCATGTTTCTTGATGTTGTTTAGTTTTTGGTCCCATTGTTTTTCAATTTATTGCGTGACTGCAAAAACTAATTAAATTCTCCAACTCTCAATTGTAGGTGAGTTTTCCAGTTCCAGTTGTTGGGTTGGAAGTTCAAGCTTGAACTAGCCATTGATACCATCTCTCAATGCTCTCCTCATTTTCATTCCCAAATTCTTCCTTCGAAACTTGTTTTCCGGTGAGGGTTACTTCAAATCCTTCATTCCACTTCCAAAATTGCTGGCTAGGTCATGGAAAAAGACTAGTTATGTCCAGCCGTGAAGTTAAGGCTTACTATTTTGATACCCTGTGGGGTTTTTAGAGAAAATGCCCATGTTTTTCTTTTGTGATAAGCCCATAATGTTACCCTTCCATTCACATTCTTAGGATTGACTGTGTTTTTCTTTCAATTAATCTATACAGAATGTAACTAGACCCATTTTTGTGTTTATGAACCTTATCAGTTCTTTTTCCTTCATTTTGAGTACGATTGTAAATTTAAAAATGATCCCTTCTACTTCGGTCGAGACTCTTTCATATTCTTTGTCTTGAACATAAATTATCATGTTGTAAATTTTGGTTCTGGAATTGATATTCTTGAATTTTCTATGGTTTTTTCCTAATTATATTTGAGAAATTCATGCCACTGCATTCGATTTGTTTTCTTGAATATTATCATTCGTGCAAGGAATGTGTATTATTCTTGTTTCATATCTCTAGAAATATTACCAGATTCATATCTCTCGCTAGCTTCTTTGTAACAGTAAATGGAAATAGCACCCAATGTTTTACATGAGTTTCTACTTTTCATTTCCTTGATGGCTTAGTCAACATTTTCTGACCGAGAATAGGTCTTGGGTAATTCCGGGACAAGCCTTTCGACCCTAGGATTATTAAATTAGTTTCCATGGTAATGGGACTTCCTAGGTGGAGCTTAATCTAGACACCTATCGCTAAACCATTTCCCTAAATAATTTGTTACAAGTTTTTTATGTGATTATTAAATGTTATACCATTTTTTTGCTCTATCTCTATATAACACTTAAATTAGTTAATCCTCTTGGTTACAAATTTATTGTACAATAACACATTATGCATGTTACATAATAATTGGCTTGGGCCAATTGCAATTTGAATTCTGTTACAACTAGAACTACTCTTCATGCCTCACCAACTACCCTCAACTCAAAATTCATGAGCTAAAAGTGATTTTGAGATAAAATTACATTTATTGTCCAACTTAGTTAAGGGAAAAGTAAATTAGAAACCACACCAAATTTAGCGCACACCAGTGTAGGTGCTGCTAAGACCTGTTGGTCCCACACTAGTGTAGGTGCTGCTAGGAACTATTGATCCCACACTAATGTAGGTGTTGCAATTTCTTGTTGAACTTCAATAATAATAGTTGAAACTTATTTTTTCTCAACTCTGTGGAGATTTAGAGTTCGTTAGTTTGGTCTCTTAAAAATTTTCCAAACACACACATTTTTATTGAAAGTTATTTAAAATCTCCATTATGCTCTTTCACCATGCCACGAGTTCTAATCAAACATACTTAAACAAAAATATTAAAATAATTCGAAATAAAAGTAATCATAGTAATTTAATGCACCTTGGGTATTACAATATTTAAAATAAAAAAAACACTCAACCATCAACCATTAGTTTTTAGTATATATAAATTAATAAAATAAAATAAAAGCCATTAATATTCACTATATAAAACAATTAAATAAAAGAATCAATAATATCATAATAAAATTTTATTTATTTTATAAATTTGAGAAAAAACCAATAATATTCACTATATAAATTAATTGATTAAAAAAATCAATAATATCATAATCATAATTTAGGGATGGAATTATCACATTCATCAAAACTTAACATTTCAATTATAACAGTAATTAATCTAAAATTTAAAACATTTACTTACCATATCTCACAGCCTTATATTACTACCTAATACATTGTAATTTATCGGACTTACATAACCCATAACTATTTTTATGACTCCGTATGTATTTGCTTACTTTGATTTTTAAAACACATTCAAACTTCAATGGGAGTTAAGGGGGTTAACTTCATTCTTTTGTATTTGGTAGGACCAAGACTTAACCCATGTAAGTGATTGGAACATCACTTAACCTTTATATAATCCTTAACTAGCTCATCAATGGCTCAGTTCATTGAGGCATTACACCTTAGATCGAGATGACAGGACGTTAATAGCTATGGTCCTTAGTATTAAATAATTTTTAATGCTTGACAGATATTTTGGTACCAAACTGCATCAAGATTCGAGATGAGACACCTCGATTGATTGAATCCGTCGGATGGCTTGTTAATCAATGGCTACGGTGCTTCCTTCCAAGGTTTTCGTTTAATCAAAACCAAAAAAACCTAACTGATTTTCTTATTTGCACCGCAACAGACAAGTGACTGGTTCTGCAATGGTGCTCTGCCGCTTCTTGACAAGGAGGGTCTACCTTCTGCTGTTTGCTGGTGTGTTGGGCTCACAATTCCATCCGAAGGTATAAACATTCCCAATCTCCTTCAGACCTGCCTGTAGAAACCGAGGGTTTCGCCTCCACTCGACAGTCCTTATGCTCTTGCTCTTGTGTAGAAGAATTCATTCAACTTGCCGCCTGCTTCATTTGAGGTAAAGGTCTATTCTCGGGGTTCAATCCTTGTTCTTTTATTTACATTTCGAAAACCCCAAGAGAGGTCGAGACTCTGAGTTCAACTCATCTTTTGTAAATTTCTTACAGAGTTAACATTCGATGATGATGGTTATCTACAGGTATTAATACTATTACGCCTAGTATATTTCGTTTACCATGCTTATATTTGTTATATAAATCTCAGAAATAATAATTGTTATATTGTTCTCCTGCAGGTATATATATATCTTTACTCATTTTTATTCTGGGTGAATCACTTCTAGGCTTCAATGGTTTGTTATCTACTCTTCCACAATTTACAGTAAGCTTCTATCACAAGTACTGTGGCTGGCTTTCCAATTCCCTATTTACTGCTGTCATTGCAAGTGAACGCCTAATGGCTCCAACTCCTGTTTGCGCACCAGGCTTATTCAAGTCTGAGATGTTGTAGATGGCTTAATTTAAGGGAAAAAGAGGATTTCCCTCAGTTGATGTTGTTAGGAATGCTTTGGAATTTGACTATTTGAAGCTATGATAATTGTATATGTACTCTTTTGTAATGAATACTATTTCCATACTGTTAAAAGTTCCGGGCTTACAATTTTTTGCCCTATAATTTATATATATAGTCGATTTCTTTGTCAGTACTCTTCCATCGACTTTTTCAGACACTTGTAAAATTATATGGGTCATATTTTATCTATCTGAGAATTATCGATGTTACTGTGTTGTATTTCTATTCATAGTTGTGTAAGGTGAAATATAGTTTTTCGACAGACGAAAATTTATATATTCAACATTTTTCTGCTTATGCCATATTTGGTATGAATTTATTGATTTATCAATGCCCCTGCATTATCTCATTGTTAGACTTAATTAGAAAGTTGTATTACAGGGAGAGATTTTCTTGCATGTTGTAATTGAATGTGCTTCGCTATATGTCGTGATAATGTTATAGTTTCCATCGAAATTGATATCTATACTGTTCTTTTCATTAGTCTTATACTAGCTTACTTGTTTTGTGTCTATGTAATTTCTTTACTTTCCGTTTGCACAAAACATGTTCTTTGCTTACAAAGGTTTTCGTATTATATTAGTATTCTTATGACCTGACCATTTTTGTCCGTGGAATATCATAAAAAACAATGAGCGACCCTCACAGAGTTTTCTTCCGAGAAATCTGTGGTAACAACTCTCTATGTACTTAATTTCCCATAGCATTTAATTTTCCTCGTAGCTTATTTTCTTCCCAATCATAAAACGAAAATCAAGAGAAATGTATATCTTCTTCAGTCAAAGAAATTGTAAATCTTTCCTTCAATAGAATTATAAATCCTCCGAGAAACGATGAATTATTCCTTATAGAAAATACAAGTATTTCACTAACAGAAAATGATAAACCTTCACAGAAAATATAATTATGCACTGATTTTACTTTCTTCATCCTACAAATATTAATTTCGTCTGTTCCCTTTCATGTTTTAAATAACAGAGTAGTGTTATACTTATCTGTAGCTCGATATCTGGAATGATGTGGTTCCTCCCTACCACGAGTGAGGCAATTACGTCCTCACTCTCCCCTGTGCTCCAAGTATGAGCTTTAGTGGTTGACAGAATGCGTTGGAAGAGACTTTGGGACAATCCGGTCCAGTCTCCAATTCCAGCAATCAGAAAAATTTGAAGTATTCCACTAGTTAACACTAGTCCAGGAATCTTCTTCACAATTTCTTCCTTTCTCCAGTTACCTAACAGAACCCCCCTACCTCACTGGGATCACTTTTTTATCCCTAGAGGTGAGGCAACTGTTGGAACTGATTCTGTTCAACTAACTCATAATCTTGAATTATTTTAACATCAGTCTTTCACTTTATGGAACCATTTCCATAACCAATTTAATTTACCAAATTTAATTTCTTTTCATGATATTATTAATTTCAAAAATATAATAAATAAGAAAAAATTTCATATTCTTAATGAAAATAGAGCTTAACCAATAGTTAAGAATTAAACGAGTGGTTACAACTTCCCCCCTGGAAGTGAACACCATCCACGGTGTTCTCAATTTTCTCTAGAAAAAAGTTCAGGGCAAGCTTCCCGAACAAATCCTTCATCCTCCCAGGTAGCTTCCTCCGGGCCAAAGTGCTTCCATTGCACTTTAACCTGGGCAATGGCTCGTTTCCAGAGCATGATTTCCCTCCAATTGATTATAATGTGAGGTTCAACCAAAAATTCTCCGTCTGGTTCAACCTGCAATAAGTAAGTTTTGAGTCAGTTTTACGCATATATCCTATCATCCTTAATAATTTTGATAACTATATTCCACCTGAATATTTTGCCAGTGGATGATATGATTTGGATCGTGAATGTATCGTTTTAATAGAGACATGTGGAAGATATTGTGCACTCGAATATGATTGGGCAAAGCTAATCGATAAGCTATAGGTCATATTCTTTCCAATGTTTGGAAAGAACCACAAAAACGGGGAGCTAACTTGGCACAAGATGCCCATCTCAAAGTACTTTTCTTAGGCTTGATTCGCACATACACATGATCCCCCACTTCAAATTCACGATATGTTATTTTTTTATTTGCATACACCTTTTGCCTATCTTGAGTTGCTTTTAAATTTTGTCGGATTTTTATCACTTCTGCCTCCATCTCGGCTAGCATGTCTGGTCCAAGCATCAACTTGGTCTCCATACTACTCCAGTTAATAGGATTTCTGCACCATCGCCCATATAGGGCTTCAAATAGACTCATTTTTAGTGACTCTTGATAACTGTTATTGTATGCAAATTCTACTAGGTGTAAATATTCTTCCCGCCTAGTCAGCTACTGAATTACGTACATACGTAACATGTCCTCCAAGACTTGATTTACCTGCCCTGTCTATCCATCAGTCTGCGGATGATAATCAATACTAAATTTAATTTGAATCCCCATACCGGTAAATAATGTTTTCCAGAAGACTGATGTAAAATTTACATCCCTATCTGAAATGACAGTCCTTGGAATGTCGTGAAATCTAAAGATCTCTCGCATAAACAAATCTGTTATTTGCACCGTCTTGAATGTGGACTGAACTAGTATAAAGTGTGCTGATTTTCTTAATCTATCTAAAACTACCATTATAAAGTCATTATTTCTTTTTGACCTTGGCAGTCCAGTAATGAAATATAATGATATCACCTCCCACTTCCACTCTGGTACTAGTATAGGCTGCATCAACCCAACTGGATGCCAGTGTTCCACTTTCACTTGCTGGCATGCTAAACACTTTTTTAGATATGCTGCAATATCTTTCCTCATACCAGGCCAATAGTCATCCTCTCTTATTGGTGTCAACATCTTTTGATATCTAGGATGCCCTGCATAATTAGTTCGATGATATTCATTCAAAACTAGAGTTTTCAATTCCATTCTGTTTGGAATGAGAATTATCCTTTTGAAAGTCAGTAAGCCATCATTACTGATTTCATAATCTGTTTGCTTTCCTTGGTCTCTGCACTCCTTTACTTGCTGCCATATAAACTCATATTCAGGGTCTTTTCCTGCTTTAGGTTTACTTTGTTCTAGAAATCTACACTCAACCTGGTTAACATATAATTCATATATATTATGTAGTTTCCTTCTTAATGCATTAGCTACTTTTTTCTCCTTACCTTTTACATGATGTATGTCAATATCAAATTCGCTCAAGAAAGTGTTCCACCTTGCTTGGTGAGAATTAAGATCATCCTGTTTAAAATAGTTGGTTAAACTGTAGTGATCTATTTTGAGCACAAATCTTTTTCTAGGTAAGTAGTTCCTCCACACCCGGAGTTCATACACTACTGCGGTCAGTTCCAAATCATAAGCTGAGTATCACTGCTCATGTTCCTTTAATTTTCAAGACTCATATGAGACCACTTTACCTTCTTGTGACAAAATTACTCCCACAACCTCCTTGCATGCATCTGTGCATACTTCAAATTCTTTAGCAGGATCAGCTACTCTTCACATCGGAGTTGTATTTAATAACATTTTCAGTTTTTCAAAGCTATATTTACATTCCTTTGTCCACTTGAATATTTTTCCCTTCCTTTGGAAGGAGGTAATATGAAAAGCAATTTTTGAAAAACCTTCGATAAATCGCCGATAGTAACCGGATAGCCCCACAAATGATCGTATGTCTGCTTCATTTTGTGGTACCTTCCATTCCATAATTGTTATGATTTTTTTAGGATCCACTGCAATACCTTCAGCAGTAATTACATGTCCAAGGTATTGGTTTTCTTCCTTGACGAAATCACAGTTGCTGAATTTTTCATACAGCTCATGCTTCCTTAACATTTCCACGACTATCCGTAAGTGTTCTTTGTATTCTTATGCATTCTTAGAATAGAATAAAATGTCATCAATGAAAATTAACACAAAATTTTCTAGATAGGGGTGAAATATACCATGTGTCAGCCTCATGATTGTTGCTGGTGCATTGGTCAATCCGAAAGGTAACACCACAAATTCGTAGTGTCCGTACCTGGTACAAAAGGCAGTTTTATGTATGTCTTCTTCCTTTATCCGGATTTGATGATATCCCGATCTTAGATCTATCTTTGAAAATACTGTGGCTCCCTTTACTTGGTTAAAGAGATCATCAATTCGCGGTAATGGTACATGTTCTTAATAGTTAGCTTATTTAGCTGACGGTAATCCATGCACATATGCATGGTTCCGTCCTTCTTTTTCACAAATAATACAGGTGCTACCCAAGGAGATACACTTGGTTGTATATATCCCTTGTCTAGTAATTCATGTAGCTCCATTTTTAACTCATTTAATTCAAGTACACTCATCCGATAGGGTGCTCTTGAAATTGGTGACGCTCCCGGCATCAATTCAATTGTAAAATCTATATCCCTTCTAGGTGGCAATCCTGGTATTTCCTTTGGAAAAACATCCTTGAACTCCTGCACTATTGGTATATTTTCCAACATATGGGCCTTTTCTTTAGAGTAAGAAAAACAAACTTGAATGGTGTATAGTTGAAATCCTTCCCTCATGCATTTACCCATTTGGGATTCTGTGATCGGACGTAACTGTACAGGTTTCTTTATCCCTTGAATTTCCTTGTGAGTGCCATCTTGATTTCTGTAGTAGATAACCTTCTCTTTGCAATCTACTAGTGTCCAATGCTTTTCCAGCCAGTCCATACCGAGCAGCACATCATAAGATCCCAAAGGTAAAATGTTTAAATCCACAGTTAGCTGCTATTCATTAATTTTTAGTGCACAATATGATATTTTGGCACAAAATTTCCTTTTAGCTTCGGTAACTAGCTATACTAGCCATGATTTCCTAAATTTTTGACTTTGTAATATACAATTCTCTACTAGTTTAGGACTTATGTAGCTTAAACTTGCTCCTGGATCTACCAATATAGAAATAGGTTCAGATAGCATTTTACTTTCCAGTTCAATCATTGTCGGTTGGTAGTCAGCTTGTCGGTCCTCCAACACTGCATTAATTTTGGGTATGTTTCTGGTGACATCACCCACTATTGAGGCCTCCTGTAAATTGGTGACTACTTCTCTTCTACCCCACTGTGGAAAGTTACGGTAATAGTGTGCTTCCCCACAACCCCAGCACTGCAAAGGTGGCTTCTAGTTCTGTGTTTGTTCCGGTTTACTAGAAGCTTCCGTAGTTTTATCTTCTACTGGCCACCCCATTCTTTGGTGATTCTTACCAAACTGTTTACTAACTCCACTTCTAGTTGTACCTTTGAAATTACTAGTTTTGCTTCTTTTAAAAACAAAACTCCCTTTATGTTCTTTCTTTGTCTACCAGTTTTTACCTTGCTCCATTTTAACATTTGCTTCTTGGTAACACATTCTGGCTTTCCTGATAGCCTCATCCATAGTTTTAGTATTTACAAATTCTATACGTTCTTGCATGAGTCGGAAAACTACTTAAGAATCTCTATACTTTAGGCTTTTTATCTCTCAAATAAGGCACGTAGTGCAGTAAAGAAGTAAATTTAGTAATATATTCGTCCATAGTCATTTTTCCCAACTTCAAATCATGAAATTCTTGATATTTTTCATCATATAAGTGCGCTGTTAAGTACTTATCCTTAAAATATTGTTGAAATGCATCCCAAGTTACATCTTGGTCCTATATACTACGAACGTTCTTCACTTCTTCCCACCATAACGTGGCTTTTTCCCTTAACTTTTAGATAGCCAATCTAGCCTTACGATTACTGTTGTATTCATATACTTGGAAGTATTTATTGATGTTAATCAGCCATGCCTGAGCTACCTCCTCCTCTACTCCATCAAATGTGGGAGGTTTTATTTTTCTAAATTCACCTTGAAGCTCTACTTTCTGTCTTTTCATTTCTTTCTGATCGCTCACATTATCAGATTCATATTCATTATAAATATTATTTCAGTTGTTTCGCTAAGACTGACTTCTTTTTATTCTGTCTGTATCATGATTTCTAGTTTTCTCTTCATTTCCTTCTTGGAATTCTCTATCGGTACTTGGCTTTTCATTTCTTTGATTCTTCTTTTCAAAGAGACTTTTCAATATCCTTTCTTTTTCTAGCACCAATATTGCATTATCGTCTCGCACCCTTACCATTTCCTCTTGTAGCTTCTACACAGTGGTTAAAAGAAGACTAGTTTAGTGTTGATGCTCTTCCAACAACGTACTGGTTTGTTGATGCTATTCTACTCCCAGCTGTATCCACATTTCTGGGTTCATCTCCTGTCGGGATTGTGATTCCCTGACATTCAGAGGTGGTTGCTGTAACAGTGTCATCATTATGTCTAGCTAAAGTTTTCTGTGTGCATCAATTTCAAACGTTAGTTGACCCAATACGGTCCTAGCATTATAACGTTGCTTTGATACCAGTGGTCACATTCATCAAAACTTAACATTTCAATTATAACAACAACTAATCTAAAATAAAAAAAGTTTACTTATCATATCTCACAACCTTATATTACTACCTTATACATTGTAATTTACCGGACTTACATAACCCATAACTATTTTTATGACTCCGTATGCATTTTCTTACTTTGATTTTTAAAACACATTCAAAATTCAATGGGAGTTAACGGGGTTAACTTAATTCTTTTGTGTTTGGTACGCCCAAGAATTAACCCATGTAAGTGATTAGAACATCACTTAACCTTTAGATACTCCTTAACTAGCTCATCAATGGCTCAGTTCATCGAGGCGTTACACCTTAGATCGATATGAAAGGACGTTAGTAGCTATGGTCCTTGGTATTAAATAAGTCTTAAAGCTTGGAAGATATTTTGGTACCTCCCAAACTACATCAAGATTCAAGATGAGACAGCTGGAATGATTGAGTCCATCAGATGGCTTGTTAATCAATGGCTACGATGCTTCCTTCCAAGGTTTTTGTTTAATCAAAACCCAAAAACCCTAACTGATTTTCTTATTTACGATGCAGCAGACAGGCGACTGGTTCTGCAATGGTGCTCCACCGCTTCTTGACAACAAGGGTCTACCTTCCGCTATTTGCTGGTGTGTTGGGCTCGCAATTTCGTTCGAAGGTATGAACATTCCCAATCTCCTTCAGACTTGCCTGTAGAAATTGAGGGTTCGGCCTCCACCCGACAATCCTTATGCTCTTACCCTTGCGTAGAAGAATTCATTTAGCTTCACGCCTATTTCATTTGAGGTAAAGGTCTATTCTCGGGGTTCAATCCTTGTTATTTTATTTACATTTTGCAAACCCAAAGAGAGGTCGAGACTCTAAGTTTAACTCATCTTTCTTACATAGTTAACATTCAATGATGATGGTTATCTACAAGCATTAATACTATTACACCTAGTATATTTCATTTACCATGCTTATATTTGTTGTATAAATCTCTGAAATAATAACTTTTATATTGTTCTCGTTCAGGTATATATATATATATATATATATATATATATATATATATATATATATATATATATATATATCGTTACTTGTTTTTATTCTGGGTGAATCACTTTTAGGCTTCAGTTGTTTCCTATCTACTCTTTCGCAATTTACAGTAAGCTTCTATCATAGGTATTGTGACTGGCTTTCCAATTCCCTAATTACTGTTGTCATTGCAACTGAATGCCTACTGGCTCCAACTCCTGTTTGCGCACCAGGCTTATTCAAGTTCGAGATGTTGTAGATGGTTTAGTTTAAGGGAAAAAGAGGATTTCCGTCAGTTGATGTTGTTAGGAATGCTTTGGAATTTGACTATTTAAAGCTATGATAATTGTATATGTACTCTTTTGTAATGAATATTATTTCCATATTATCAAAAGTTCTGGGCTTACAGTTTTCTACCCTATAATATATATATACAGTCAATTTCTTTGTCAATACTCTTCCATCGACTTTTTCGGGCACTTGTAAAATTATATGGGTCTTATTTTATCTATCTGAGAATTATCGATGTTACTGTGTTGTTTTTCTATTCATACTTGTGTAAGGTGAAATACAGTTTTTCGACAGAGGCAAATTTATATATTCAGCATTTATCTGCTTATCCCATATCCGGTATGAATTTATTGAATTATCAATGCCCCTACATTATCTCATTGTTAGACTTAATTAGAAAGTTGTATTACGGGGAGAGATTTTCTTGCATGTTGTAATTGAATGTGCTTTGCTATATGTCATGATAATGTTATAGTTTCCATCGAAACTGATATCTATACTTTTCCTTTCATTAGTCTTATACTAGCTTACTTGTTTTATGTCTATGTAATTTCTTTACTTTCCGTTTGCACAAAACAAGTTCTTTGCTTACAAAGGTTTTTGTATTATATTATTATTCTGACGACCAGACCATTTCTGTCTGTGGATTATCATAGAAAACAGTGAGTGACCCTCACAGGGTTTTCTTTAGAGAAATCTATGGTAACAACTCTCTATGTACTTAACTTCCCATCGCATTTAATTTTCCTCATAGCTTATTTTCTTCCCAATAAGAAAACGGAAAATCAAGAGAAATGTAAATCTTCTTCAGCCAAAGAAATTGTAAATCTTTCCTTCAACAGAATTATAAATCCTCCCATAAATGATGAATTCTTCCTTACCTAAAATACAAGTCTTTTACTAACAAAAAATGATAAACCTTCACAAAAAATATAATTATGCACTGATTTTAGTTTCTTCATCCTCCAGATATTAATTTCCTCTCTTCCCTTTCATCATTTAGAAAATAGAGCAGTGTTATACTTATCTATAGCTCGATATCTGGACTGATGTGGTTCCTCCCTACCACGAGTGAGGCGATTACGTCCTCACTCTCCCCCGCGCTCCAAGTCTGAGCTTCAATGGTTGACAAAATGCTCTGGAAGAGACTTCGGGACAATCCGGTCCAATCTCCAATTCCAGCAATCTAGAAAATTTGAAGTATTCCACTAGTTAACACTAGTCTAGGAATCTTCTTCAAAATTTCTTCCTTTCTCCAGTTACCCAACAAAACCCCCCTACCTCGCTGGGATCACCCTTTTGTCCCTAGAGGTGAGGCAACTGTTGGAACTGATTCTGTTAAACTAACTCATAATCTTGAATTATTTTAACATCAGTCTTTCACTTTATGGAACCATTTCCATAACCAATTTAATTTACAAAATTTAATTTCTGTTCATGATATTATTAATTTCAAAAATATAATAAATAAGAAAATGTTTCATAGTCTTAATGAAAACAAAGCTTAAGCAATAGTTAAGAATTAAACCAGTGGTTACAGGAAGTTACTTTATTGCATAACTTTAACTCTTGCTTTTAAAGTAAAGTTTTGAAATTTATAATCATTCATTATGTTATTTCAATGTTAAATTATATTTGAGTTATCAACGATAACTTCATGATTCACTATATTTAAAATAAAATATTATAAAATTATTTTAATATTTTTAATATATAAATTAACAAATCAATTTTAAATTGATAAAGAAAATGTCATCACATTTTTATTTACAAAACCATAAACGAACAATAATATTAAATTAAGTAAACGAGATATAGAGACGTTATCATTATATAGATTTTTTATAAATATAAAAATATTCATCACATTACAATCAACACATTATCTTCTATTTAAAAAACCAAAAACAAACAATAATATTAACGTAAGTAAAAGAGGTATAGAAACATTATTATTATATGGATTTTCTTATAAAAATAATAATATACATCACATTATCTAAATTAATTGTATTGTAAATGTAAAATAATGATAATGGTGATGGTTATCGTTAGTTAAAACTAATGTGGTTTATGGAACTTTAAGAAAGGAGAAAGAATCTAAATTTGATTCTTCAGAATCTTGTTTTTATGGTCAAAGAGAAGGAAAATCAGTGTTTCAAGATCGTTGCAGGTGGGTTGGCTTAATAAGTCAAGAAGATTTGAAGTGTGGTAGATGGTAGGGAATTAAGAGGGAATGTGAGTAAGAGTCAAGAAGTCTAAAAGGAAGTGTTTTTCATTTTCCACCTTGCTTAGAATTGCAAATCTGGCATATTCTTTATGCCAAAGGGCCTTGGGAATAGATCGTCCAGTCTCACATTGAAGCTCAAGGGACTTAGTTCTAATCTTAGCGATGTTCATTTTTTTCTTATTGTCAGACAACACAGAGAGATAATTATAATTATCAAGGGTGGCTCCTCCTTAATTCCCGAATGGTTGAGCCAGGATTGGGCATCCTTATGCTACCAGCCCTTGGGGTGAAGATGGGCATCATTATGCCACCAGCCGTTGTGGCAAAGATGAGGGTTTTGACTATAGTTAGAAGCAATTTTAGGGAGTCATTTTTATTCCATGTTGTCAAGCTTCTTCTTATAGATCAGATATCTAAACATAGTGGTACTTTCAATGAAGGACAAACGACATTTTCACCCTTTTTATATTGATTTTTTAAATTTTATTACATTAAATTTGAAATTATTTTTCATTTAATTGATATTATTTCTTTTAGTTTTATTACATTTGAAATCAAATTTTCATTTAGTTGATACTATTTTTTATTAAATTTAATTATAGTAAGTGAGATATCTTTTGATTATTTATATTTGAAGGATTGGGTTTACCTTTGGAATCAACATATTTGGTTTATCCTCAAGACATTAGTTGATTCAAAAAGTTGACCCAATCCTTCACATGTGATTAATTCAAAAGATATCTCACTCATATTATGGATCACAAAAGTCTAATATCTAAATTTAATTATTATAGTTTTTTATGTGACAAACGCTAATTATATAGATAAGTATAGTTTACTTTTAAATATAGTTCTTCAAATTTCACTTTTTTTAAAATAAAAATGTATAACAATATATATTTAATAATATATTTTTTTTGGGTCACATATAGAATTAAAAATTTCAAAATTATTGTTTTGTTCCATTGTATTGGAAATATTCACTTGTATTATAAAATTAGACATTCTCAAGCTTCCATAAATTAAATATAGTTAATAAATTAAAAACCATATAAATATTTTAATAACTATCAATCTAACTTAATAATTTAATTACACCAAAGGTGTTCCTATGGTGAGTTTGGTTAGGGAGATTTTACCAATAAGATTTGTGTATTTTCATCTTCTTCCCTCCAAATAAAAATTGACACTTGCATTACAACCATCAAAGAATTAGTTAGGAAATGTGTTGTCCTTCAAATTTTTATAAATCTCATTTTAAATAAAAGAAAGAAATATTCTAATCTCTAAATTTTGAGATATTTTGATTTTTCATTGGCTTTTAAGTTAATATATCATAAAATTAATTTTATTGAGTTTTGAAGAATAAATCTATAAAAATATTAGAATAATAATTTACATTTTTTATATTTAAATGTTTTAAAATCAATTTATAATAAAAGTAATAATATTGGTTATACAAAATTTTAATATATATTATTAATATATAAGTATTTTTGACATGTGGTATTGTAATCGTCATTGTTGGGAAGTGGAATGTCGTTTAAATTTTTAAATCCTATCCTAAATGGAAAAAAATAAATAATAATCTCTAAATTTTGAGATATTTTGATATTTCATTGATTTCCAAATTAATTTATAAAAATATTAGAATATTTTTTTTGGGTTATATTTAAATGTTTTAAACTAAATTTATAATTAAAAAAATAGTATTTATTATACAAAAAATTAATATATAACATTAATAAACAAGTATTTTTTACTCTTTTATTATGATTATACTATATTATGATTTATTCTTTTATTATGATTATACTATATATTATGATACATTCTTTTACTATGATTATACTATATTATGATATAGTAAAAGAGAGAAGATTTAGCAATAGTGAAGAATGATCCAAAGATGTGATGGAGCTTTGGCTAGAGTGTAAGGAAATATTTAATTATTGTAGATTAATCATGTAGTAATGTAGCTTTTGTGTTGATTTCTTTTAATCGATCTAATGGATTGGATGTGTGTAATCTATCAAAGCTTTGGCCAAAATCACTACCATTGGTGTTGCTTTTACCTCAAAATGGAAAATTATGGAGACTTAGACAATGATTTGAAGCATTCAATGATTGATAGTTTTATTCACCAGCCTAAACATGAGATCACATACTATGTGTTTTGGATTTCAGAAGCATTGCCTGTTGGTGAATTTAAGATTGTATACTTTAGAAATCAATTCCTATTCCAAAAAAAATTATGTAATTGCAGTCTCCAAAGCTGAGATGTGCTACCCATTTTGCTTGATTTTATTTTTTTTCTTCTAAAAGTACTTTCATGTTATAGTGGTTCCCAGATTTTCAAAACACAGAACCTCGAAGTTCAAAACTAGCACATAAATGAACTTAACTATAAAAAGAATTAGATTGTTTTTCCTAGAAAAATGTGTCTTTTTCCACATCTTGAACTTTACTCGAGTCCTATGTTATGATTATCATTCATCTTGTTGCCACATTGGACTGTACTAAAGGAACTAACAATGATCTCTTTCTCAATACCCAATATGGCTTCTTCAATCCTAATAGCACCCTAATTCTCCTCATAAGTAGTTAAAATTTAACAAGTGGAGTTCTCTTCATATATTTGTATGTCAATTTATAATGTCTTTAGATATATATCATCTACACATATTTGTATGTCAATTTATAATGTCTTTAGATATATATCATCTACACATTCTTATAGAAAAACAATTTTACTCCGGTCATAAAAACTATTAACAATACTTGCATTAAAATGAGTAACAAAATAATCTTCCCATATTTATATTTATTTATATTCATTGTATGTAGCTTTGCACCTTTTGCTAATTTATATTTCTCAAAAATTACTACTACATTAACTTATCTTTGAATTGAGTTTGACTACATTCCTCACCTGAATTAACCTTAGTTACCTTCTCACATGAAAGCATTCTTAACCTTAATTAACTTTTCACCGGCAGGCGCGTCGATATCAAGCTGCTCCTTTACGTTCCGATTCATATTTTTCAACGGTCAATTTTCATTCTAACGTTTGCAGCCGTATTACTTATTTATTACCAACAGTCACAATCCATTTCTCTTTCTGCATCATTCTACGTCACCTGTGCAATCTTGAAGCGAAGTGTGTTTTCAATCAATCGACAGTAATAGCCATTGCAGCAAACAGCAATCAGAGTCTGGAGCAGCATGCATCGAGGGAAGGG
Source organism: Pinus albicaulis (assembly GCA_034641835.2). Taxonomy (NCBI): domain Eukaryota; kingdom Viridiplantae; phylum Streptophyta; class Pinopsida; order Pinales; family Pinaceae; genus Pinus; species Pinus albicaulis. The sequence continues at coordinate 757,699,832 of CM076575.1, read as the reverse complement.
CGAACTTGTTCACGATAATCCCCTCTTCTCTTCCACTGAGGAATCCCAAGGTAACATTTCTGCACCCCACTGTAATAGTACTCTATCATCTTACAGTATTATGCTTGTTGCGGTATTTCTTGAAATGTTTATGCCATTAAAAAAAAATTCTTGAAATAACGTAAGATTTACGTGCATTTAATTGACTGTTAAGTTTTTTTCACCGCAATAAACCCGCCAGTGAGCATCGTTAGTCATTCACCGTAATGGTGTTGGTCTAATTTTCAGAAAAAAATTGGAGTGTGATGAAAGAAACGTCACCATCAGCAGCAAGAAACATGCCTGGACACTCCGGTTCAAATTCTTCCGCATGTGAAATTGCAGCTGCATCGCCTATTAGGACTTTGAAATCATCAGAGAAGGCTTCCCCGGATTCATCACGCAAGGCGATCGCTACCTCTGGTAGCAAGACTGGCAACTTCGTTCAAGCCATGGTACATAACATGGTGGACGAAGAATCACAAGACACAGAGGAATTCATGATGACGATGAGGCAATTCATGGAGCAAGAAGATGAAGCAGCGGGGCATAATGTTAGACCTCTCATTATCCAGTACGGAGGGGTGGCTTCTTATCATCCAGTCTACTCTCCATTTGCTTCTAGGCCAAGGTTTCGAAGATACGGAGGTGAAGCACCAGCCACTGCTCTGAAAAAAGCCCAAGAAATTCCTGAAATTAAAAGAAGCGAAGAAGAACCAACGCAAGATTTGCCCCAAAGTGCGGATATTTCATCTGGAGGCGATGAACCAGCGTTAACCCTAAATGCTGGATCATATAAAGCAGAGTTAACTCCAGCTGAGAATGAACCAGAGTTAACCCTAAATGCTGGATCGGATACTAAAGAAAACGAGAGCAAAAGTCTATCTAGTTTTGAACCAGCTGCAGACCATACCGAAGTACTGAGATCTGTCAAAACTGAACATAAAATGGCTGCCAATTCCATGAGTTGGAAAGGCACTGAAAGCCATTTTAGGTTCAGAAAACGCAGACCCATGATTTGGACACTCTCAATCCTCTTGGTTTTCTCTTTTTCAATATTTTCAGTAATGCCTGTCGGAAGCAATTCCTTCAGCACCAACAGTACTGTTACTAAGAATTGCGTAGACCCTCCATCAAACCTAACATTGTACACACCTTCTACAGCTCAAACATCAGGATCGAACTCAACGGGACTGAAAGAATCTTTCGAATGGTTTCAAGAACCTTCAATGGATTCAAAGAAGTCTATTTCCAAGCTTGATCGAATCAAAGAATCATCAAGGCCAAGTCTCACGAAAATTTCAGACTTAGGACTTCATTTCTTTAGCTCTGGGTTTCAATATTTGGAAAAAGTGAAGAGCATTAGCACTAGATTTGTGGCTGATTTCATAAATTTATGCATAAATCTCCTGGCTAGCATGAGGAACATTGCAGCAGAAGTTCCAAGATTTTGCAAATGTTTCTTTTCAAAGGGTGTTATGGATAACTATACAAGGGCTGAAAACCACCGAACTGACTTGGGCAAATTTGGAAAGCCAGAATTGTTTAAACAATCCCACCTTCCTGTGACTGGGAACATGGATACCTTCCCAAGAGAACACACCATGAACACTTTTTCTGAAATAGAGGCTCATGACAGGGATCATGGGGAATTATACATTGAAGGCCAATCAGTACCTGCTACAGGACATGAGCATAATGGCATCAATCAAGAAAAAGTCATTTCTCCTTATGCAGAAATTCACAGTTCTCCAAAACTTGATCAGATTCCTGGAGAGTTTCAGGGGAACAGATTTTGGACTAGCAATGGAATATTAGAAAACTCCATGTATTTGCCCAAACAGATAGAAGTGGAACAGACCAATTTAGAGGACCTCTATTTTAATGGCACCTCCGAAGGTCCTCCCACTGAACTAAACACACATGAATTCTGGTGGCTGACTTGGGCAGGTCTATTAGTTGTGGCTACTTTGGTATTCATACTGCTGATGCTTGGAGGTCTAATTCCTTCTAAAAACTACCACTCAGGGCCTCATTCTCCACACAAAAGTAAGAATTACATGCTTAATAAGCCTGAAGGTGATTATATGGCAGAGTCAGGTGATTATATGGCAGAGTCAGTAGAAAAGCATATATCCAGAGCATGCCACTTTGGAAAAACGAATAAAGCGACTGGGGAATCCACTGAATCTCCAAGGTTTGGGAGCTTTATCGACTATGTAGATATTCCAGTTCCCAAAGAGGTATGTTATCCTCTTCCATTGATGTATATCATATAATTGCATTCTTGTTAATAGAATAGTTTTATACTTATAATTATGTGTTTCTTTCCGTGCCTTGACCAGGGATCTCGGGGTAAAGAACTGAAGATTACCCCTGTGAGGAGATCGGCGCGCATTCGAAATAAGAGCGTTACCCCAGTGGGGCTCGCACCAATGTTCTCGAGTCCACCACAGTGAATGCACAACGCCCACATCTCAATTGCGCTTATTATATGATGGGTTTCAGTTACTCTGAAGGAGAACATAGTTCTGTATTTATTTTTTTTAAGATGATTCTGCAATATTTGCATATGTTTTCCTGCTGCACACAAAATCCTGAAGTTGGGATGTATTATTATTGTATTCCATTCCAACCTGGCTTACAATTTAATGTAAATCATGTCTTCTTTCATGAATCATATAACGCTGTTGTTAAATGATGGAGTTCACTGAAGTCTTTTGTGTCGATGGCTGGCCTTATTTCGATAGCTTAGGTGTATCACTGTATTTCGATACGTTGAGTATATCACTGTATTGAGACGTTATCGTCTTACGAGTCCTGTTATAAATGTAAGAATATTTATCACATTACAATCAACACGTTATCTAAATTAACTTCAATATACATGAGATAAAATAATGATAATAATAATATTATGGTTAAACATTAATATTTTAATAATAAATAAATGAATATTAACTATAACTTTGATGATCTTATTTATTATTAATTTTACTTTAATTTAATTAAAAATTAAAAAATTATAAATAATATATCATTAACATTATAAACTTATAATATTTAACGGTGCTCTTTTTGTTTTAAGCCAATTGTGATATTTTTTTTTTTTAATTAAGTTTAATTATTATAATGTTTTATATCAAAAAATTTAATTACATTTTAGATTTTTACAAAGAGAATGTATAAATAATTTATATTTAATAATTTAATAATATATTTTGTCTTCAACTTATAAAAAAAAAACTCTAAAAAAGATTGTATAGTAGTATATTCTAAAACATTCAACAATATTTAATTTTAAAAACAAAATCATATTATTCTTTATCATTTTCAACAATATTGAATTTAAAAGACAAAATCCTATTGTGTTTTATCTTTTTCAATCCAACTTAATGGAAGCTTCTATTGACAACAAATATTTATAGAAATCCACTCATATCTATCCACAAACAAATCTTCTATTTTGAGTTTTTATGGATTAAAACTCTTCCCATTGAACTTTTCAATTTATATATATGAAGTACTTGACATCTCTTTTTCACAGCTGGAATCACTTCCACCTAATGCAATAACAAGGTCTACCACAAGCTTGAGGCCACCTATCAATAACAAGGCCAACCCTACCCTATAGCCAAAAAGTTATCACCTTGAATATAAAACTGCCCTAATACCAAATGTAGGTTTTAATGATTAGGACATATTCTTAATTAAAAAGAAAATATGTGATGAAAAACACACATACATTAGCATAGACATTTTATGTGAAGAACCCAAACTCGGAAAACTAACAAGGTTTGTTTCAATCTATAACTAACATGGTTTGTTTCAATCTATATTGTTGTGTACAGTATTAGAATACATTATATATCTAGTGGCCTCCATGAATTGCCAATCCATTTGCATTGGATAAACCTTGGTTTCTTAATTGAGACTCCAAAACTATGGGTAAAATCACCATGCACCATAAAACTAACATTAGCAAAAATTTTGTGCAGAAAACTGCAAAAACTGGGAATATATATATATATATATATATATATATATATATATATATATATATATATGGGGATCATAGCCCCTAAATGCCCTTGTTGCACATCATGCATCATATAAAGTGTAATAAGAAATTAGTGTATAAAAACCTTTGTTTTTCGGCAAGGGACCTATCACCTCAACAATTCCATTAATAAAGTCTAGAAAATATACATACTCTACTTCCTTTAAATTTCAATGAATATATAATTTTTATATTAAATTAATAAAGTCCAAAATCTTAATTTTAAAAATCACTATGCACCATTAACATCATAATCATAAACATTAATAACCATAACCATGGCAATATACAGTTAACATCATAAACATTAATAACCATAACCCATAATAAGTAGTCACTACTTCCTTATATCATTATCATTCAATTAAAAATTAATCAACATCATCATCATAATCATAATCATAATCATAATCATAATCATAAACATTAATAACCATAACCATGACAGTGCACAGTTAACATCATAAACATTAATAACCATAACCATAACCCATGGGTAATCACTAGTTCCTTAATATCATTGTCATTCAATTAAAACTTTAAATACAATCTTTGAATTCACTCACACTTGTTAAGTAAATTCTTGATTTTTTTATAATATAATTTTTTAAACCGATGAGTGTTTATTATAAAAAAATTCATAAATAATTACTGGTTTATTCCATACTTTTTAAGTGAAATTTCAAATAAAAATCATTCAATTGGATTTGACTTCTCAAACAAGTTTTCGATGTTCATGAGATCATCCATTATCTTGTTTTAATGTTAGATTATCTTGAATTACACTGAACCATTAGTATTTAATATAAAAATTAGTTTTTTCAATAATATCATAGTCATAATTCATGGATGGTTACTGGTTTAGTGCATAACTTTCAAATGAAACTGAGTCTTGCTTTTCAAGTAAATTTTTTATATTCATGGATCGTTTTTTATATTCATGGGATCGTTCATTATATTGTTCCAATGTTTAATTATATTGAATTATCAATAATAATAACTTTATCATTAAAATATTATAAAATTATTTAAAATATATAAATTATTAAATCAATTTTAAATTAACTAAACGAATGCCAAGACATTTCTATTTAAAAAACCAAAAACAAATAAGAATATTAAACTAACTAAATTACAGAAACGTTAAAAACAAAGAATAATGTTAAAGTTACTGAATCACAAGACGTTTCTATTTAAAAAACCAAAAACAGATAATAATATTAAACCAACTAAATTACAGACGTTAAAAACAAAGAATAATATTAAACTTACTAAACTACAGAGACGTTATCATCTTATAAGTCTTCTAAATGTGATAAACACATTGTTTAAATCAACATCAATGTACCTTTGATAAAATAATAATAAATGTATTAAATAATAATAATAATAATAATAATATTAATATTAATATGGTTTAAAATATAATATGTATTAAATAATAATATTATTATTAAAATTAATATAGTTTAAAATATAATATGTATTAAATAATAATATTAGATTATTAAAATTAATATGGTTTAAAATATAATATTTTATAATATTTTTAATTGCTAAATAAATATTAACCATCATGTTCATAAACATATTTATTATTAATTTTAATTTAAATAATTTAAATAAAAAATATTTGTTTTTTATTTAAATATTTTATATTTATAATTTGAAAAAATATAAATAATACTAATTTTATAAAGTAAATATCATTAACATATATATATTTTACATAATCAAAATACTTTAAATAATATCCAATTTTAAATGCTCATTTTTTTCAAATTTGAAATCAATTTTCACTGTGAGATTATTTTTTATTAAATTTAATTATGATAATTTTTTATATCAAAAAAAGATTTAATGAAAATGTATAAATAATTGATATTTAATAATTGAATAATAAATATTTCTCTACATTAATTAAATAAAAAATTTCAAATTATTTTTTAATTTAAAAATATATAGTTAGAATATTTGTATTTTTGTGGCCCGCCTCCACCCAGAGCACGCGACTTTGAATTATCCTCTCTACTTCCCTGTGCGCAAGAATCTGGTTCTATGCTTCCTCTAATTTGATGATGCACCTCCTGTAGGCCTCAGAGAAAAACAAGGGGTCCTTAGGTTTGTGGAGGTACCCCAGATAAGTGTTCATTGCCCACAGGTCCCAACACTCCTCCCTTTTTCACTGACGTAGCCAACATTTAATCTCCTTAAGGACCCAGAGCTTTTCCAATATGAAGCCCATCGAATCTGGATAGGTTGTCTAAGAAAGCCTGCACCATACCTCCTTTGCCAATATATTGAAGTCTTTATTCCTTAGCCAATGAGGGTTAAATTTAAATGGCATGCCTTTTCTACCCTTATCCCCATCCCATGATAGACTGATTTTGAGGTGGTCAGAAAAATTGATGGGAAGAACATCTACAAGGATCTCATTCATGGAACCAACAAGTTGAGAACAAATCAGGAACTGGTCTAACCTTTCAACAATGCCCTCCTCCCCTGCCCTGTCATTCCTCCAAGTCAGCACCGGAAACCCTTGTTGAACGTCACAAATATCATAAGAGGAAAATAAGTCTTTAAATAAAACAATGATCATGTCCTCCCATGCACGATCACCCCAAACCTCTAAACAACCCAACGAAAGGTTGAGGTCCCCAACCAATATGATGGAAGGGAGAGACTGTAGCCCAAAAGCAGTAAAATATCCCCAATAATGCCTCCTGCCACTGAAAGGAGTGTAAAGGTTGAAAATACGAATACGCCTTCCCGACTAAAGGAAATGACTAGTGAGAAAAATACCAGCCAGAGTGCCATAAGTTAGAGCAGAAAAAATTGGGGATCTCACATAGCACCAAGATCTCCTGAATGAACAGAGGACCCTATAGCACATACGCTCAAGGAAGGATAGATGGAAAGAATAAAGGAGCAAGCTGTATCAACCCCACACATGGTCTCTTGTAGCAGAATGATGGATGGTTTTTGGGAGAGGAATAGATCCTTAGGAGCCCTGGATTTGGAAATAGCTCCCACCCTCCTAATATTTAATTAGAGGATAATCATGGGGGAACTACCAAAGCGGGTATCTCCCCTATAAGGACCCAAGTAAATGACAAATGACGTTGAAATAGGTAGACACCTCCCTCGTGGTAGTCCCAGCTATTGAATGGAACAAACATCCGAATATTATCAGGGGTATCAAGGATCGGGATGAAAACTTGATTATGGACCAGGAGGCTATTTCTCAGGCAGGTTTCAGTCATTTCTAGGCCCATTTTTGTGACCTTTGAACAGGACTGGGAGGCCCAACTCATCATGGTTGACCATTTTCCTTCTATGTTCTCCAAGGACACTAATTAGAGCATGGGTGGCTAAATCACCAAGGAACAACTCCTAGAAGTCATCAAAATGATGAAGAAAGAGGGGAGCCCTAGGCAAGATTGCTGGGGAGCGGATTTATATCAACATTTTTTTGATCTTATGGCCTCCTATATCTTGGCTGTTATCGAAGAAACCAAAATCAAGGGTAGTACCTCAGAGGCTCTAAATGCCACCTTCTTAGTGATGATTCCTAAGGTTGCTAAGCCTTCTCGGAGTATAGGTTGATCGCGATGTGTAATGTGGTTTGTAAAATCATTTCCAAATTGATCTCTAGGTGCATTAAATCGATGCTATCTCGCTTTATCTTCGTGGATAAATTTGCCTTATTGTATGGAAAACACATTCAAGATGCTATTAGGGTGGCACAGGAGTGCCTCCATTCGATGAACATGTGGTGAGGGAAGATCTGCATGATTAAGGTGGACCTTGTTAAAGCATTTGAATGTGTTGATTGGGGTTTCCTACGACTCATCCTCATCAAAATCGGCTTGTCTTTTGTGAACATTAACTCACTCATGGTCTGCATTTACTCGACAAACTTTGTTGTGCTGATCAATGGCTTCCCGTCCAAGTTTTTCAAGGCCTAGCGTGGACTTAGAAAAGGGTTTAATCTCTTGCCACTAATGTTTATCAGTGTTATGGATTGCTTGAGTTGCTCAATTTGAGCAACCAGGGGTAGTGGGTCAATTAGGGGTCTCAAGGTCTATAATCGGACAAGGGTCACGCACCTCGTTTTCATGGATGATATCCTTTTTGAAGGCTTAATCAGAAAACGGATTGGTGGCACTTACAGAATATCCTTACTCAATTCTGTCAAGCTTCAGTTCCTCTCTCAAGTGGTAGCAAATCGATACCGATTGCTAAAGATGCAAATGGAATTAGTATCAAAGAAATCGGCAGTTGTTCGATATTTCGTTAGTCATCTTTAATAATGGCTTCAAGTACTTGGGGTTCAATATTAAAGCCAATAAGTATCTTCTATGTGATTGGAATTGGTTATATGACACATTTGACATAAAATTGACTGGATGGGCGAATAAGTGGCTCACCATGGGGGGTAGAATCACCCTCATTTGTTCGGTCCTAAAAATCATAGTTGTTTACCAGATGCACCTTTTTCTTATCCCCAAGTTTTTCTACTGTAGGATTGGTGCTTCGATAGCTAATATCATCTCATTGGGGACTCAGGTTAAAGGTCACATTCATTTGGTCTGTTGCGCTGCCATTGTTAGGTCAGTGAAGGAGGGAGGTTGGGGTATTCGGTGCACTCATCTTTTCAATAGTGCTCCATTCATTGAAAGCTTATGGACAACCACTAATGAGGATGGCATATGCAATAATATTTTTTAGGATAAATACATGTAGGGACATGATTTTTCCAAAAAATAGCTCCAAAAATAGAAGAAAAGAGAGATCAACGCCTTATAATTCATCCACTTCGAGGGGGAAACCTCCTTTACATTACATAAATGAACAATTATTAGATGATAGAAATGAAAAAAACTCCTTCTATATATAGGATTCCATGGGGTCACAGTATAATCCTACCCGACCTATCAATAATAATGTAAGGGCACAATAATAACAATATTGGGTTTACAAGGGTACAACAATAATAATAAGGGGGTTAAACTAATAAAAATAAGGGACGAAACTAGTAATATAGGGACCTAACATTCCCTCTCCTTAAAAAAAGTGTTTTTCTCAACGCTTGAGTAGCTCTAGTTGTCTCTGTATAAAATTCTCATCCTCCCATGTAGAATATTTAGTGGTTAATTTCTTCCACTTGATGAGATACTCTAAAATTGATCGATTTCGTAGTTGTCGAGTTCGTGTTTTCGTGACTTCTTCAAGTTCCAATATGATTTTTCCTTCCTCGTCAAGTTATGGCAATATTGCTCGAACTGGAAGTTTTTCACCTATAACCTTTTTTAAGCATGAAACATGGAAAAACTAGGGGCATTTGCAAAGAAGCAGGAAGATCCAATTTCTATGCCATAGTACCAATATTTTGCAACACCTTGTAAGGACCATAGTACTTTGGCGATAATTTATTATCCTTCTTAGATTGCTTGCGGGACATTTGTTTGTATGGTTGTAGCCGTAAAAATACCCAGTCTCCTACATCAAAACCTCTCTCATTTTGATGTTGATTTGCTTGTTGTTTCATTTGATTTTGTGCCAAATTTAGGTTATCCTTTAATAGTTTGAGAACTTCTTGTTGATGCTCGATGTGATCTTCCACTGCTTGTACCTTATAATTTTATCTTAAATATGATGTGATGGATGGTCGATGATATCCATAAAGTGCCATAAATGGGGTCATTTTTGCTGTAGTATGGAAGGAAGTGTTATACCACCATCCAACGAGAGGTAACCGCTTGACCCATTGTGTTTTTTTATCAGATACAAAACAACGAAGGTATCCTTCCAAACTTTTATTCATTATCTCAGTTTTATCATCGGATTGAGGATGATAAGATGAGCTATGAGCTAGTTGAGTACCCAAACAAGAAAATAACTCCATCCAAAAATTTTCCAATAAAAGTAGGATCTCTGTTGCTCACAATAATATTTGGGTTTCCATGTAGCTTTTGAATTGTGTCCATAGATGTATTAGCAACCGTACTTGCATTAAATGGATGAGATAATGCACAAAAGTGTGCATACTTGGTAAGTCTACCAAATACCACCATGATGACACTCTTTCTTTCGGACTTAGGTAAACATATCATAAATTCCATTGAAATATCCTCCCAACGCTAACTTGGAATGGATAAAGGTTGTAGAAGACTCAGGGTCTTAATTGTCTCAACTTTATTTTTCTGGAAAACCAAACATTCCACCACAAAATTTTGAATATCAGATTTAAGGCCATCCCCAAAAAATTATTTCTTCACCGTGTCATAAGATTTTAAAAATCCTGAGTGTCCTCCTAAAGGAGAAGTGTGAAATTCCAAAAGAATCTTTTATTTTAGTTTGGAATTCCTACAAATATATAAGCAATCTTTTTACCATAAGAAATCAATTTTCCAATTAAATGTATCAAATGTGCTAGGATCTTGGTGAAACTTTTGAATGAGTGTCCACACTTCTTCGTCCTTCTTTAATTCATCCCTTGCTTCCGTTATCCAATATGGTTGGATAATAACAAATAGATGGTTCCACCTCTTCATTATTTCTTGAGAGTGCATTTGCAAAAACATTTAGCTTCCCTTTTTTGTGTGAAAATTCTACTAAAGTGTATTGGTTTCTTTCCTCCTACTTGATTTAATTAATACAAGTTATTTCCATAAATTAGATTACAAAAATATTAAAAATAAACACAACTACAGGATACACATGCATACCATTTACTGAATAATTCATTCATGCAACAAAGTGACACATGGATTTTTTGGACATAAGTCCTCGGAAAAAACCCAAAGTGGGAAAACCAGTTAAGCAGATATGAGGATATATTATTAAATAGTTCTGAGTATAGAAAATTTGGGTTCAACACTTGGAAAGCCCGACAGAGAATAAAATATATCAAATATGCATCTAACCTGAAGATCTAGTGCCAAATATCTGACTGATCCACACCCTCAAACGATATTTACAGGACTTAGCCCAGATCTGACCCTAGAAACCCTCATCGCAACTTCTGAAGCCTTGACTTTTCCTTCGAAGGTCTATGTTAGCCTATGCGTGGCCCTAGGAGGGCCTACGTCACCCCTAGAGGGTCTATGTTACCCCTGTATTGCCTCTGTTAGGCTAGCATCAGCACTGCATGGCCCTAGTTGCCTGTGTGTTGCTTATGAATTGTCCTTGCTAGACTACGTGGCTCTGAAGCCCCTCTACATTGTCCTTGCTAATGCTCCTCTTGGCTCTTTCTGTCTCTGGGCCCTGGAATCGAAAAATTCCCTTGGCCAATACTACCTCTCACTACAGGAAACACCTTTGGAAATTCTTAGCAAACCTGCCCTAGAATTCCAGATCTATTCCTCAGTGCTACAAAAACTGTGTGTCTTCAAGTGACCCTCAATCCTTTCTATTATAAATTTTCATTGAACGCTTAAACGGCTAAGATTAAATCATCCATCAATGGTGGATACTAAAATACTACTTGATCCATGTGAATTAAGACAAATTTAGAACATTTCTTAATTAATTAACTTTAATTATTTTATTTTCCTAAGTTAGACTTAGGAAATCCATTAAAAATAATCAATTATTTGAATAACTTGAACACAACTTGAAACTTCTAAAATCCATTCCAGGGTCTTGTAGATCAAGTGTACTCTATTCCCTCCACAAAATTTGGGAGCTAGAGCACAACTAATTCTACCCCAAATACACAAAATTTCAACACTCCCTCTTAGCATCAGGAGTGTGCTCTAGCAATAGATCGCACCATGTATCACAAGATCTATAGTACTAGATTTTTGTTGTTGATTCTTGGCCTGCTGCCCTACATCTATTGCATTGGTGCTCTCTACATTGTTTCCCATGCCACTACCACTGACACTTCTACGCCTCTACTAAAGATCCATCTCAACTTGCTGCATCATGCTATACTTAACACCCTTTATACTTGTTACTGCAACTTAGTTGTGAATGTAAACAGCGAAGGCTGCCTTATTTGTTTGACAAACATGTAAATTTTTCCTCCCACTGAAGCTCCCTGGATGTTGAATCATGATGTCCCCTTGGAGACACTGTCATGCTGCAACACTGCACTGCGTGAGCCCAGCTTCTCTGCGCTACTAAAGTCCCATCAACCTCTCTTTGTTGCTACCCTGCCGCATCATGTTTCTCACAATTCGCTCTTCATCTCCCTCATTCTTTTCAATTTGTCATATGCAACCATATCCCAACTCATCCCACTACCGTCTTAAGGCTCCCATAGCTTGTATATTATCTGAAGTAGGGGTTGAATCAAGTATCCCACCACCAAATATGGATGCGGAATATCATCACCCCCACCTCTTCTCTCGAGGTGCATGACTAGTCATGGATGCATCATCTCATTTATTAAATAATACACTCATGCAACAAAGTGACACATGGATTTTTGGGCATAAGTCCCCGAAAAAACCCAATGCTAGAAATTGGTGCAACAGATATGAGTGTTTATTATTAAGTAGTTCTGAGTACAACTAATTTTAGTTCCAAGATTGGAAAAACTGACAAAGAATACAATATATCAAATCTGTAGCTAACCTAAAGATCTAGTGCCAAATATCTGATTGATCCACACCCTCAAATGAGATTTACAAGACTCAGCCCGAATCTAACCCTAGAAACCCTCAACGCTACTTTTGAAGCCCCAACGTTGCCCTAGAAGGTGCGTCGGTGTACGTGGCTCTAGGAGGGCCTGTGTCACCCCTAGAGGGTCTATGCTGCCCCTGCGCTGCCTTTTATTGGCCAACGCCATTCACACGTTACCCTAGTTGCCTCTGCGAGGTCTTTGTGCTGCCCCTATTGCGATGTGTGGCTCTGAAGCCTCTCTGCGATGTCCTTGTGGCTTATCCTCTTGCCTCTTGTTGTCTCTTGGCCCTAGAATCATAACATTCCCTTGGAAAATACTACCCCTCACTGCAGGAAATTCCACCTGAAATTCTTAGCAAACCCGCCCTAGAATTCCAGATCTATTCCTCAGTTCTATAGAAATTGTGTGTCCTCAACTGACCCTCAAGCCTTTCTCTTATAATTTTTCATTGAACCCTTCTAGCGACCAAGATTAAAAATGGTTATTACAAGAGGACGTTACAAATGGTATCAGAGCCCAAGTTAAAAAAAAAACTGGGCTGTTGTGATTGTGCTCACTGTTACTGAGTGTTACTTGTATAAATGAGTATTATGCACATTGTCTTTTAAAATTTCTTGATTAATATTATGAGTGTGTACAGGGGTGCTAAAATGGTTGAAGGTGAAGAAATTTATGTGGATCTGCAAGATGAGTTTAGTACGCCAGATCCCAACGCTTCGGTTATGGCTATCTTGCACAGGTTACAACAAGAATTGGCTGAGCTGAAAAGCCAGAATGACAAGTTGAAATCAGCCAGTAGGGAGCAGGAAAAACTCATCAGAGAGCTAACCTCACGGAACAGCCAAGAAGGCGAAGGTTCCGAAAAGAGGAAGATTGATGAATCTGAGGATGATGATGCTGGTAGGCATCAGTATAAGCAGAAAAGGGAATTACAGGGAGAATTCCAAAAGATCAAACCTCCCTCCTATGATGGAGAGAAGGAGGAAGATGCTGAAGCCTGGTTGCTGAACATGATTAAGTACTTCCAAGCTTATGAATATGAGAGCAATCTGAAGGCTAGATTAGCTGTTTACCAGCTACAAGGTAATGCTACCTTGTGGTGGGAGGAGACAAAAATGGTTCATGCCATTGGTGAAAAGACAGTGACTTGGGAGGATTTCCAAGTTAAGTTCAAAAACCGCTATTTAAATGAACGTTACTATGATGATAAATCCAAGGAATTTCATGAACTTAGATTGGGACTGCTCACTATTGATAAGTTTGTCACTAAGTTTACAAATCTGTTGAGATATGTCCCTTATATTAGAGAAGAGAAGGCAAAGGTACAAAGGTTTAGGCTTGTTTGCCCGGCAGTGTACAAAGAGAAGATCGAGTTTGATAATCCAAAAACCATGGACGAGCGATGAAAAGTAAGATTATACTGCAAGTTTAAAAGGAAAGGAATTTGAACAAGGAAAAGAGGTTCCTAGATTATACTACAAAACATTTAAAGGAAAAGTTTGAACAAGGAAGAGCTAGCCTCGTCCATGGTTTTTGGATTATCAAACTCAATCTTCTCTTTGTACACTGCGGGCAAACAGTTTAGAAATGTTTGTACCTTTGCCTTCTCTTCCCTAATATAAGGGACATATCTCAACAGATTTGTAAACTTAGTGACAAACTCATCGATAGTGAGCTGTCCTAGTCTAAGTTCATGAAATTCCTTGGCTTTATCATCATAGTAACGTTCATTTAAATAGCGGTTTTTGAAATTAACTTGGAAATCCTCCCAAGTCACTGTCTTTTCATCAATGGCATGAACCATTTTGGTCTCTTCCCACCACAAGGTAGCCTTACCTTGTAGCTGGTAAACAGTTAATCTAGCCTTCAGATTGCTCTCATATTCATAAACTTGGAAATACTTAATCATGTTCAGCAACCAAGCTTCAACATCTTCCTCCTTCTCTCCATCATAGGAGGGAGGTTTGATCTTCCAGAATTCTCCCTGTAATTCCCTTTTCTGTTTATACTGATGCCTACTAGCATCATCATATTCAGATTCATCAATCTTCCTCTTTCCAGAACCTTCTCCTTCTTGGCTGTTCCGTGAGGTTAGCTCTCTGATGAGTTTTTCCTGCTTCCTACTGGCTGATGACAACCTGTCATTCTGGGTTTTCAGCTCAGCCAATTCTTGCTGCAACCTGTGCAAGATAGCCATGACTGGAGCGTTGGGATCTGACGTACTAAACTCATCCCGCAGATCAACATAAATTTCTTCACCTTCAGCCATTCTATCACCACTGTACAAACTCATAATACAGATCAGTAAAATTTAGAAATACAATGTCCATACTACTCATTTATACAAGTAACCCTCAGCAACAGTGAGCACAATAACAACAGCCTAGTTTTTAACTTTGGCTACGTATTTGTCATTTCCTCTTGTA